>VWZZ01005053.1:907229-998346 GCA_013399095.1 Psophia crepitans | reverse complement strand
GATGCCTTCTCGGGGCGGCCAGGGTAGCGGAGGATGCGCTCCCGGAGGGGTGCGGACGGCCGGGGATGCTGTAGGGACCGAGGGATGCGCCGGGTGGATGGCCCAGCGCTACCCCGGCAGGGTGCCGGGGGTTGGGGGGCGGCAGGTGCCGTCCCGGGGCGCACCGCATCCCGTCCCCGCCGCCCGCGGGAGCCGGGGTGCTGAAGGGCCCGGAGCAGCCCCCCTGCAAAGTTTGGGATCAGCAAGGAGGCAATTTTTTGCACCCCCAGTTGAAATCAGAGCCCCTCGCTCCCAGCGCTTTGATAGTAAGTAGTCCTTGGCGCAAGGGAGATTTTCTTTAATCCGCCTAGAAGTCAACGGAAAAGGAACGGAGCAACAGAAGAAAATTTCCATAGTCCAAAGCAATAGGGTTTTCTTGCCCGATTTAGCAATGCCCTGGTGTAATTTCCCTGCGTGTGCTTATGCTTTAAATTAATTAGGCAGCAACCTAATGATAACTTAATAATGACACTCCCAGTTTTAAACGTGGTGACTCCTGAAGTGGGACTGTGCGCTTTAGGATGCAAATGAAACCAGCGGGGATTTGGATGATTCCTTGATCTCCTTAAGTTTTCCTTTTGTTTCTGATCGATCGTCAGAACTCAGTGGTTTTGCAGCTTGTCTTTGTGTAGTTTTTTTCATAAATACGGGGATACACACATGCAGTTTTAAGGACATATGTCATCTGTGGATTCGTGAGATTATCATGGATCCACTGGCACATACAGAAAATCTAATGTGTGCTTTCCATTGCCCTCCTTACGCTCCTTGTGTCTGTCAGTGATCTATAGTTATCTATCGAAATCAACATACAGCATTTATATACAGCGCCTGCAAACGCAGACAGTCGGAGACTGGTGACTTCATGCTCTGCTCGTTCGGAAAAACAGATGTGCATCTTTCAGTGGAGCTAGAGAAAAAAACAGCTTGATACTATGAATGAAACTAGTTATTACCTGTACGACAGTGCTATCAAGGCTGACAAGTCAGCCCCAGCCTTATCTGTTAGCTGAGGAACTATGTCTGTGGCTCATATTCCTGCCCAAGAAAACACTAACATTTGACAAAAACAGACCCAAAGCTTCATCGCACGAGATGGGGAAGGTTAAACACAGAGAACAAGCCAGAGAAAGGGACATATATACAGAGAATATACATAACTGCAAAGAGTACTTATTGCAAATATCACCAGCCAGCCAGGTGGTACTAAATTCGAGATACTGCGATATAACCCTGCCTGAGAGACAACTCAGCTGTCTGCTGGGAGAGAGCCACTTTACCGATCTGAAGTAGCAATTAAGTGCCCCTATTCCAGCCTGCTGGAAATACTACAAATAATTAATCCAAATTCAGATAAGAAGCAAAATGGAAATAAAACCAAATGACTAAGTACTGCCACCAAGGGCACACTATGGAACGGCACCAAGTTCAGAAGCACGAGAGATAGGACCGCATGGCAAAAGGACGTTCCCTAAAGGTCACTGCTTCCCAGAAGCTGCTTTTTAACCCGCAGCACATTGCAAGTGCGAATGAAAGAGATTTCTGCGTTGCCAGGGAGGTAAGAACACCCTGTCTCCCAAAGACGTTATTGAGAAGTAGCCTTACAGTGAAGCCCTTTTGAGCCTTCTCCCAAAACTCTCCCACCCAGGTTTTTCTATCCCAAAGCCACGGTTACAACAGGAGACAGAAAATTCAGTGAAACTGGGAATTTCAGATTTGTGCGGGTAGATCCTGCATACAAATACAAGCCAGGCTGATACTTAGAAGCGGTGACCATCTGTTTGGATGGCTTGCACAAAACGAAGCTCCAAGTTGTCAGACTAGTCTGTCAGGCATGTCACAAAATGCCATTGCTGTTGGCATCCGTGGCCTCACAGCTTCTTGTCAGAGCCAAGGGGATTGACTGGGGCAGGAGACAGAGAGGACTGTTGGAGCCAGGGTAAGAGACATACGAGCTACCTGGAGATCAAGAGAGTGATGTTTTCAGATGTGGTATTGAGATGGTACTGAGATCCTGGCAAGTTACTCACATTGCCTAACTTTCAGCTTCTAGTTCAGCTTGAGTAACTTCACCTACCTCACACCACTGCCAACAGACAGGCCAGCTTTTGTCTCTTCAAAACTGAAACTGTTAATTATCTGATAATACTTCTCTACGCTTACAGGTTGTAACAGCAATAAGAACTCAGATGGCCAGGAGGATCCTGGGCTAGCACTGCTTACAGGAGCTGAGGGTTCTCACGTTCATTTTATTTTCCTGGTTCTGTGTTACTTTGGGCAAGCCACTTCTATGTTTGCTAAAATAATCAAAGGTGAAAAACTGAGTAGGATTTCCCAGTATTACTGGATGGTTTGTATAGACTAGCTCAGTTAAGGGTAGAAAATATATGAGCTAGGCTGAAACCAAGAGACCACGTCACAGGCATTTACGCTTTGGGTATCAAGTGCAAAACTGACATGGATCTTTTGTTCAAATCAAGTTGTAGTTAAACGAGCCTTTATTTGTCCATCCTGCATGTGGTTTATGGGGGACTGGGGATAAAGGGGCCATCAAAGAAGGACATATCCTTCTTTTCTGAACTAAGATAAATTGAGAGCAGGTATTGAAATAGCAGAGCTCCACTGATACCAACGCCCCATAACAGACTGAGACACTGGAGGTTTTTCCTCAGTCCCCCACAAAGGCCTTGGCACAGACAGAAGAGCAGAGATGTCTGTCTGTCTCTTTTCCTCCTTCCCAGCAACAGCTTCAGTTCAGCTGGGCTACTCTGAATTACCTGGTGATGCAGTGATGCACAAACCACCTTTGGATGCATGTACCTGTGGATGGCAATTGCTCAAACTGCTGTAGTATGTCATCACTTTGGACTATTACTGTGAAGAGCTGTTCTGTTTTGGGGTTTCTTTTGGTCCGCATGCAATCATTATTTTTTTATTTTGCAATTAGCCCATTATGTTACGTGCTGTCTAGTCACGCAGGAGGAGGCTGTCCCTATCCCAAGTAGTTTCTGATTTAAACAAGCAAGGAAGGCAAAGGTGATGTTATGATTACCATTTTGCAATTTGGGCACTGAGACAAACATTTTACCCAGGGTCACACGAAAGTCTAACCAGATGCCCAGTGTCTCAAGACCCTAAACACAGGAACAGGCTTCCTCTAGAAAGAGATTTCACACAACTATTATTTCCCAGTTGTCCCAAAATATTGTGTCTCCTCTTGTTATGGATCAGTGGTTGCATCCACAGATCTAATGTGACTGCCAGCACCAGTCATCCTTGAGTGATAATCCCTATATAGGTGTTTATTCCTTAGAGTAAACAGAAGGGGAAGCACTATGTAGTTACAGGCCATCGAAATCACAGAGGATTATTTAAAACTATTATGCAAGTACAAAAAATTAAAAAAAAAATCTATGCATAACATGAATATCTGTAAAACATTCAACACAGGAAAATATAGTGAAGGACTGCTTGGGTTTTTTTCAGGATGGAAGAAGGCCTTTGGCCAAACTTAAGTTGTTGGAATTAATACAGGGATAAGCAGTTGAAATCCTGTAGCCTGCATGGTGCAGAAATCAGTGTGGCTCCAGAATCTGCAAGTTCAGTGATTCACAGTTTTAAAAATTTTATGTCAGAATATAAACTCCTCCAAAACATGCTCAAAACCAGAAAGTTAAAATTCTAGTACGAGAAGAAAATCCTGCTTTCTTTGTTTTAATTCTGAGTGCGCATATGTGCATGAATATATAAATTTATAAAGTTGAAAGCATTACTTGAGTTTCTGCATACAACTCTGAATTCAAGCCACAGCCTCGAGGTACTGTTTCAGAAGAGATCCAGACCTAGAAAAATGAAGATAATTCCCTGGTCCCTGTCATTACTCAAACTGGGTAGATCACTGCCCATAAGCAGAACACTTAAATTACAGGCACCATGCTTTTTTGGATGCCATGCTCTGTGTGATAAGCGTAAGAGAGGAGCACTGTTCTTGACACAGGTGGCAAAGCCTTCCAGAACTAAACTGATGTTCTTTCCCATCATCTCAGACCAAAAAAAGGGGACTGTCTTCTACAGCCAGGTCCATAATGTTGGTTTGATGTGTAATGCTGTGCTCCTGGGTGGATCTGCTGACGCTAGACATAATTGCAAACACTTCCCCCTCATAAAAAATGGGATAGACAGGAATATTGTGCAGTTTACCATGAATCAATTCACTGCTTCCCCTATGCTACACATTTCCTCCCTCCCACAAAAGACCACCTGGGTTTAACTCTCTGTTCACAGGCCTGAGGAGGAGTTAATTCACAAAGCTGTACCACGTTTCCCCTGGTCCTGAATAGAACCAAGCCAGTCTGATTTTGATTTGCTTTCTCAGTAACTATGAGAATTTAGGAGTATTAAGAGTTTCATTATTCTCAGAGAAAAGCAGCTCAGATCCAGTTTGCAAACAGTAAAATCTCCTCTTGTGTTTTGAAAATGTTTTCTAGGCTGCTAAAACATGTTTTGCCTGGTAACAGACTTAGGAACATAGCAGTATTTCAGCACAGAAAGGCTGTGAGGTCTCTCATTCCTCTAGGGTTTGAGCTGGATTTGGGAAAATACTACATGGAAAAAAGTCCTGCAGATAATCTTTTGATTTTGAAGCAGTTTTTGTTCCCCCGCAGCCTTGCCTTCAGGGTATTAGTTTTCTGCAAATACTTTTGGCTGAAATTGTGCTATTACAAAGGACCAGCCCACAGTGTAGGCATCCCGTAAGTCCCGCTTAAGCCCAAGCTTTAGAAGGGTTTCCATGATTCACAGTGACTTGTGTTGGCCTGGGGTGTGTAGGGAAACCCCATCCCAAGTGAAGAAGTTGATGGATAGAATTGTTTCTGGAAGCAACAGTTCAGAAGACTACACTGAGTGGATTTCTAGGTTTGTTAACAGCGCTGGAGGAAATCTTCAGCTACTGAAGGTGATGTAGCCTCAAGAGCTTAGGCAGAAGCTTCCTCTAATGCTCTGTCTGTGCCCATCATTTAAGACAGTGAGGTTTGGGCTTGGACAGAGCCATTGGACCATGCAGTAGAGAAACTGTCTAACCAAAATCCTTCCATCTGCATATCGGCCATCAGACCGATGGGCATTTTTAAGTAGGAGCTTCCTAGGAAGCGTTTCTGACCTGTTTACTCTACAAATAGCGCAAGAGGAAGAGCTTGCTGGAGGTGCAGCCTTTGGCAGATCCCCTGGACAAGACCTGCTTTCTCTGCTGTGACCCTCCTTTTCTATGTGCCTGTTGAAGCTTTTGGGAGAAGTTGTGGGGCAGGCAGGTCTTTGGCCACAGTGGGGTTTAACGGATGAGATTCTGCGTTGTAACTTGAGCAACAGTTTGAGCAATTAACTGGTCTAGCTCATGTACTGCAATTCCTAGGTTCAGCACTGAGGCCTCTGAACAATTTTGTACATCTGTGCTGGAGGGGATCCAACAGGTCTGCACTGCGCAGTGGAACACGCACACTGCGATTGAGTTAGCAGCTGCCAGGAAGGTGCGCTGGAGAAAGGCTTGAGCAAACATACATTTGGGACTGAGTCCCATGGCTGCTCTGCATATGGATTTATTATTTTTTTTCATGGGCTTTATTGCAGTTTTCTGCTGTTGGACTGTGAGATGATTACTGCAGTATTCAGACTGTTACGTGCCAGCAGCTCCATTGTGTTTGGTGTGGGGGAGATCTCTTATCAGACTGTTCCTTGCTTTAAAGATCTAAAGTGATAGAGGGCTTTTTATTTCCACTTTATAGTCTGGAAACTGAGGCACAGAGAAGCTTAGATATATATATGTCAGATTGGCAGTTAGGCTGGCACTTGCACCTCAATTAGCAGAATTTCAGTCTGTTAGCTTAATCACAAAACTTACATATCTGGTCTAAGTAGAACATCTATTTCCATGACATTGTATAAAATTTTCAAATGGAGAGAGACCTTCTCTTATCAGAGGCTGAAGAAGTCATTCCTGTGATAAGATCACACTCTAAAATGATAATGGCAGCAGTAGCACTCCGTATGACCTCAGTGATTCAGGATACTGTATACATAACTGCCATTAATCGTATGTCATAGTTGGGAAAAGTGGAACAATCAGAAATTCAGGTCTGATACCGACAAAGAAAACGCTTCTGCCACAAACATGGAGAAAATCGTTGAAGGACAGAGCATCCCTACACAAAGATTGCTCACAGTAGAGCCAAGGTCAGCGAGTCACCGCAATACTTGCTGCTAAGTGCTAGCTGCCCAGAAGGCAAGCTTGCACGTGTTCAGGGGAGGAAAAAAACCCAACACCTTCATAGTACCTTCACACACTGTGCTTCACTGGGATCTTATATTTAAATGCCTAAGTAGCATTACCACATGCGGCGAATTCCAGGTTCAGTGGCAAGTCAGCCTGAAGACAGCAGTTCCTGCATTTCTGAGATGTGTTTTTCAGGGCTGTCTAATTTTGGCAAACTTTCTAAGTGGTATCAGAAAGTTTCCTGGTCCCTCAGTACTTAGCTCGTTTTGGTGTTAAAACAACATGGTGACAAGAAAACATTTGCTTGTGCTTCTGTCTCTCCGATGATTTTTTTTGTCTTGGAGCAAAGGTCCTGCCTGATCCTACCATCTACAGTAGGAAGGAGAGGAGCTTCAGAAAGTGCAACCCAGACCCCACGTGTCACTGACAAAGCCTGAAAAATTACTTTGTGCCTTCTGTGTCAAAATCCCATCGAGTTAAAAACTTCATCCTTAGTATGCAATTCCCTTTCAAGCTACATAGCAATTTTGAGTGATACTGATAGCAGTGTTATCTTTTCCTTTTCTGTCCCTTTTTCTCTCACTTCACAGACCTGATACTACTGGTGGGAGCCAGTATAAATTTACTGAAGAGATTCTCAAGACAAAAACTCACTAGAGAAACTCATGATTTCGGATATCCAGCATGGACTATTTGAATGGAGCCTTGTTTGCATAAAATGCTGATTATTCTTCCCCCTTGGTGGCAGTGGCAGCATGTTGGCCCTCTGGAAGTTTACCCCTAGATTACTGCTGCCACTTTGCTATGCAGGAGCCCATGCTTGAAGGGTGCTTCCAGCCCTTGGGACATCCTGAAATGAATACACTGTTAGAAGTCAGGGGGAATCCCACTCTTTGAAGGTCATGAGCAAAAGTTTCAGAAAAAATTAGAAAACCGGTGCTTTTAAATGTCAAGTGGTAACCCTGCTGTCTCCTGATGAGACTTGGGTTTTTCAGTCACCCTTGAAAGTGAATCTTAGACTCCCAAGTCTTGCTCACACTTGAAAACGTTGCCCTCTGTTTTAACTGGTGCTCATAGTGGATTCACAGCATGTGTTTTGCAATTGCAAAAAGAATAGAGACATCCGCGTGTGTGTCTGTACTGCACCAGTCTAATTATCCTCAACAAGCAGAGTCATCAAAAGAGCGGTAGTTTAGCAGCTGACAGCGTTTTGGATTCCATCACCAAGACTCGCTGCAGGCTTTGTGCATTACAATGGGGTGCAGCACAGCGCCTGTGTCTTACTCACCCTCTATATAAACAGACCTGAAAAGAATAGGTCTCGGCTTTGCTTGGCGTTATTCTGTCCCCACCATATCCTATGCTGCCCAGTCGTGCACAAAGACTGAGTCTAGACAGCAGCCTGAAGCAGAGGGGGGGAAAGAAAGCAGCAGAAAATAATAGGATGGGTTGAGGGAATTGCTGAAGTCACCACAACAAAGCAGCTGAGAACCTACATAAACAGTGTTTTAGGCAACTTGTACCTCTTGTCTGTGTTCACAAGCCACAGGTGCTGCCCTTTCAAGTCCACTCGCCCAATATTTCTCCTGAAGCTTTGACAAGTCCCAGCAGCAAAAGGCGCTTTTTAAGGTACCTCTGAAATACCCACAACGTACAGTGTGCAGCTAAGGGATGTCGATCTCGCACACCTAGGGCGCAGGATTCATCACTCCTCCATTCCTCAGGAAGCCTCAGCCTTCCCTCCCTCCCTTTTTTTTTTCCCTAACAAGAATTGCCAAACGAATAAAGATAGACATGGAGAGTACAGTTGCATGTGCAGATATGACAATATCCTGACAGGTATTGTCAGGACCTGAGTGGTTTCTGTCACCCACCAAGCAGCAGCGTAAAATTTAAACAGAAAGCAAGCAATTATAAAGTGGAACCTGGAATGAGTGACAGGAGATGTGTTTGATGTCTTTGCTTTCCCCAGACACCAAATTCAAGTCCTTGGGGCTGAAGTCTCGTGTCATTGCCAGCGCGAATACCTTGCAGGCCAGTCCCTGTCAGCAGGAGATTAGCATGAAACTGCGAGCGAAAGGTTATGCACGCGGCTGAGCAAACAGCAGCCCTGAGCGAACGTTGGGGTATCTGTCTTCGGTGCTAGAAACATAGAGGCATACCCAAGGACAGGTAACTGATAAACGCCCTGGCCTTTCGTAGCCCAATATTGAAAGAGGTTTTAGCCGTATTTCGCTCACATCCATCGCCCCCCTGCTATTATCAAACACAAGGCAAGTGCCACTGTTTCCCCTTTCATGTAGTATTAGCTAGGGTCTGCAGTTCACTGTAGTGCAGAATTAATCATTTGTGGTTGGTGACTGTGAAATAGTTGCCAATGTGGAGGTGGGTGTGTTTCAGAGAGATTTTTCATCTCCTGATTTGTAAAAATGACTGTTTTCTTTCTTCTCTACCTAATGAAATATAGCAAGTTCTTAAATGATATCAATCTCATTAACGGCCTGATTGAGCAAAGCCCTTGAGCACATGCGTGTCTTGAATGGCTGAGATTGAGATGTTCGATACATTTCTACCGAGCATGAAGGGGGATGCATTAAATGGCATTGGAAATACCTGAAATAGATAAGGTGGTGCTGTTTTTCTTCTAGGCTGTTCCTCATTCTGTTGCGAGCGGTTGAATCAGTTTCATGAGGCAAATTTCAAGCCCTGAGTTTGTGCCGACATGAAACACTAGTACCGTTTTTCCCTTGTACGGCACCAGTGAGTAGAAGCCTGATTTTTACGCACCACAATCCTGTTGTGCTGGGGGCCATACAAACAGAAAAGGAAAACATCGTCCCTGCTCCGAGAGACGGCAATCTGAAAAGAGTCAGAAAGAGCAAATATCTCTAGAGAGGAGGATCGGGAGAGGCCAAGCAGGCAGCATCGTCTCCTGCTGATCCCAGCATTGCCTCCAAAATACTTTACTCCCAGTCGTTACCCATAGTTACAGCAATTTAGATTGATGGGTGAAATTCACAGCTGCATCAGAGTGGCACTGTTATGAGCAGCTACTTCGAAGTAAGTATCATTCCCATTTTACAGACAGAAGAATTTAAAATGAGAAGATACATCAAGTCGCTTGATGCCAGAGAGGGCACCTTAATTAACATTTGCCATCCAGTCGAGACAAAGGGCGCTCCAGAATTGCAGGCTGTAAATGGTGTCAATGATGTCCTGCTCCCTTGTTCTACTATTATATTGAATTTATTCTTCACAATCAATATTTCTTTCTGAGAGTAGCTGCCAAGTCCTAGCAAGTGTCAAATCACAATATATTACTCATGGATAAGTTGCAGTCAGTTCTCCCAGCCACCATTCAAAGAAATCTCAAACCAAACAAGAATTGGATCTGGTTCATAATCACACTAGTCCATGGACAAGAGAAACAGGCCTTGGAATGAATGTAACTTACAGCTGCACCTTGCAAGACACGTTTCTATTCCCTTTACAGCCTCTTTGACCCCCTCCCATAGCATAGCTGTGTCATAAATACATACATGTTCTAAAGGGCAACGCCTCTGGTAGTGTAAATCAGCCCAGCACCATTTGCTTTGCTGGGGTGATACTGATACACACCAGCTGAGCATCTTACCCAGGAATAACCCGACTTCCATTGCTATGAAAGCTTCCTTTAGAGAAATAGTTCAGATAGTGCAAAGAGCCTGTGTGTAAATAAGAATCAGCTTCAGAACCTCTGGGAGAAAAATATAAACCTCAGGTGTTTCTTGCCTATTCATGGTGCATTTTTATGTTGGAGCCGCAGAGTCTTTTGTAAATAGTGACTCCAGCTTTGCACCGCAGCACGACTCGCTGCCCAGCTGCTGCGTGCTCCGGGAGCACCGGGGGCTCAGCGCTTCCCAGAGCTAGTGCACGTAGTAGCATTTTCCCGGGCAGTGTGGGTGCAGCCGATTATTTGGGTCTGGAACACGTCACCCGAGCGCAGCAGGCTGGGGAGAGGATGAGTCAGGATAGGTCCACAGAGACCCGAATCGTGCACGCTCCCTGCAATGGGCAGGTACCTTGTGCTGTGATGGCACAGGACAGCTGATGCTGTTCCCTTCCAGTATTAAGCAATTACAGGTTCACTGCTCTACCAGCATCCATCCTCTATCCTGTTTAACCCCCTCTCTTCTCAGAGTTAGCCCTGATGTGCACAAGAGACCTCTCCTGTGTGGGGTGGGTTGCACAACTGGGACCCCTTACACCAACCTGAAACCAGCTGTATGGGGGTATTTTAAATCTCACTTTGATTTGATAAAAATAGTGCAGCTGGGGGGGAGGAGGAAATATGAACTGCTCCCCCACGTTATTTCCTCTTTTCTCCCTAAAGTAAAATTTTCTACTTGCAAATGGAGAGGTCAGTGTTTATAAGAATTCTCCATTTCATCATCCAGCTTCCCAAACAAGTTCATCAGATGCAATCTCTGAGAGATGAATTAACTTCCTATGAAGATCCTGACTTTGGGGGTCAATATATCTTTCCGACTTCCACCGCTTCCTGCCCCAAAACTGCTGATCCTCATCGGGATCAAAGGATTTTAAGGCCTTGGGAATTCTAAGGGGAAGAATGTCATGTTAGTAGTGCATGGTGTGACTGGGGTTTTGTTTGATTCCCATATGGCTACAAACATTGGATGGCGGTCATTCGCACAGCCTTTAACTCCTCTGAAAGTGCATCGCACAGAGAGAAACTTCTGCTAGTGCATCGCCCTGCTGATTTTAGCCTAGGCTGTGTCTTAGCAGCTTGAGCGCCCCAGAAACATGTCTCACCAGGCTTCTTGGGTGAGTCAGCCTAACCAAGGGCGCTGGGCAGCCTGCTGCGATCCTTTTCATGTTCTCCTAGGAAACTCCTGTGACCAGCTGCTGATTTTTTTGCTTGTGCTCCGTGTTTAGATAGGCCCATCTGCTGCAAAGTGAACTTTAAAAGGGCAGAGCCAAGGCTGCCCAGCTAAAATGTGAGGACAGGCAGGAGAAAATGAATAGGTCTTTTACAATGACGCAGAAACAGGCTGCAAGAACCTGAGGCCAGATTGGCAGAACTACATTTGTATGTACGTACCGGATCCTTTGGGCTTAGAGATCAGTTAGCATGGGAAGAGGATTGCCATGTCTTAACGATCTTTTCTCCCTCCATTCACCCCACACGTCTGCTCCATCAGTCTGCATGACAAATGGAGATAAAATTCTCCTGTTGTTGCTGCCACTGCCTCTTTTCAACCACAGGACTAGGAGCTTCCTGAGGCGTCATAGGATTTCCCTGGACGACAGCTTAAGAATTTTACACACTTGCTGTCACCAGCTTGTTCTAGGGGAGAAGGATGGCAGAGACATCGTTTCAGTCCTTCCTGACGGCCAGGGGGGTTATGCAGATATGGGAAGGGATGAGCATGCAACCCAAGCCTAGCACCTAACACCCTCTCTTACTTCTGTGGGAGTAGGGGGCAGTAGAGAGGACAGAGTCAGTAGGGTCTGTTTATTATCCCTTCTGACAGCTAAAGGTCAGTAGGAAACCTCATCAGATCTAACAGGAAGCTCAAATGAGTAATGCAACAAGAGCCGCTGCAGAGCAGCCTGCCCAGCAGACCGGCTGCTGGCTTAGGAGAAGAAACATCTACCGCGGTTCCTTGCACCACGGCCAGCTTCAAGAGCAAGGTGCTTCTTTCTTTTGGCTTCAGGTGCCCCTTGGTGAAGGAGTAACTCCCTGTCTCACAGGCATTTCGAAGGATAAATACATTAAAGATGAGTAATGTGAAGGTGCGAGCTATGATAGTCATGGGGCACAGGGGTTATGTATGGACCACAAAAAGGGCATTGCCCCTTGGATCACCAAAAGCAAAAAAAACACCCCAAAACCCAAAAAACATTGCTTAGCACCTGGGATGAAGTGGTATTGCTGGGGTTTTTGGGTTTCTTTCCCTTGCAAATGAGAGTTGATGCACCGAAAGAAACTATGAAACCTAAGTGCTTTGCTGTGTCTGGAAACCAAGCCCCTTTCAGAGGTCCAAAATGGATTATCTAAAGTCAGCAACCACTTTGGAAAATCTTGGCTAACTGATGCTGAGCGTCTCTGCAAATTAAACACCTCCCAACAAGCATGAAAGCATTATAAGGTATTTGCCTGAGGACAGAGAGTCTCTTGCAATACTGGGTTTAGATCTCAGTAATTTAGATTTGCCATTAGGCCATAAATAACACCAAAATGTACTCTTATGTGGCAATTAGATACTGTTCCAGGCATCTAGCTCAACTTTCCACCTACAAAATATTATTTCAATTTTGCTGCAGCATTTCCCCAAGTCTTACAGGACCTTTGATGTGACTTTCATTTCAGTAATAGACATGAAATTTTGTGGTTTCGTAGGTTGGGTGTCAGTAATGGTAAGGAAGGAATCCTTTTTCCATGCTGCTTTATCTTTCCGTTACTTGCAACGCATTAGTTTTGAGTGTCAGGAACATGCAGTCAGTTTATTTGTGGAGTATCTTTCTAATCGCAGAAGTATTTGAAGCAGTTGAACAATTTAGATGAGATTATGCAAATGGGATTGAATGTTGTGACTAGATAATTGTCCCTTTGCTTCGAGGTATGCGTCAAAGCGGAGACAAGTTTTCGGTTGGCATTAAAAATCCAGAAAACTGGGGCCTTTTTCTTACTGTTTTCTGTGGTTGGTGCTAAAACAGTTGGCGAATCCTAGAAGCATCCCGTCTACACCCTGCGAGGTCTGGGCAGAATTGTTTCCACTGCTGAAGAGCAGTTTAAGGTATGCCTAGTGTACAAACACGCCTGCGGCTTTCCAGGTTTAAGGCAAAGTCGAGCTTTGCAGCAGCACGCCAGGCAGAGGGAATGTCAGCCTTTGAACAGCGCGCAGAGGAGCCACGCAGGTTTCCACAGGCTCCCCCCGCTGGACCCCACCTTCAGGGAGGAAGCCAGGATGGATTTAGGTGCCAATCTGGCAAAGGATTCAAACGTGTTGCTTAAATTCAAACACATAAGTAATTCCATTGGTTTTAATTGAGATTACTCAGGCGCAGAAATGCGCTAGCTTGTGCCTTTGAAACAATTTTGGTTTTAAACACTGTGGCGCAGGGTGGAGCTTTGCTGATAGCCCTTTGCTGCTGCTGTTGCCGTTAACTAACTGCCATCCCACGTTAGAACTGCTCGATTTGGTTATCTGGATTAGTGTCTCTCTAATTTCATTTCCTCTTGGGTGTTAATCATGAAGTTTTTTTCTTTTATGTGTATATGTGCATCCTGTTTGTTCTGAGATGTGTAATTCCATTATTTGGCTCTAATTATTTCTGTACCCGCTGCCCGTGCTGTTGGCCCTGTCCCTGATCTGTTACTTGTAAAGGAGCAGGGTTTCAAGTACAGACATTGCCCCATAATAACTGTGAACGTTCTGCCACCCGCTGCAGTCTAAGGAAGGCAGAGAAATTTCCAGCAGCTTGCTTTGCCATCAGCAGGGTGATAAGTGTTATCGCCATCCCCATTTCACAGATACGGAAATGGCAAGTACAGAAGGATTAAGCTTCTGTTTTCAAAACTGGCTTTCAGTTTTTCAGTTTTAAACATGTAAAAACGGGCATGTGTGAGCGCTCACACATCCAGTCCCAGATGCATCACGCTTACTGTCTTTGAAAATCCTTGCACAACTGAAAAGGAAGCATTCAAAATCAGCACCTGCTTTTGACGAACTGATTCCATGCAATTTGTCCAAAGCCAAACTACCATCTAATTTGCATGTGCAGCCTGGTATGATGTGCCTAACATAACCTATGAGTTCAATTGCTACTTTCAAAGGTGATTTGGGGCTAGATTTTCAAAAGTATTTAGGCATCCAGACACACAACAATTTCACCTGGTTTCCAGCTATATTTTTTAAAAGAAACCTCAAGTACAGTCCTGCCCTGGTTCCCATATGAAGCCCAGGACCAACCCAGGACGGGGTCAGCCATCACCTCCCTTTCATTCTCAGCAATTCTCCCAGCACCATCTAGGCTGCTACCAGGTACCGTTCTGCACTTTCCTGCCTGCCAGGTTTTGCTGTACTTCTGAAATGGCTCCACTCACACCTGTGGTGTTACATTGCATTAATGTAAGTCAGAAGAAAAGAGGCTTATATTCTACATTATTCAGGTTAACCTTTCTTTTTCAGTACTAGTGCTTAAGATCTTCTAACCACACGGAGGAGGCAAGGGGATCTAAGATGTAAGAGAATAGCTTTCTTTAAAGATGTAGATTGCATTATAGGAAATGAGAAGCAATAATCAAAGGAAGTTCTTCATTCTCATTATCAGTTCTCACCGTCTTGTTTCTCACAGTAGAGTACTTCTGTATATCCAGCACAGCCCCTCTCAATTGTCTTCATTAGAGACTGGAGCCTGCCTGCATCTCATCATCGCAACCTCTGCACAGCCACAGTCACCTTCCCCAAGCCAGCATGGATTTTGCCTTTACTTTTAAACAACTCATTTTCAAACCTAGCAAAAGAGGCAGCTCCTTTCCCTCAAAAATCAATCGCTGTCAAAGCTTTCCTTTGTCTAGCCTCATTCAGAGCATGCTGGCTTGAAGAGGAATCATTCCCTTGGATTCAGCAGCCTTTGAATCAGGTTGTAAGCATTGATTTTCCTCCCTCACTTGTGTGCTAGTGATACCCAAGTCATCTATAAACTAGCTTCAGCCAGGAAATGTGATTAGCCTGGCCAATGAGCTTGGCATGGCTTCAACTGGTCAGAAGACCAGTCTGAAAAGAGAACATGTAAATGTTTGCAATAACTGGTGACAATGAATCTTCTATGCTGATGGCTAAATGGGTTCTATTAAGACATGCAGAGAAGGACATTTAGGTTCCCATTCAAGAGAGCCCTGAACACGTATTTACATCCCATTGATTTCAGTGAACAGGATGGACTGAGGTAGAAAAATATCTTGTCTCCCTCCCTGTGCAAGCTAAGCACAGCGGGCAGGCTGTCAGCAGAAGAGTCGTTTCCCCACTTTGCATGTGTTCAAAATGGCTGCATAAAGCAAATGGCAGTAGGAAACGCAACCCCCTGGGTTTCAGAGAGCGGCGTGCTTTACCGATACTGGTGATATAGTTTTCAGAAAGCACTGAAGTAACTAGAGGGTTTGACTTTGAGGAGGTTTCTGAGTCACTGTGAGCACCCAGCTCAGTGCCATTTTCGCCCCACTGGGCTTTCAGTGCCAGCTGATGTATTTGCAGAGGTTTGCCTCTGCGAGCGACGTTTGGGGACACAAGAACAGATGTGGAGAGGGCCATCACCATCGTGACCTCCTGTCCAGCTGCGGAGCGTATCCCTCACCGCCTTCCCTCCCCGCAGAGGTTGTTCGGCGTTAGTGTAAACACGTGGCAAACCTTTCCTCCCCACCATGCTAACACTTCCCAGGCGTGCTCCGCTGGCAGTTTTTGCCGGGGCTATTGTGCGTATTTTTTCCCTTCTCGGGGTCTCCGCTTTTGCAGAATCTCATATTCCCATGACGTGATAGCTCACAGCAAAGCAGCATTGAGCGCGTCCCAGAAACACAGTCCCTGGCTTCCTTTCCATCCCTTCCCTCTCCCAGGAGCGTGTTGGACAGAGCGCAGCACGCAACTGTCCTTGCTCTGGGCAGGAAACAAAGGTCAGAAATATGTAAATCTGCCACCAGTGGCCGTTTCTGGGTTTAGTCCTGCTTACAGAAATGTACTCTGGTGAAAGGGGATTTCACTGTCCCACCTTAGGTGAAAAGAAGTGTTGAAATACAGGATTTTTGTGTCCTCCTCTCCCCTCCTCTTTATGACACGTTCAAAGGAGAGAAACACTAATTCTCCCCCCTGAATTCTTGTAAGTTTTAAAACTGCCATGACTTTTTATAAATCATCATTTTCTGGTTTCTTGCCAAGGCCAGGGCAGCCCCTGGAGCACTTCTGGCTTTTACCCATCTCCATAATCTTTACAAGCCATAACAGAAGCACAGAGTATCTGGAAGATAGTGGAGGCCTCTTCCTCCACCCAAACACTGGTGTTCGGGTTTGCTCCCCACTCTGCCTCCCCTACCGGGATGGTAGGGAAACTTGTGACACAACACAGGGGCAGTTTGTCTCCTGTGTATTTCTGAATCTGGGAAGGAAAGGGCTTCTTCCATCTCTGCAACCTTCTGCAACTATCTAGCTCACCCAAAACATCTTAAGGCACTTGCATATCTATTCAAATACAACACATCTCTAATGCTGAAAATCCCTGAGATTACTTTGGGCTAGTAGCTGTAAAAATACACAGCAATATACCTACTCACTATATATATATATATACACACACACACAGAGGCATACAACACATTTATATATGCATACACAAGCATATGTTCCTACAATATATACGATGAAGTATGCAGGGCAGGTACAGCTGAAGTTAGGTAGTAATTTGTGGCCAATGTATCGTTCTCTTTTTTTTCTTTTTCCTCTCTACAATACAAACCAAACCGTGAGAATTAGCAGTAGAAGCCAGGGGACCTTGTTGATTCAGAAAAGAACCTGGAGACCGACGACAAACACCACTTACAAAAGCTGATTGACGCATCCCAACCAGCCAGCGAACTACTGCGGAGGGTCTGCAGTGTTAAGCAATTCAGGCCACAAGCAAACTATGTGCAAGGGCTGGCAACAGAAACACAAACCTGTCCTACAACATACTTGTTCTGATGAGGTATGTCTCCCTGACCGCGTTTGTAGTAACTCGATGCCCGATTAATAAAATCCTACGTTTGCACAACATATTACATTACTACGTCAACCCATGCTTTGCAAGTTGTGGCCTGGAGTAGAAGCGGGCTGTTGTCAAGCAACACATAGGGCAGGGCTTAAAAAGATTGGGACACTCAGCAAATCATCCTCAGACCCTTAATGAGATGAACAGTGCTTTGGGGAAAGTGGTGTGTATATATTGTCTTGCGAGGCCTCGTTTTCTGTGGTTTCATCTAAGAGATGCACACCATTGCATGGTTGAACATATACAGGATGTGAGCCAGTGGTTTCAGGAAACGAATGGGCTTAATTCTGATCACATTTGCACAAGTGATAAATGAGCAGCCCAAATCCCCTGCTGCCAGTGGGGCTCTACCATGGTTATCACACTAAACTCAGCGATCAGTGCTGGCCTGCGAGGATACGAGAGATGTCAGAAATCATTCATCCATGCTATAAAGAATAACGGCTTGCCCTTCCTTTAATGTGCACACATAAAAATATAAGACTTGCACAGCCCGTTAGATGAAAGGTTCATTTAGCTTAATATGCCACTAAGCAGTTCTTCTGTTCATAGTCTCTGCCAATAAACAGCTTGGAAATTTCCTGAGCCAAACGTTGCGTTTGGCCCAAAATTCTTGAAAACGACCACTAAGCCAATCCTAATTTATATTTCCTTTTCTTAACACATTTATGCTTCGACCTCCACAATACTATGTGCCAGTAATTTTCACCACTCAGTAAATGTCTTAAAAGTACTTGTTTGCTTATGTTTTTAAGCACAAAAGACTGTGACTCTTTTAAGCTCAGATCTCAGGTTGCCTGAATAACCATCTAGATCAACTCCAGAGGATGCCCAAGTCTCCTAAGCTTTTATTTTTGGTGGCTCAGTTACACACATCTAGTTATGTGAGAACCATTCAAACCTGAGTTTAGGAAACAAGATTCAGCAGAGAGGGCTGAATTTTAGTGGGGAAAAAAAGGCAAAACATCTGCCTTCTCGCTCCCCCCTAAAGATACCTAAGCTCTTTATTCCTCAGCCACTCGTGTGGGTGCTACTTGTATATTTTTAAAATTGGTAGACCTGGCAAAAAGCATGGACGTGGCATGCCCTTAGTTCTTTTAAATGCATTTCACAGAACTTAGTTATTGATCTTAGTATAAGTTTTGACAGCACAGAAAGTATTAGGTCAGATACGTTTTAATCCTGGCCTTCAACGGGTGTTAACAAACCCATAGTTCATCTGGGCTGGGCATGTCCTCCCTGTAACTCCATCAAGTACTACGCTGAGGCCATGAGCATCTCATGGAGAGGTTTCAAAGACAATAGTGTAAAGCCACGTGAAAATTAATGGGAGCACTGTTCTGACTTGTAATCAGACCATAGTGAGTACAGTTTAGAAGTCCAGTCTTACTGATTTTTAAAGGAAATTGAGAGAAGTGAGGATGCAAGTTACTGCGAGAGTCCAGACAAACAGGGATGAGTGGCTGTTATTTAGCTGAATTCTCCCTTAATGGGAAGCAAAAAGGCATTCGGTACAAGTGGGAAATCCCCCTTCTCCCTTTTAGATTAAAAAATGAGCTTAGAGTTTCAGCGTGAGAATCCTGCCTTCCGCCTGCTGCTCGGTATTCCCCTATTCTCCAGTCTGCAACGAAGGCTGTATAATGCTTCGGTATTAAAGTATTCTGAACCCAGCCTAGGTTGAGCACCCCAGAAATTAGTCAGCAAGAACAGGAGCAAGCCATTATCAGGTAAAGCAGTTGTGTTTCTTCTCTGAGCCAGCTCTGGGATGAACAGAATTATAAACCAGTTTACAGAACGATGTAAAAGTGGGATATAAGCAAATCCCAGTGCCGATTTCCTTTGATTCTTAGCTGAGTTTATTATTGGATGGATAACAGTTAATTGAAGAGAGGGGGTGGGTGACAATACAGGAATGGTTGGAAGCAAAGTCATTCCCTTTGGTCTGTGCAGTTTATCCAGAAGAAAGTACCCCCATGTGAGCTTACATCTGCACGACCAAGAAACTGGAAGGACCTCAGCATTTGTCCTGCAGTTAGCATAGTCTCCAATCTGAACAGGAGCCAAATTGTGAAATTGCTGGGATCCCTGCCATTCGATTTCCTTCGACCTGAATGGAAAGGTCACAGCCTCTACATTTTAAAAGTGACTAGGACTAATAAACAGCTGGGCTATCTTTTGGTAGCAGAAGAAGGTGTCATTGTATCTGCTACGTGGGTGGGAAAATTCCTCACTTTTCTTTGGTGCCTCTTTTGTTTGCTCATTCATCCTGGACACCTTATAACAGAGCTTGCTCTAAAAGCTGTGGCTCGTCCCCTGAGCAGCCGGCAGTGTGCAGACCCTCAGCTGGGTGTGCAGGTGAGTGCAGTAAAGGCCACCATATCATGCTATGGTCACCAGTGACTTCATGCTAGCTGCACTTTCACCCTTCTGTCTTCAGAGCAGGTCACTTTAATTGCAAGAGGATTTTCCCTGAGTATAGTTTGCCAGAAAAAAGACGATCCTTGGCTAAACAGGAGAGGCTAAAAGGTTGAGAGGCAGTTGCAGGGCTATTGGGATAAGGACTCTACCCAGAAGAGTGTGGACGGAAGCACTTTGACAGCGAAGACCAAATTCTGCATGTGTAGTATGAATGAACCTTTATTCTGCAACCAAATGTGCACCAGATGCTGGGATTAAAACTGAAACCTTTCCATATAGTCCTAGGAAAGCAGAATAAAATCTAAACATGGGCCACTTCAAAGCTCAACAGCATTTGAGAGCTGCTTTGCTGCGATCTCTGGTGGTTCTGCTCTTAGCAGGTGCAGCAGTTGTAGCTGACAGGAGATTCAGCTGCTGACGTTATGGAAAAAGCGTCACACAAACAGGTCACTTTTCAACTGTGAATGACCAAATACTGGGCAGTTTTATAACCACTGCCTCCCCCCCCCGCCACAATCACACATCCTGCACGTGTCTTAGGCCGGAGGGGTTGCCAGAGTCTACAGGATTCGGAGTGGGTGTCCTGTGTGAAGGCTGCTCTCCAGAGGAGCTGCCTCCCCAAGACCCCCACTGCTGCCCATCCCTAAGAGTGCTGCAAGCTCCTTGTTCAAGCTTTGCTTTCAATTCCTTGCAGCAACTTGAGCTGTTACAGATTTACCTACTCGGTGGCTTGTCGGGCGGCTGAACGCTCCCAGTATAGCCAAGGGCTGTGCTGGTTTTTGTGGAAGGGGAATATCCAAAATGATAGTGCTACTGCAGAAATTAAACAGCTTTGTAGCAGAAAGGCTTAGTAAAAGAAGGACTGAGACCTACGCAACACATCTGGCCCACTCCCTCTGATGCTAAGAGGTCCCAAGGATGATATACTGTTTACTCCGTTGTCTGTCTTTGTTTAAGCTGTGAGTACTTCAGAGCAGGGATTGCGCTTTATCCTTTGAACAAACAGCAGCTCTGGGCCTGAAGGAAGTTAAAGCATCTCTCTCAACCTGCATATTTTAGCTGCCTGAGGAGCCTGGCTGTGAAAGCTCTGGGGAGCGGCGTGCCGGGTTCAGCTCTTAAACTAACAGAACACACGAGATGGGAGAAAGTATAGTAAACACCACCGGGTTATTACTCTCTATTGGATAGGAAGGTTCGGGATGTAGGTGGTGTGATTTTATTTTTTTTCCCCAGTCAAATCATAGTTTCTTGATACTGGGTTGTGCCATGTTATAGTGAGAATTGGTGGTTTGTTCCTGTGGAAATAGATGGAGCATTCGAAGAAACAACACCCTATTAGTTACGAGCAGATTTAACACCCCTGCAAAGCTACCATCTGCCACCAAGAAAAGGAAATTAAAGCAAGATGCCTGAGATTCAGACAGCTGCCAGGGCTTGACTGCCTCCTTGCTTTCTGCTTTCCCTCTGAGCAGTGATTCATTCTAGGTGAGCATCAGCAGAAAAGAAAGATGACACATAGTTCAGGTGCTGTGCCATTAAAAGAGCATTTCTGTAACTTCTTGAAAATTACTCTTGGGTTTGTTTGGGGTTTTGTGTTTGTCACTGGTAATTGTCCGCCTTTGGGGCTATAATTAGCTTTTCTGTACCATGTATTTATACAGGGGAAAGCGGTGCTTTAAAGATCATGGTTTTCCCTCTGCTAACAAAATGGTTGTACCACATGCTGTTTGCTCTTTGCCGAGTCTTTCAGGGCTCAGACGAATGCAAAACTAGCAGTACCGCTCATCTCGCCCCGTCGACAGCACAGGAAGTGGTTCTCTGAGTATTTCCTAGACAACTACAAGAAGGAAGTACCCACCAAGGCAAGACTCCCCAAATGTCACACTCTGGGTCCAGACCAAAAGGCGGAGGGGAATTATATTCGTATGGGGACACCCATGATATATCCCAGCCTACAGACAAAGGCAGCATCTGTTCTGTAATGGCCTTAATGTAAGCATGGAGGCAGAAGAAGGGAGGAAGGACCAGGTGGCATTATACAAGTCAGATGAATTCATGGCAGGCAGAGAGAAGAAGATACTTTGGACTCTGCGAAGTCATGCAAAGTGACTGGTGTGAGCAGGGGCAGGCGTGAGCATCTGGTTAAAGGAGAGAGGAATTTCATAGGACATGATGAGGAACTTTGCATGAATTTATAAATAGATGTGAGTTTAGACTGTGAAGCTTCTCGGTATTTCCACAGAGAGTTGCCAAACTCCAGTCATAGCTGGAGACTGAAGGACACGTCTGTGGGGCTGCACTGGGACGTTACCTGTGCTGCCGTATCTCTGCGGTGCCTCATTGCGCTGGAATGCGGTGTCTTACTGTGAGGGCACTGAGCTCTTTCAGGAGCATGGGGAAGATGATGCCAGAAGCACAAGCATCGGCTGTTTCTCCCTTTTCTGGGGGTATACTGTCCCTAGCAAGCTGCAAGCACAGAAATGACCAACCAAGTCTGTTGGGTTTTTTCATTCTTTATCTCTCTTCCAAACCAGTCAACATAGTGTGGTAAGAAATACAAGCACACCAGAACTTGGCTGCGTCACTTCTCCTGCTCATTGGCAAAGTCAAAATGACTGGGAGCTCACAAAAAACACCCCCAGATTCAGGATTATTCCTATGCTGATAAAACTAAAATTAATTTCTACAGATGGATATGCTCAACATGTGAAGATCAGAATTTCCTGGAAGTAGCTGGACCAAACCGTGACTGTTATCAAGGTGATGGTCTTTACAGAAAAGGACAGACAATTCCAGAGATGTGAACTATTCACCATTATTAATAATGTTCTTAACATGACGCAGTCAGATGTTTTCATCTCTAATGAGTTTAGATAATTCCAACATGAAATTTTACTGTATATGCTTCTGGTTTTTTCTTCCTTTACAAACGATGTCCCCATCGTTCTGCCACTAACATGCTAAACTTCTTACCTTTAGTCCCTGAATATATTACTATCTATAAAAAGACAATTCTTAAGACAGCAAACAATAGGAGCAGAAAAAAGATGAGAAATTTCTTTTTTCTTCTAACGTTCAGCGAGTGGGACAGGGGAATTATCTTCTTTCCTTGCTCTCTCGCTGAATTACCGTGTTCTAAGTTTAGCCACTAAAACGGTTCATGCAGTGGTTTTCTCTCTGTTAATAAGGGTAATGACTACCCAAGACAGCACTGTAGAGTTTAATCCACGGAGCGCTGTAATGCATTCTGAAATTCTCAGAGAACAGGGTGCAGGAGAATGCTTACCTTCAACTTACGGAAAATTCAAACATATTCCTAAGTGAAACACTGTCCCTTAAAGTCATTAAATACGTAACTGCAATACAGACACAAATAAATTATTTGAATTATTTCTAGTTGTGTGTGGGAGGTGGGTGGGTGATGAAGCTGATACTTAGTGGTTAGAGCAGCCTTTAGCCTTTACGTTTCTCCCCGCTTTTGCACAAGTGGGGTTTGGTTTTTTTTGTCTTTTTAACTCCTGTATCTGATACAGACAATCGAGCTGGCTTTGATCAAACTTTTCAGAGTGGCAAGAGTTTATTCATGCACCTTGAAAACGTAGGTTTGCAACACCAGAAAAGCAGCTTCGCACTGTCCCGTTGGTGACATGATGAGAGGCAGGGAGGGACTCCTCATGTTTTAGAAGGCTTGCCAGACTCTTGGCTTCTGTGCTTTTTATTTAAGGATTAAAACATATAATTTCCATGGGATCCTAGTGGTATTTTTCATTGAACTTCATCTGTCTATAAGGAAAACTCAAAAATCATTCCTAAGCCTGAATTACAGCCCTGTGAACGTTCCTTAATGAACCCTAAATTCAATGCCAATTTCTCTCCCCACCTATCACATGTCTAACCACTGAGATACCCAGGTACAGCCATTCACACTGCAAGAGACGGAGCAATTTACATAAACCTCAATACTGACTTCTCCGTTTTGCCGCACTTCTTTACCATCTATTTCCTCTTATAAAAACTGTTGCTTGGGAAAAATCGGTAACAGACAATTTGAATTTAGTACGAATAGCATTTAGTTTCAGAGAGAGGCAGGAAAATAGCAGTGCTAGAAGATGAAAAGTGATGATTATCTGAAAAAAAAATTATCAGAAAGGTTCTACAGGATCGAAACACACAGTTGCAGTTGACTTAGATCTGGACTGAGAAGGAACTGCAGAGGCTCATGCACTGAGGACAGACTGACACCTTGAAAGCTGACTATATAATTCCTGTAAATGGCTTTTAATGTGTATTTGTTGATGGGTTGCCTCCCTGAAAGCTATGTATGAGCATAGCATACATTTTCTGTCTTCTTCCACAACTGTAACCTGCTAGTGCCCATACAGCATGACCGCAGTCAGATTTTGGTGACGACATAAAAATTGCTCATCGTTTTAAAAACAATTTCTCAAGTTAATAAGAAAAATCCACTGAACTTTTGAAAATGCCAGCATTTCTAAGGAGCGCTCGCTTAGACACAGCAAATACAAACGAAGCCGCTTGATCTACCCTCACAGACCTTCCTATACTGTAGTACAAGGGAAGAAAATTCTGGTTCCTCACAACTAGTTGTTATGATATTTGCATTAATAATGCATATGTTGGTAGAACCAAAAAGCCTCCTTCTGACATCAAGGTCACAAGCTAGTAAGCACTGTGTATTGATGCCCTTTACTACAAAAAGCTCTGCAAAGTAATGGAGAGGTAACGTCACGTGAATGTGGACAGGGAAAATGCCAGGAAAGATGGGGACTGTAGCACAGGAAGAATGCCCGCCTCATCATCCTCTGCAGGGATGGGCTTTGCATGGCAAATGCGCGTGCAGGACTACAAATTGTCTACCCACAGAGCTTCCCAGGAGGACAGGAACGTTAGCCCTTGTAACATACCGTGTATGTATAATGCTATTTATTTCCCTCTGCAAGTTACTGACACCACACTGAGCTCCATTTCAGCATGCACAGCATGGACATTGTAGATGAGCTCTAACTTACGAAGCCTTTCAGGGGTGGGATTTTCAGAGGAGGCTGAAGAAGTTAAGCAATTTAGATCTTTGTAAATAAAGGTGATTTTTAAAACCAAATTTGTTTTGGGAAGCTCATGCTTCAGCATCCCAGATAGAAAAAACAGCTCAGGTGCAGAATGCACAGGAAGAAAAAAAAATCATCAAAGACCTCATTCTGCTGAGATACCTACAGCAGAGAGGTATCAAGAAAGCAACAAAAATCAGAGAAAAGGTGCAATGAGTGAATGGAAGCAGTGAAATGTCCGTTGGCTGAGTGACAGGGATATGAATCTCATGCCCTTGCTGGAGCATCGTGCACTGGGGAGGTGGCTGGTATGTCGGGCTAACAACCCGGTGCTGTTACCAGTTAGTGGACACGTTCCCTTGATGTGACTGCCAAAGCTCTGCGCTCTGGCTCTGAGGACCCTGGCTGCAAATTCTGCTTTCAATCCATGCAAAACAAGTCCTTCCCTAAGCAGCCAGAAGGGAATGCAATTATGGTTACCTCATGAAGTTCATAAAGGCTAATGCATGAAAACGAGCAAAGACAAATTACGATGGAATATTAGGAAGAGCATTTTAATTGTAAGGTTGGCTGGCCTCTTTCCTTGAGTCTCTGGCTACTGAGCTGAAGAAAGCAAATGAGACAACACTACCAGGAACAATTATGTGTCTAGGAGACGGGCAGGATGAGTAACACGGAAACTCCTCTACAATATAATGCACTTTTTCAGCCTTTCTCTAGAAATCCAGCCATAGTTTCTGGAACGTATTTATTAACCTGTGTCCTTCAGAAATCAAAACCTTTTTTGTTGTTTTTCCCAAGCTCTTTTCTCTCTTCACTTTCCTTACCATAATTTAGGATGTTAGCATGGGCTTTACTGATTCAGGAGAAAGAAACATCTCCTATCCTTAAACTCTCAGTCACTGCTGGAATCGGTCTCCAACTCATATTAAAATATTTGGCTCTTTTTTTTTTTGGTTTGTTTTCAGAGTTTGGCTGTGACTTGAGCTTGAATTACAAAAATACCACATGCACACAGTAGGAAAAAACCCCTGTTCTCAGTGTTTCCTGCCACGAAGAGCTGGACACACTGCCTATTCTGGCCTCCTTTCCAAGCAACTCTTGTAGGCTTGTGTGGTAGTTCAAGGAGAGAAGCCAGGGAAACCATCACCTTGAATCTATCCCCGATCTTCTCACAGCTTAGGATCACCCACTAAATTCTTGGTTTTTTCCTATGCCTATTTTCCGAACTGCAAAACGGGAGTATTCCATTAGTAACCCACATACTCCAGCAAAAACCAGCAAGCTTTTTTCATGAGAGTGTAACTGTGGGAATTAGCAAATTAACAATTAACAAATATACCAGGGATTAAAACTTTTTCCGGGTTCATTCATGCCTCAGTGGGGAATGTGAGGTGAACATGAATATGCACGTACATTTTTAGTCTGTATCTCATATCTTCCAAGACAGCTGTGGGGCGAGGGGATGGGCAAATAGCAGCATTATTATGAAGTATGTGTGTGTATATCTCACACACTCATGTACTGGGAAAAAAATCGTAAGATGGTGGTTAAATAAGGCTTTGTGTAATTTTTATCTACAATTTTCCACCATGAGTCACTATAATTTACATGTTATCTAACATTGAGAGTCCCAAGGTTATGTTACTTTCTGTTCTATTCAATGCTCAGTGGGAGAAATCGACTTCTTGAGGCTTATCCAGTCTGCTTGGAAGCCGTCCTCTGGGGCTGAAGAGCCGTCCTCTGGGGCTGAAGGAGTTACTGGTTTGCTAGAATAACTGTCATCAGACAATTGTGTTATAAAGAGCAGCAGTTACCAAAATACATTTTAGCCTGCAGCATACAAGAACAATACAGCTATTGTATTGTAACCACAGAACTTGGCACACAGATAAGCTTGAAAGGGAATCATGTTTTGTTTATTACGGAAGTGATGGAATCCATTGAAAGGTTATTGTTTGACTGCTTTTGAAGCAAATTCCAGCCTCTTTGTGAAGGGTGTTTGCAATCTTTAGGTCAAAGGCAGAAGGGAGTTTACTCAGTGGTTTTACCTTTCTTCCATCAGAGATAGTCTGGAGGATAACAAAATCGACCTGCCAGGTGACCCTTCAGAAATGCCTACCAAACCATAATTTCTATTACAAAGGCATGGAAAGGCTGAAATGTTCAGTAGAAGAGTTTGTCAGAATTTTCTATTTTCGTCAGAAAACCCATTCCCTAAAAATAAATCCGAATCTGAAAGCAGAACATTTTTGTCTCTTCAACAACAACAAATGCATGGTTTGTTGGCAAATGTATAGCTCCGAGGCACGGAAAAAAAGTTAATTTTCAGGCTACGTAAAATGCCTACTCCTCATGGAAACAGACAAGGTATGAGGCTGTCACTTGGCTTTTACCCAGGATGATGTGTTCTGGTCTTAGCAAAGGTCCTCCATCACTTGATCTGTAGCTCCCTAGCGTATTATACTGACGGTCTGAGTTACCATTTTACACATTCCTTTGGCCACAAGCAACATAAGAGGCTGCCCGGGTCCTACAGTGGTGCAAGGAGGCAAAAAGCTTCAAACAAACTTAAGGAAGAACTTTTTCCTGCAGCAAAAACTAGTGTGGAAGTCACAGAAGCACGATGTTGTAAAGCGGGAAAGCAAAGGTGGGTTCAGAGATCATCTATCAAATTATTCAGATGCACGTTTTGGCTCAAGAAATACTTAAACTGCCAGTTGCTGAATGCTGGGAAGGTGCAGAGGTATGGACAGAAGATGACAACTTCTGTGTGCCTGCTTTTATACTGGTTTTAAGTACCCACTGCTGGCCACAGAACAGGAAAAATGGTGTGCATGGGCCTTTTATATGATCTAATGTAACACTTCAAGTGTCACAAAGACCAAGTGGCAAATACAGCAATAAAACCAAAAAACCCAGTGAATTAGAGTGCTCGCAAAGAAGGTTTTTTCAGCAAGTACAGACTTTTTTGCCTTTTCCATGTGAGTAATGTCTGAATTAATTCAAGCCACCCTGATTTGACAGAAGAGAGGAGGAAAATGATTTGGAGAATTGGAGGTTCTGAGCCCTTTTTCTCTCCATGTTGCACCTACTCCATCAGAAGACTGCAAAACTGAGGGCTTATGACTAAGAACAGAAGCTCATGAAATTGGCTTAAAGACGATGAGATTTTATAACCAGGACATTAAAACTTGAAAATTTTTTTTGTCATGGTCTCTAAGGTTTTAGGATACACTTAAGTTGTTTTCTTAAGCTTTTCTACCCAGACAGGAAGGATATGGATTGACTTTGCTTTTTCTAATGAAGCTCATTGATTCTGAAATAATCACTTGATATTAGGAGCTGTGCCATTGAAAAAAAAAAAAGGAAGTAAAATTACAGGACTGAGGAACTCTAATAACATGAATACGAAAGGACTTTTTAAATTCTTCAAAGGTTATTACGCCCTCAACACTTCGCTGATTTTTTAAAGTGCATAATTTTATTTGAGTCACTTCCCCTATAAATTACATACTTAAAATCTGCTGATGTCGCCTCCAATACTTAGAAAAACATCCCAGTTTAGACTTTTTTCCCATCCCCCACTGTATCTCTATTTTGCTTTGATAGATACTGTCGGGCATCTTTTATTTTTTTTACCTCAGGAGCAGCATAGATGAACTCAATTAAAATTAGCTATCATGTTCAGTGCAGAGCCATGTTAAATCTTCCGTCCTTCTAGTTGTTTTTCAACTGAAGGTTTATTTCCGGTGGTTTTAATTAACTTTGGCTTTGGATTTACTAATTCTAAGCCAAGCTCAGTAGGGACCAGTGGCATTTCATATATTGTGGGATCTAACCCAAATGCCTACACCTTTAATTAGAAATATTAAATCGAAAGACATTCAGGCTTGGGTTTGTTCAGTTAAGCAGCAACCTCCATATGAAATGAGACAAAACCAACCTGATTTGACAAAAATACTGAGTGCCTGCCGATCCTTAGAGCCACAGATCTTAACAATATATTTGAAAATCAAGGCAGTTTCGTTTTAGGTTCCTACCGAGATGCCTGACCTCCGTGACTGACATTTGAAAATTGTTGCCCAAATAATCAAAATTCACAGTGCTTTGTGCAGCCCACAGCTTGTAAAGCCCTCCTCCATCTTACAGATGCTGAAACAAAATGCAGAGAAGCAGATCCCTCCCTCTGTGTAGCCGTGTTGAATGGAGCACACACGTAAAGCAATCCTTTCGCCTGTCCTGAAAGAACCAGACTATTTTATATAGATGACCCAAAGGCTTTTGTAAGGCACTGGGATTTTCTTCCTGTGGATTTCAGCAGATTTTGGAAGAAATGTATGGAACCTAAAGAACAGCAGCAGCAGCCAGAGACCTCTATTTTGGCCACAATATAAAATGTGCTGAGAAATAAATAGATTTGTCCACATCAACCAGCAAAAGAGACCCAAATCCAGCTACTCAAGTCCCCTCACAACTTCAGTAGTCACATTTCTACCCGAGTTTTGCTTGGCCTTCCTTTCTGCAATGAAGAAATTCCTCCATTAGAAAAAAAAGCTACTACTTCTAATTTCTCTTACACCCATAGTCCGTCCATCCATTCAGGTACCACAAAGAACTCTGATTTGATGATACAGGTGATGTGCAGTGGCCGTTCATGAGATCTCATTGGTATTGGTGAATTATCAAACAGAGGCTCTGTATTCGTGTAAACACCCCAAATGAAAAAAAAAATAGGGAAAACTCAGAAAAGTATACATGTGTTTATGTCCAGAACAGGCTCCACAAAGAACACTTCCTACAGTTTTATTATTGTTGCTTTTTCCCAGAAGCATCAGCAGTTCCTTAGGCATGTAATTTATAAGAAACCAAAATCTAAATTATGCATCAAAAAGGGAGAGATGCAAAGATGCAACTTGAGGGTAATAATGCACTTCAAAAATAACTTCAAATGCGTAGTTCAGAGCAGCAGCCTATAGCTGGAAACGAGCGCCCAGTCAGCAACGGCAGCAGAGGAGTAAAAATTACTCTTCCCTACATAAAAAAAAACTGGTAGGGATCTTGATTTTTAAATCTGGCAGCAGCGAGGTATATCCTGGAATCCTGAATCTATTTGAAGGAATTATCTGAGAGGGTGATCCTTCAGAAATACACTAAACGGAATAGACAAGTCTTGCATGCGGGCAGCTGGGTTTGCAGTGCTGAACTCTTCCTTCGTACGTGATTAGATACCCGAAAAGGACATTGCGAAAATAACAATGCAGGAACTATCTGAAATTATATTCCAAACTGAAAATAAAAGAATCCCCTCTGTTTAACAGACACACCACTATAATATAGCCCAGGGCAGATGTTCCTATTGCACTTTGAAATCTCAGAGAGCTCTGCAAGAGTACCATCCCTTTCAGTCCTCCTTGAGCTGTTGTACACCAGTCTACAGCAGAGACACAGCTTTCTACTGAACCTCACTGAACCCTAGAGATGGGTGATCTTTTACTAATGATGTCTATCAGGCTTCTTACAAGGGGTATTTAGCTGAGGATAAAGAAACTGTGAGTCATATGTAAAAGCTGCTTGCATGGCTTAAGGTAAAAGAACTTCCCCCTCCACTCTTTTGATAGCGTAGAGACCACACTATGAACAGCTTGTCTCTCACAAGTGATTTTTCTTTTCTGTGTGCGCTAACTGGAAAGTATTGTACTGTTATTTTTGTGATGGTACTGCTGAAAGATCCCAAGACACCCTCATGCTGACGTCATGCATTACAAGAGTTTACAGTGCTGAGAGGAATTTGTGATCTAAATATACAGGAGAAAAGGACAGAGCCCACTACCAAGAGGCAGAGAATAGGCACTGAAAAAGAGAGGGCAGCAGTACTTTCACATAACCTTACATGTCAGTAGGTGATGCCCGTGTATGGACTAGTTGTCTCATTCTTTTTCCAGGCAATGGGGAGAAACAGACACTTACAGAGCGTGAGTCATCTGACCTATTTTAAATGCCTACCCTCGCCAAACGTAAACATGCCCTCCCAGTGTCTCCACGGACTGTAAGGACAAGTCTAGGTGCAGGTATCTACAGTACGAATAACTAAATTCAAAAGGAAGGATGCCACCACCAGAAAGTTCATTCACTTCACTGAAGCTAGCCACAAAGCGAGCAATGGGTGCCGCCGCTGCTGATTTCATGGAGCAAATCCCCCTCAACCTTTCCTTGAGGCAAAAGCCTGTCTTTACACTACTGCCGTATCACGAGCCTTTTTAACTGTCCAGGTTTACTGCTACAGAGGAGCAGATTCAACCTGAAATTCAACTAGACAAAGGAAAGGAGGAGAAATCTAGGCATAAAATTATAAAGAACCACCAGAATGGGATGATATGGATTCTCCTTCCACGCTGTCTTATTCTTTCCCACTAACAGCTGGCACTCCAAATATAAGCCAGATTCTGCTCCTGGCGACCCAGATGGAGTCCCTCCAGATTTGCTGCGAATCCAGCACAGTTTCTGGAGATTCCTGCCAGGATAACTGAGAAGAGCACATCCTCCCCAGCTCCCTTCACAGTGCACTACAAGAGTAAAAGTGTGAAACACTTGTTTGGGAGGTGACACAGCCCTGTGCTTACACTCTCTTGGTAGACCAAAAAAAAGGCCAATTTTTGGGGGGGAGTGCTAAATACAGGGCAATAGCAACAGGGAGAGCAATAGCTCTGAGAGAGATGACTTTGGACATGCAGTAAGTTCTTATCTCTTAGGGTTTAGTTTCTCGTCAGGGCTGTGTTGCAAATGAATGCCTTGACTATCACTGTGAGCAAATTTTTATCCTTTACCAATATCAGGGCTTCAGTTAGGTGTCAGGACCAGGGCTGGAGCTGGTAATAGATTTTTCCCTTCCTCTTTTAATGGAGTTCCTCATTTTCCTCCTGTGACTAGGTTTACTGCTCCCAGCAAATGCAGTCACATTGAAATACTACCTGAATGTGATCGTAATGTAAGGAGATACAACAATAATCACTGATTATAAAGGAAGAATGAAAAGAGTAAGAGCTGGTAGCAGAATTGCTAAATGCTGATCAGTGCTGTAAGAGAGCCTTTGATTTTTTTAATTAATTATACATTCCCTCATACTTTGTACTGCTGTTGATTTAATTGGACTCCTTATTTTTAGACAACTACAGCAAGAGGAAGATAGCGTACAGCTTTCAGAAGCTCAGCTCTAGCCTAATTCTGCCTCATTCAATACCACTGGGAGCAAAATTAGGCTAATGCTGAGCTCTTCTGAAAGCCTCATGGTCTTGACGCAGTTTAGCACACTGCATGTTTATCTGTCTTGCGGGATGCAGTAATTTCTATGCAGTTTAGTCTGTTCACACAGGAATCCATGCAGAACTGGGCTTAGCATCCACAAACATCCCAAAACCTTAATGCAGGAAAGAGTAAGTGCTGAGCAGCGGAAAATAGAATAGAATAGAGTAGAATAGAATCATTAAGGTTGGAAGAGACCTCAAGGATCATCCAGTCCAACCGACCCCCCCCACACCTATTACCTACTAAACCATGTCCTTCAGTACTGCGTCTAACCTTTCCTTAAATACCCCCAGGGATGGTGACTCCCCCACCTCTCTGGGCAACCCGTTCCAATGCCCGACCACCCTTTCTGAGAAGAATTTTCTCCTTATCTCCAACCTGAACCTCCCCTGGCACAACTTACAGCCATTTCCCCTTGTCCTGTCACTAGTTATCTGCGAGAAGAGGCCGACCCTCAGCACACCACAGCTCCCTTTGAGGTAGCTGTAGAGGGCAACAAGGTCTCCCCTGAGCCTCCTCTTCTCCAGACTAAACAAGCCCAGTTCCCTCAGCCGCTCCTCATCAGACCTGTGCTCCAGCCCCTTCACCAGTTTCGTTGCCCTTCTCTGGACACGCTCCAGGGCCTCGATGTCTTTCTTGTGGTGAGGGGCCCAAAACTGAACACAGCACTCGAGGTGCGGCCTCACCAGGGCTGAGTCCAGGGGGACGATCACCTCCCTGCTCCTGCTGGCTACACTATTCCTGATACAGGCCAGGATGCCGTTGGCCTTCTTCGCCACCTGTGCACACCGCCGGCGCATGTCCAGGCGAGCATCAACCAACCCCCCCAGGTCCTTTTCCTCTACACAGCTTTCCAGCCTGTCTCCTACCAACAGAAATTGCTCTGATACTCTCTTCAGCCTCACTCCATGCTATTTATTTGCACCCTATACAGAAACATGTCTCCCAACATGAGATAAAGCACTAAATGTTAAACTGCAGAAGGGGCAAAGAGGAATGCACGGAGAAAGGTCTGTTTTCAGCTGCAGTCTGACATCATGTATTGCCAAAGAGAAAGGGACATTGGGGGAGAGAGGGAGCACGGCTGCGTGTGCACAATAATTCATATTTCATGGAACCACCTTATCTGTGCTTCCTAAGGGTGTTTTGTGAAATTGAGAGCGGTAGCAGCAGTGAGAGGTTAGCAGAAGCTGGTCTGTTCAGAGAACAGGGGAGGACTGAGGAAAGGTTACGTTATCTCACATGCCCATACACACCAGCTGTCGGCACTGGGAGTACAGGAGCCTGCAGATCTCCAGCTGGGAGATACTGGTTGGGCAATATTGGTTGCCTTTCTCTGAGCCTCAGCTCCATAGTTATGGGATCTCCCAGACGCTTAGGTCTTGTTGAAAAACACATTCTGCTCTTCCGGCTTTCCCAGGATAGTAGTTTCTGCAAAACTTCACCAATGTATCTGCAGCTGTGGCAGTACAGAAGTGCTTGTGTTGGTACAGTTTATGCACTTGCAGATCTGAACTGTTGCACAGTCCTGATCTTGCTCAGGCTTTCACTGTCCGCACAAAAGCCCTGCCTACCCTGGTGAATCTACGGCAGAAAAATGTGTAGAGCATGCCGTAGCTGCCTTTGAACCTTCGCTGTCTTTGGACAACCAGCTCCAGGAATGCCAGAACTCACAAAGCCTCGTTTTGTGCACGTCTTTCTCATGGGTGATGCTTTTCTTATGACTGCAGCATAGGGCTTGCTTCGGTGAGGATTCTCTGATGCCTAATAAAAAGTAAGCTCACCTCACAGTTTTTCCCAGCTGATGCACTCCGAAGGTTACTTATGACTATCCAGGAACCTATTTTTACAGAAGCTGTAAGAAACATCCTTGATACCTCTGTGTCTGTCACACTGGGTTTATGTATACTAGCAGGTTCATAAGTTATTGTAGGAAGTTGGAGAGACTCACAGACACACACACAGACACAGCACAGTCCTGTAAAGCTCAGTTACTTTGAGAACCAGACTAAAGAAAGGGGTCACTATGGAGAAAAGTTTGAAATGTTCCCAGGATACCCTCAAATTTAAAGCCTAGAAAAAATGCAAAGAGAAATCACTATGTCTTCCTTTTTGATATTTTTGAGAATTGGGTTCCATTTTTTTTTTTAACTCCTTCACCTTAAAACTTTGTGTTCTCTCTTTTTGCCTTAATCTGAGGATTTCTAACCCTGTCTCCTGCTTTGGTGATGGCAAGCCTGAAGCTGACTTGGGTTACAGACTGTGGGGCAGTGGCTCAAAAGGGCATTTACATTCAGAAGGGTGCTGGGCAGGGATAAAAGCAGGGTTACAGTTCTCTGTTCTGGGAAACCCGCTGGAATGAGTTTGTCTCCTGGAAGAATTGGATTCTGGACTCCAGAAGGGCTCTCCCACCTCTTACAGCACACTTGCACAATTTACCATTCATTCCTCGCTATTGGCCTCTGAAGTTCACTGCAAATAATTATTCTTAACTGATACCTAGTATTCTCCTTTCTTGTCTACTTTTCACAAGGCAGCAATTAAATATTTACCAAGAGGGAAGCTCATGTCCATCTAGATCCTCTACCATAATCACAGGAGCCTGCATAACAAAGCACTCTTTAAAAACCAGGGAGACTTTATAACCAATCCTTATCCACACTAAGCACATGTCATTAATTTAATTTATAGCTCTTTCTTATTTCATCTCCCAAGAGCCCGCTCTGACGGGGCAGAGAGGGTGTCTTGCTGTAAGCATAGCTATTATTTTGCAGCACCAACACTGCAAGGTGCTCTTCCAGGATACTGCCGCTGACGTGCCGCACTTGCTAATGCTGCTGTTAGTGACAGCTGCCTGGCTAGCAGAAGCTGAAGTAGATACGGCACAGGACAGGCTGCCTTTGTCAGCCTCATGGAAAGAAAGGGTGCGATATTATTGCTATTCCTTCTGCATGTACGCAAAAAAAAATTTGCACTTGTTAGTATGCTTTCAAGATATCAGACACACATGCAAAACACATAACATGGGGATCAGTTGTAAAAGATTTGCATCATGAGTAATTTTAGAAATACACCCCCACATCAGTACTTACACTCCAGCGCGGGGGAGAGCTACGCTAGGGAAATGAGGTGATGACAGTGCGTCTGTCTGTCTGTCTGTCTAACAATACCTGCATGAAAAGATCAATCTGGATAACAAGGTCTTCAAGGCAAGCATCCAAGACTTGGCCTCCTACACAGCCCTGGCAATAGGATGAAGTGTGCCTCCACACGGGAGAGGCTTCTGGTAAAGTGCTAAGGCGAAGCGCTAGCTGTCTTTGGTGACTGGCAAGGGAAAAATAATGAGAAAAAGCACTTCGTACTCAGAAAACGTATCTCATCTGAGAATCCTTACGGTCAAAACTCTTAACTGAAGGGAAGCCCCAAATCTCCCACCATTTAGGTACCCAAGCAACCACAAAATATCGGTAGTCATATTGGCCAAGCATATGAATAGTGGAGACGCAGACCAGGCCAGATTGTGTCCCTGATGCTCAAACACATGCACTACAAGCTTTTATCAGGCAAAAGGAACAAGAACTATCTTCTTACTCATTCCCAGTCCATTGCTTCCAGTACCTGACTTCCTAGGTGTCAGAAATTAAAATGATAATGCCGAGAGGAGGACAAGAAAGGAGGCATAACTAGATGGCGGGACCTGCTTCACACCGATTCTTGATGTGCAACACACAGAATAGGAGCTGAGCATCTTTAAGGTCGATGCTGTGAAGTTGGCAGGGTTTCAGCAGTGCTTAGCCCCTGGGAATTCCCATCCCTTGTGGTCGGATGAAACTGTGTGCTGAGCACTTTTAAAACCTATTGCTGCTTGCATTTACTCAGATGGCTCAGAAGAGGCTGAAACGATTGGGGGAGAGACCCGCTGAGCTGATGTTTTACGATCCATACTGCAGTTGTGCCCTACAGAGGTCCGAGCCCTGTTGTGCCAGGCACTGGCGAGCACTGCAGCGGCAGAGAGCATTTTACGACGTCAAACGTCTTGGAGCATAGAAAGGTGAAACTATTCCTCCACAAAGATGAGAGCTGAGCACTAGAGTAAGCAGTGCATCACGATACCCGCTAGATTTGGGAGCCGTTAATTGAAGGCTATGAACTGGGTCAAGGAGAAGCCCGTGGTGAAGGGACGGAGCGGGGCCACGCGGGGCGATGTGCTGTGCTGGAGTTTGTGACAGACCTTGGGTCAGGTATGCTGCTCTGCGGTTTTTTGTGAGGGGGTGGGGGTGTTAAGTACAGTCCTGCTCCAGCAAATAAACACCCATTTGTTACTTGCTAGCATCGAATACCCAGGTTTTCAGTGAACTGAAAAATCTTTTATCATGGCAAACACTTGTTTTAAAAGCCTTAGAAAGAAATTCTGCTGAAAGAAAGAATAGACCCAAAGCCTTGGTTTGCAGTAACCTTTCAGCACATGCTTTGCAGAAGAGCAGTTGGCACATGCATATGCCTCGCTGAAGTCTGTAAGTACGTGCTTGAAGTTAAATATATGCATAAGCACTCTTTGATGTAGGGATAATTACTAAATCCATGTCTCATTAAGGTCTTCCTTTTTTTTTTTGGTAATTCACTTATTTATTCTGGAAGGATATGATCAGATACAGGAATAAAGACTGCACAGTTAGAACTGACAGGCCATAGGAAAATCAGAAAAGTACGCAGGGAAATATTCCCAGTCTGTGGTAAAGTTTTCTCATTACATTCTCAGATCCTTCTTTATCTCATTGTTTCTCAGTTTATCACAATTCATTTCCTGTTCCCTTTTAGACTTCAAACGTATATATTTTTAATGTGGCGGTTTTTTACCCTTCCATAATTAGTATTTAAACCTTTCAGAGACTCTTGGCTAGACCTCGTGTATAAATTCCCAGATAACTTAACCGGATGCTACAAGGACATTTTTAATGTATAATCTGCTATTAGAGTTTAAAGTCTGGCCAAGAGTTTATGACTTCTCATTGTTATTGATGTTATAACAGCAAAATAATTGTACTGTGCATTTTTACAGCTTCTGTCACCTGAGGTTGGTAAAGGACAGATAGTAACGCAGCAATACTTCATTCCAGCTTGGATATCTCATCTTACTTTAGCATACAGGACTCTGAAAAGCATCCACATTTGCCTAAATTTCCTCCTCTTGCAACAAGAAGTAGAAGAGGCAAGCCAAAGCTGAGCTAACTTAAAAATCTGCACCAAAGTTTTTGTTACAGCTTCATTCAACTCAAATTTTTCCTGGTGTCCTGGTCTGAGGGATTACTTTAGAGAATTCACCACAACTAGCAAAGACTTGTATCAGCTGAGGACTACAGAGCAATCTGAGAGACACCAAATACAGTTATTGAAATTCAGAGAAGAGCTTGCAAACTAACTTTTATTTTTTCCCCTAATGGAAACTTTGACATTAGCTTTAGCTTACTGGTTTAACCACACACTTCAAAAATCTCTGAGGCAAGAGGTTGAGACCTATGTGCGATTTCTCACCTCAAGATGGAGCTTCTAGTACCATGGTGCTCCCAACCCCAACACTGCTCAGGGAGGTGTTTTAACCTTGAGGCAGTGGCAAGTGTGTCTCATCATCTCTTGCATTAACCATCCTTTCCCCCATTTCCTACAGCACTTTGGGGTCCTTGCCCAGGTCTCTCATATGAATATTGACATAACTTGGACCTATCTAGATGGCAAGAAACAGTAAGCAAGGAATAATATTTGAAATATTTTGAAATATTTGTATTACTGAAAACAGCAAGACTTCCAAAATTTCCTGAACAGAGCTGTCTAGAGTGAGAGGCTATTTTGAGTATCTCTTTTTGCCTTTAACCCAACTATCTCAGCACCCCACCCTTCTTCCTTCCACGTTCCTTAATTTCTTAGACTTCCTTCTTGTTGCTTTGCGTGCGTCTATTTTAGGTGTGAGATCGTGGTTAGCTTCTCGCTAGGCATGTACTTCCCATTTTCTGTCCCTGGGGTTTGCCTTTTCAGCAAAGTTGTGAGTCCATTAGTACATACAACGTAACATTCCTCATGATGAACAGACGTTGACCATAAAGAAAAGAAAATAATTGCTTGAGAAGAAAATAAGATGTCAGAATGAACACAGCTAGGTTCTTCCAAATGCGGGGAAAGATGCAAAAACTGACTAGTGCAAAGAATACCGAATTAAGGTTGCTGAGTCCAGCTGTCAGGACACGAGTGTCTTAACTCTTCCATCTCTGGCAAACAGATATCCAGACACTGCTTGAACTCAACCAAGCTCAGGGTGGTGACCACTGCCCTGGGGAGCCTGTTCCAGGGCCCCACCACCCTCTGGGTGAAGAACCTTCTCCTGATCTCCACCCTAACCCTCCCCTGTCGCAGCTCCATGCCGTTCCCTCGGGTTCTGTCGCTGGGCACCAGAGGGAGATTCAAACTCTCCCTCTGAGGATGTACATGATACAAAGACCTGGAGTCTAACCTAGAAGGAAGTTCGCATCACAAGTTTCATCACAAGATCCAAACTGAGTAGCTCAATGCTTTGTTTTCAGTCTTCAGCTATACCATGTTGACGATGGTCTATGTTATCTCTACCCGCTTCCTCTCTGTTGGGCTGGGAAAACTTCCCCTTAGCTCTGGGGTTTACTCTGTCTCTGGAGAACAAGTCAACTCTCCACTGGCAGCCAAGAGGAGCTAAAACCACAAGGCTCCTACTAATAGGAGCAGCACATCGAAACCTCGCATCACACCTAGAATTAGTCCCAGAAAATGAGGAGGGCCTTGGTGGCTTGCAGGGCTCAAGTTCCTGGTACAGCCCAGTGTCACCGACTTCACAGAACAGCAGCTTTCTGGCAAATTGTGCAACTGCACCACCCCCAAACTTCCTGTTTTGAAACCCCAAGAAGCTGGAAAATGTTAACACCGGCACTTTAAAGTGCTAGTTGTGGCTTTTTTTTTCTGTTCTTCCTAAAGATCTACATGATACTAAAAAATTCTACATGCGAAGGAGTAAAGTGAGGCTGCCTTAAGGAACTGGGGGCAGAAAAGCAAGCACATGTCTTTCCAGGGGCCCCCAAGCCAGGCAGAGCACGGCACATCAGAGCATCCATAACAAAAACAGCTCCTCTTCCATGGCTTGTGCGACATTAGGCAGCTCACCATCTCTCCACCTCCCGTCTCGCCCTCTCTGAATTAGGCTGTGTGGGGTGTGCTCCATCACTGTGGCCACTGCGAAGTTTTCAGCAGCAGGTCCTGGTGCTTCCAGCTGGAGCAGTGCTGGGTACTGCGGACACCTGCTGAAACAGCGGACGCCGAAGACGAGTTGTACCACTCGGAGTAAGCAGCGAGGGGACAGATGGAGAGGCAGGTGCCCATGAAGTGGCAGCGAGACAATTGCAATTCACGTGTCAGGCAGCCCTCACTGGGCACCACGTGCCATGAGCAGCCACCTGGCCCAGCTTCCCGCTCTGGCAGGCCCTGGGGCAAATCCACATTCTGCCCAAAAAACCCACCCGTGATGGGAAGGAGAAGCCCTAACAATGAAAGGACCTTGATATCGAAAACAGACATACGGCAAATCTCTGTTCCATCCCAGCTCATTTCTGTATAGGAAGAAGAGCAATTAGAAGAAAGCGTCATGTTTGTCTTGAATGCTACAAAGGAACTTATTTATTTCCAATCAGCATGACAAGTGCTTCCTTTGCTGGCTATCGCTGAAACTCCAGATGGTACATTTGAGCATACTTAAACCTCTGACTTGGCTCCTTACAAAGCCATTGTCTTCCTGGTTAGCTAAAAATGTATTAATAGTATTGGGATGAAAGCTCCTGCTCTCCTGCGCTGCTCCATTTGAATAATGAAATCTTGGTCATTCTGCAGCATTTTGGCTAGTATTGAAATTAGGTGTTTGAAGGGGACAAGCATCTGCTGAATGTGTTCCAGTTATAACCACCTGCTATTTGAATTTATTTGCATTATCTATATTTGACTACTTTGCTAATATTCAGAATTCTGCAAACCCTTTAACAGCAGCGGCTATTACCTGTCTCAACCCTGGCACCTTTTTCTAGCATTTGCTCTGCAACAAAATTTTGAACCTTTCTGAATCAGCCAGCTGAGATGCTGCAAACTCTTATGGTTTTGTTAAGGAGTTTCAAGATACCGTTTTCTTAAATCTCCAGCTTCAGTACTCCTCTTATTTTCAGAGACTGCTGCTCTGTGTTTGAGCAGCAGTACCTTTCTGGATTCACACATAAGGAGAAAAGCTTCAGGAATTAAGCTAGGAAGCCAGACAACAAATGTAATGCAAAACAAAAACTAAAAAGAAAAATAAGTCTTGATTGTAAGCAAAACTAGTGACAAGGTTTTGCACCTGAAGTACAGAATAAAAGGACAGAAAAATGTTGATAACGTGGAAACAATTCAAATTGGCCAAAATACCTGCACCTCATTCTCTTCTGTCACGCAGCGACCTGGTGCAGTGACTGGCAACTGCGAACTCAGGACTTTGACATCTAAGCCTGTGCCTCATAAAAAGCTGTACCGCTATTGTTCTAAAGAAAATAATATCCTGTTTCCTTTTTAAACTGTGTATCTCTCTAAAAATGTTAAATGGCTGCTACATTCCTGCCTTTATCCCGGACACTTTTTATGAGTCTGTACTTCCCTCTTCTTTTGCTTTAACAAGCCAGCTAAGCAGAGGATTAGGGGAATGACTTCGTGCACATGTGCTAAAGAAGGGGGAAAAAAATCTGCCTTCAAAATCTTACATAACCTAAAAAAACCAAACACGTAAAACAGACACACATGCCTAGGCCCTCACTCTTTGCACTTAAAAATCATCGTCATCGTCATCATGCGGCCAGACTGCAGTTTGCCAGATGGACCGTCCTCTGAAAAATGAACATTTGAAATCATGGAAACTAGAAATACATAGCAGTGCGTTTCCCAAACTTCTTTCTGATGGCATTTCCCATTTCTCTCCATTTCCTATTACCAGAGCTTAGTATTCAGTAGCTGGGAGAAAGCAGCCACCCCTTGGGAAGGAGGAGGAAAAGAACTACCGAGCACTATCATGCTGTCAGGCACCTTCTATAAATATTTATGTGACCTACAGGATATAGCACAGTTTGAGATCTTGCAGTCTCCGTAGCCACTGTGCAGTCAGACAGTTCCCCGTACTCCTCTGAAAGTTCCTGTATTTCAGGCAAGACCTGAGTCTTTACATAGCCATGATCTGCTTATAGCATTCGCTGACCTAAATTGGGGATGTACCGAACGGCGTGTTCCTAAGGGGATCTCAGCGTAAAGCAATGAACTCGCGTTTTGTGGAGGATGTGGCTGCAATTAGAGTCACTCCGTTAAACACGAGGAGGACTTTATGTCCTCCATCATATGCAGACAGCAACAGAAGGATAAGCTAAGGTAATACTTGAAGAATTGAGCCAAAGCTGGGTGAAGGGACAAAAAAAGTAATTCTTCTGCCATGCACTCATGTTTGAGTGCTTTCTGTCTTGCAAAAACACACATTTTTTTGGGTTAGTTTCTGAACAGACTGCAGAAAAGGAACCGTCCCAACCCCCTACCCTAAACAGGAACTTGATCCCTAGTGATATCTTACAGTCCTGTCCCTATTTATAGAAGTAAGGTCACCTAAATAAGAACAGAAACGATGCCATGTGATTTTTGGTGACCAACTGAATTCTGCATATTGAGAATTCAGAGGAACACATTTGAATAACCCACATCGAAAACCACTTGAAAAGACGACCTCGTTGTGGCCATTTCTGTGTGTAGAACAGCTAAGCAATGCATGGGACATGTGGTCAGTTATTTGGAATTTGGGTATCAAATAGTGAAGTCATTAGACGGACAGAAATTTTGCTTGCAAAACTGTCCTTCAATGTGCAATTGTTTATTGAAAGCCTAAATTAGATACGTTCCCACTGTTGTACTGTTAATGGTATAAACAATTGATGAAAACAGCAAAAATGAAGGAATCTATGAAGGTCACTTGATGGCTAATTTACAAACACACACACAGACACAAAAAGCTGGGAATTACCCTCTTCGCAAAGAATTTGTAACTGCTTCCCTGTCCATATTGTTATCAGCAGGGTTTGAATTTAGGACCTCCCGCACCAGGGCTGAGTTTCATGTGTTCACTATTAGGCTTCTGACCTGTACCTGGACTGACAGGCGTGCTCCAAACAGCAACTGCAGCCACATCTAGAAAAGACCTAATTTTTGTCATTCCCTGGAGCCAGACAGCAATTCTGTTTGCTATTCTTTTACCATAAACCAACACAGACTGAAAAAAAGTCAAGCTCTAAATAGATACATCTACCTATTTGAACATATGTTTACATAAACACGTATTTCGTACACACATGAGCAAAAATAAAGGCTCCTATGAAAAATGTTCTATTTGACAGCATTCTTCTTTCAAACTCATTCGGCATAAATTATGATCCATAATTCCTATCTTACCATGTCAGGTAGTCCTTTGAACTGAACCTAATTATGAGGAGAGCCGAGTACTTCCATCATGTTTAATGCAGTTTCCAAAAAGCCTTTATTTACACAGCTAAATATTTTATGGGCCAAAGATCCGGGGCTCCTTGAAATGATGAATTCATCCCTCTGAGGGGCTTTGCTCACGGGTAAGAAGTTTGTCTAGGCTTGAGGCACGTAACGAAAGGGAAGATTTAGTCATTCCCTTTCTTTTCCAGGCTGCCTCCATCCTTCCATTGCTCATTCACAAATCCCTCGGTGCGTCCGTAGGCAGACAAGCTGTAGGTGGATGCGAGGCTGCTGCTAGCAGTTTCTGCTGTCTCTGTGAGCAGCAACGTGCAGCAGAGCAAGCTCCCGCTTACGAGCGGAGAGAGGTCGGCTCTGCCGGCGGCAGGGTTTAAATCTCAGCTTATTATAGCAAAGGGAGAGCCAACGGAAAGGGGGAAGTTCAGCCCTAAGCAGCAGCCCGAGGGGCCAATTTTCTACGAACTAGACATTGGTTCTGGAGCACAAACAGGCCCTCTAGACCCGCAGGTTCAGCCCAGTTGTGTGACTCAGCCTTGGTGTATCTGAACGTGTGAGGAGCAGAGGAGGCTGCCTGCAGCAGTCTCTGCTCTGTATGTGCCTGAAGGGCCAGCGCCGAGGGCTTGAGCATCGCAGCGCCTGCAGCCCAGCCTGGCAGCCACGGAGGCTGGGGACGCCGCACGGCCACGGTGCACAAACACACCCACCTTCCCCGCCCCAGCACAGCGCCTGGCACGTCAGCTGAGCTCTGTGGGCATCCACACGCCAGGGTTTGCATACCTTTAGTGATAATATATAATGCAGGTGCAGATATTTCAAAATATTTCAGCCGTCCCTTGCTCTTGTGCTGTTTGCATTAACTCTCCCGCATGGCAGTTCGTTACCCCGCACGCTACGGCACCGCTGGCAGCCATACACACCCTCCTTTTTCAAACTGGACTAGAACAAGAGAGCTGAGCGCTCACAGAGGAAGGATTTCTGTGTGGTGCTTCTGAGAGCGAAGGTTCTCTTTATGGTTAATGCATCATTCCCCATTACAGTCATTTCCTCTGAAGTAAATGGGATTTTGCCATTATACTTTATTGATATATATTTCCTAGCTGAATGACATTCCCCTGTTGCCTTTTTTTCCTACCCTGAAATTGCAGGAAGCCAAAAATCCTTCAACAGTGATGAGTTAAGTTCTGTAGCATACAGAGCTGTGTGCTCTCCCATTAAGTGGGCTGGGGTTAAAGTGGGCACTATTTACACATTAATATGTATTCCAGGGCGGTAACACCGGTTCTGCTGTGATGTTTCAGGCTAAGGGGTCAACTGTTTAGCTTCCTAGCAATATTTTAATGCTGTTTAACAAAGTGATTGAGTGGAGGAAGACTTTCCGTGTGACCTGACGTTGAAGAGTGTCACAGGGAGGCCTCTGAGGTTGAAGAATCAAAAATGTCTGATTCTTTGTGGTGGCTAAAATACCTGCAGTGCTTTTGGACAACACTGCTATTAGGATCTTCTTTCCCCTTCCCTAAACCCTCCATCTCCAGACCTGCAGTCAGACATAGCATCTCCCTTGCTCTCTTTTCAAAATCCCTATCACATTTTGCTGCGCGTTGTTAAATCAATGCCCTGTGCTTTATTCTCAGAAGCAGCAGAAGTTGGGAGATGGAGGAATTGGGTGGCTAAGGGGACTGGTAATGCTGCACAAAGCTTTTCACCTCCTATCTGAATCCAGCTGCAATTTTTGCACGACCAGAAATGGTTACTGTGCAATGCCGGTTTGGCAGATTCTGAAAAATAAGTTATTTTCTGGGGATTTTTTTTCTTTTTTTTTTTTCTTTCCTTTTTGGTCCATCACAAAACCACTTCTTACCACTAGCTACAGTACTACAGCCAACATTTGCTACCCAGCATGAGTAAATCTGAGCACCTAAGCCATCACTAGTCACCTAATTAAGTGACCTGATTTTCTCAGGAGTAGGATATGTTTTCCAGCTCCCACTACACTCAGCAGTTGTGAAAATCAGGCCACTTTTCTAAGTGGTCAAACATAGCTGTGACTAGTTTTGAGCACCCAACTTTTTAAAAGTTCATCTTGACAGGGCCTGGGAGCTGAAGTGCCTGGAGGATAGGTCCTTTCCTGGCTGGTGGCTACAGAGGACGGTATTTGGGAAGGATGCCATGCATGCCCTGTTTTGTGACTAACCAGAGCCTGTCGATCATTATCACCATTCCCAGAACTAAATTTAAAAAAAAAAAGTCTCTCAACTTCAGGTCCTGCGATAAAAATACCTTGGCTTTTGTTTGCTTTATGCAGTATTTCCTCCTCACACTGAAAATTAAATTGAAAAGGGAGTTTATTGTCCCTGTGGAGGAGATAGGCACCTTTTGAAATCACGTATGAACAAAAGCGTGTGGGGCCCAGCCTGATGTTTTCTAATGCCCTTTGGGGTCCCGGGAGCACAAAGGCAACAGAGAAGGAGCTGCAGTCAATTCCAGCAGAGCTCTATTGTGTGATTTGTTCCAAGGAAACATCAATTCATTAAGCCAACAAGTCAACAAGGGTGGGTGGCAGAACCGTCTGTCCTGCTAGATTGTGCGTGACTCCTTCAGAGATCTGCTCTGGGGTCTGGAGAGAGTAAATAACGCGTGAGAGCCAGCTTGTCTGCCCTCACTTTACAGCAGGAGAAACTGCTCATTTCAAAGCCAGAGCTTTAGTGGGAGGGCGTTTTTCATTCACTGCCTCGGATGCGACACAGATGCTTCAGTGTCAAGATGTATGGTTAGAAGAGTCACATTTTAGTCGTGTTTTAAAGAGCATAAACAACCCTGGCAAAGAGGGGAGGCAAACTGAGCTAAGGTGACACAACAGAAATGGATGATGAAACCAGGGTAAGGAAACTCCACAGCCGGCCATTGCTCTGCTCAAGGAGCAGCCTCCCTGCAAGGTTCCCAGCCTGTGCAATGGGACCCTTTTGCTCTTTGCTCTTGTCTGAACTACTTTCCAAAGCAAAGCAGCGGCTGTTTTGCATAGCGCATCCGAGCCAGACTAGGGGATGGTCAGCAAGATAGAACAGACCGAACTACGATGTTGACCGCACAAGATACATCCTTCCAGAAGGCAGGTGCTTGGACTAGCACTCTGCTGATTTCCAATGAATGCTGGCAGATAAGGGCAGCAAAATGCTTCAGGAGGAAGTATTTTCATAATCACACATTTGCAACACAGCCCTTTTTTGCGGCATTATCTTTCTGCCTTCCTCTTACTCTCAAAATGAACAAAAATATGTATATTCAAGGGGTGGGGAAGCCAAGGACAGAGCCGAAACGCAGCTGAGTCAACAGCACATGTCTGCGAGCTGGTGGGTAGCATTGCGTATTCCCACATGGTTATCAGAGTGCTTTCAAAAGTCATCGCTGCAGACAGAAAGCGTGACAGAAGCACAGTAAACATCCTACACAGCACTATGGGCAGAAACAAGAAATGCTGGACAGTCCCCGCTGCCCTAATGCCAGAGCCACGGGTTGGAGTCATGACCCTTTTCCCTCACTTGGACCTGCTGCCTGTAACCAGCCAGCAGCACCTTCTCGCAGCAGACATGGGCTGCATAGTACATCGATCTTTTCCCTTTGGTCAGACGTATTCCCTCTAGCTTGAAGATGTCAGCAAGTCTTTTGCACTATTATCGAGCTGTAACATACCATATTTAGTAAGATAAGGTTACGGGCTTGAGGCCGGCCGGTGTAAACTAGTTGTTTTCCTGTCCTCAGTCAGATTTTCTGTCGCTAATAGCAGGCAGCTCTGAGACGCGGTGTACAACCCACAGAGCAAAAGGGAGGCAGCTGCTTCGGCCAGATTAATAACAGGAGAATACAGCTGACTGTCACCTTTGTCAGTCCCTGGGTTGTACCCCGGCAGAATGGCAGCCAGCGGGGCTTTACCTTCCGTGGGAGCTGCGCCAGCGCCTGAATACATTCCCCGCTGTCTAACACTGGAGAGACACCTCTGCCTACCAGTGCAGCGTGGTGGGTCTGTGGGATGTAGATCCTTTTCTGGCACTGCCCACCTGTAGGATCCCTTCCTCTTCCCTGGCTTCAGGCGACAGCTGCCTGGAGACCCCACTCTAGCCTTCTGCAAAGGCTTCTTGCTCTTCAGACTTGCTGCTTAATTAGATTTGACCACCATCCCGTCCATTTTGGCCTCCCTCCTACCAGATCTGTAGCGCTTGTGTGGGAGCGATACTGCCCTTCCTCCCTTACGTAGGAAGCTCTGAAATCACCTATTCATGGGGAATTTGCCTCCTGACATCCCATTCTGCCCCATGACACTACTGGTTCTAGCTTTTTCTTCCTCCTTCATTCATAATTTTTGCTAAATATTTATGCCATTTGGATTCTGGGTGAGCTCACTTTGGCAGTCTCTAGTTGTGACAAAGCTGAGGCCATCCACAGCTGCGTTTCAGTGCTGATGTCAAACATTTGGAAAAAACTCTTGTTTAAACAGCACTGCGCTGGTTTGTTCTGCAACTAGAAAACGTGCTGAACAGAAAGTGGCTTGGGTCTTCCTAGCTGGAGCGAAAAGGTGTAGGCACCCTGAAGGGAAATAACCAAAAGAAGGACAGAAGGGAGCTAGCAAATTTTGACAGATTTGAAAAATCTCTGGTTTGTGCCCCCTGGCGGCAGTTGAATTTTTCTTGTCCTCAGTGCTACTGCAATGTCTGCACTTCCAGACCCAAACCTTCTGATTTTCATGCTGAGCAAATGACCAGCAGAGAGGTTATTAAATGCCAATAGCCGGTGTTTAACTATCCAGAAAAACACGAGGCCACGCAGGGAAAACCCAGAGGTCCGTATCTCATCGTTCGAACAGGCTGCACGACTTTGCCCCTCGAACAGTGACAGCGATTTGACAGGCAACGTGTCAGAAAAAGTCCCAGGGCTGAGAGAATCAGTCTGGAACGTGTATCCTGCAGTTTTCTAAACACACTGTTAAAACCCTTCCCCAGCAAGGACCCGAGTTCAAAGAGTAGATGTGACAATAGCCATAAAAATCCAACATCACTGAAATACTCTTTTTATTTTGTTCTCTCTTTAGACAAAAAGCCCTGGCATCAACAGGTGGAAGAAGTGTTCAAGCAGCATGCGACTGGTTGGTATGAAGTAATAATGTTACAAAGAATAGAAGAAATTAGTGAATTTAACGCCTAAGATTATAGCCATTAGAATGTGGAATGTTTAAGCAGCAGCTTTATCCGAAATACAATAGCAAAATTATTGAGCCATGATTTAAGTGCTGTAAATAAGCAATCCAGAAACAAGCCTTGCCTGAGAGAGTTTGAGATCTCGAGTAATAGCAAAAAAAGCTGAAAGAAAGGAACCGCTGCTCTCTCCAGCCTAGCAGCTAAACAGAAAGCTGAGTGCTGCCTTCTCAAAGATGTTGAACAATTTCTAGTGCTCTCCTCCCTGTGTTTTGTACACCAAAAGTCAGAAAGGCAGAAGCAGTGACCCAGCTGAGATCTTCAGAGCCTCAGTCTGAAACTAAAAACCAATTTTCTGTATTACTTAGCAGTGGTAATAGGCTGCAAGTGAGACAGTGCACCTCTCTGCCTGACCTGCCGGAGCTGAATTTTTCCATAAAGGGAGGAGGAATGGGAGTGAGGGCAGGGGAAGCTAGTTTTTGGGAAAAAAATAAAAATAAAATAAAATATGTCTTTATCTGTCAATCTAACACTTCTTTCTCCCTCTCAGGCTGTTCTCCCATGTGGGTGACCCATTCCTAGATGACACCCTGCCCCGGGAGTACGTCCTCTACCTGCGCCCCACCGGTCCCCTGGCTCAGAAGCTGTCTGAGTTCTGGCAGCAGTCAAAGCAGATCTGTGGGAAGAACAAAGCACATAACATTTTCCCACATATCACCCTTTGCCAGTTCTTTATGGTAAACCAGAGCTCCTCTTTCCGTTGCCTTTATGCATGCATTCATGAGCAGCCCTTGCCAGGTCCAGACTGGAGACGTTACACGCTTCCTTCAGTCGCTGCAGAAGGGTTTGTGCTGGGGAGCTCAGCGGCAGGGGGGTTATTACCAGAAATGCCTGATGCCTGGGCTTGTTGAGGTAATTGGTTTTTAAGCGGGTTGTTTACAGGGAAAAGCAGCAGCAGAAGACCAAATTCTCATAATCTCAAATGATCGTTAACATTAGAATAGATGGGGTGGGGAGGATGGGGTTCGGAAGGTTACTTGGGGATAACTGATCCTGCTTTGAGGACAAGGGAGGGGCAGATGATTTCTAAACAGACCTTTTTCTGTATCCCTGTGCTTTTTCTCAGTGCTTTGTAGCAAAGGTAGACCGTTCATGCCCACCCACACAAGCCTTTCCTTTCACTACCAAGTGCACTGGAGAGCTAAGCACAGGCGTAAGTAATGATTCCCCACCTGAGAGACACTTCTCCCCTTTCCTTTTGCAGTGTGAGGACAGCAAGGTCGATGCTCTCACTGAAGCTCTGCAGGCCACCGTGATGCGGTGGAAATGCAAATTCCCTGCCCCTCTGCCTTTGGAGCTCTACACATCCTCAAACTTCATTGGGCTTTTCGTCAAGGAAGAAAGTGCTGAGGTGCTCAAGAAGTTTGCTGCAGACTTCGCTGCAGAGGCTGCTTCTAAAGCCGGTGAGTGACTATGTGGCAGCTACAAAGAGCTCACAGCTTGGTCAAAGCTTGGGCATTTTCAGAAACCGAAGTTTTGATGGTGTGAAGAAAGAAGGCTCGTGAAGCCAACACCTGATTTTTAAAAGTGGCCTGAAGGCTAAGAGCCCAAGAGGAATACCCCATCGGGTGCTTTGGTTTCAGTGCTTTTTCAGTTGAAAGATCACCTCACGCCTAGTCTCAAGTCTTATCTCCTGAAAGGGAAGTTGACATTTGGTGGTTCCTTAACCTTTCAGATAGACGCCGTCTGCAAGGCTGAGCATTTCCTGCTCCACGCGCTACCTCAAGCCACTGCCACAAAACTTTCCTCAGCCATGTAAAAGCTGTGTGGTTTTTTGCTGTATTTCTGAGATGTAAAGAGGACTCTCTGAGAAGACCCCAAGTGCCTTGGCTACCTAAGGGGAAGCGTTTCAAATCTCAGTACTCACATGGCTGGCTCTGTTGCCTGGTCCCCTACTGCTTTTGGAGGGATGAACGCATCAGGAGCTGGGAGGGGGGAAATAACCAGGCTACTCCATGCTCCAATGGTCTGCACTGCTGAACAGGCTGTGTGTCCTCTGATTGCCTCCAAACTTGGAAGTCAAACAGCATCAGAGCACTGTAATAGCTCCCTGACTAACCCTCCCACCCTCTGTCACTGTAGCACTCAGCCTAGACTAGTCACAACACAACCAGTTTAGTCCATCATCATCACAGGCTCATCCTGGAGTTCAGGTGCATTGAGATAAGGCAACTTCTGATAAGGCAACACCCTGGGGTGTTTCCATGCTGGACAACCACCCCGTAACACCATGCGGAACAGCTACCGGCCTCTGCCCCGGGTTCAGAGGAAGAGATACAGATGTGTCATAGGTTGATCACACCTCTGAAGTGCATTGCTTTCACCTGACAGTGACCTAGAATCCCTTTAGAAGAGGGAGGAAGTGGCCGTTAACTTTTACAAAAGCGCATTTTGGAAGGCAGCAACAAGCACAGATGTATTAGGCCGCCGCAGCCACCTGAGAGCGGTACAAGTGTTCCCCCGCACAGCACAGATGTACCCTCCAAACCAGCACGGTCAGAAGAGGCAGTTCTTACCCAAAAAACAGACCCAGAAGAAGAAAGCATCAGTGGCTTCCAGCAAGCTTCTACCCCTGCGACCGCTCCAATTCAGACCAAGATGGTTCTTTCTCTTAGAGAACCCGATTGCTGCATTGCAGTCCACAGCTTGGTCAGGTTATCACATTAAAGTCTCTGGGGCTTTTTCAGAGATCCAGAGCACTTTTTTTTCTTGCTGATCAAAAAAAAAAGATGGATGAGTTTGCAAAGCTACCCCTGGCTGGCACTTGAGCCAAGTTTCTGAATAGCTGCAATTTTGACTGAATAATCAGTCAAATTTAATTGCAGTTTGAATAAGCAAAAATAAATTACATGCAAACAATGTATTTTATGATTTCCACATCTACTGGACGAGTCCCAGTATTGCACATACTTTCACCTTTCTGCTTTCTGGACATTTTTCCTAATACGGGTTCTTTTTCTGCAGAATCATTTTGAATCATTATTGTATCAATGTATGTTTCTGCAGCTTTGGAATACCTCACCCTCCGTGGGCAAACTGGTAATCCAGCTAATGTCCAGGGAAAAGATTTAATCAACTAGCATGAACCTGTAAATGCCATGGATTTGTAATTGCTACTGTAGGAGAAAGAACAGAGGAGGGAGAGTAAAAATTATTTTAAACTTGCTAGTTTTGGAGAGTTCCTCATCTGCTAATGAAAGGAAGGCCACTCCCTTCCTGGAAAAGTGTCAGTGCATTCAAAATTACAGTAATTGTTTTCACACTATCCAGAAACCCGTTGTTTTCTGAATGCAAATCAGTTCTGGCAGTTTGGCAACGATGCCTTGCCTATCACCGTGGCGTGACTCAGCACTGAATCAGACCACAATTCTTTAATAATTTGACCCAAGGTGCAGCATACATAGGGAACTGATATTTGACTTCCCCAAAGCCTTTTCAGAAACTAGTCTACAATTTGTTCCACTTAAGCTATCTTTAAAAGTTTTGCTCGCAGCTCCCGTTCAGAGGCAACAGGCACTCTTACACCTTCAAAATGCTGCTAATCTTGACAGACACTTGTTCTTAACTGACATCTTGTTGTTGCAGATGTTCACGTGGAGCCCCACAAGAAGCAGCTCCACGTGACGCTGGCCTATCACTTCCAGACCAGCCACCTGCCCACGCTGGAGAAGTTAGCGCAGAACATCGATGTCAAGCTGGGCTGCGACTGGGTCGCTGCGATATTCTCACGAGACATACGCTTCGTTAACCACGAGGTAAGTTTTTGGAGTTTGTTTCAGTCCACACATTTTTAAAAAAGAGGACCTAGCAGAGTCGCAGGCAGGTTTCAGCTGCATTTGCAGCTCGAGAGCGCTCACAAGCTGTGAGCTGAATGAGGACTCCTGTGTCCCCTGCTGAGAGCTGCACGGATACGCAGCACAGACTATACAGACATTAAGGAATTGGCCTCAGCTCCCACAAGGACACCCAGAACGTGGATCTCTCACATCCCACCAGTCATCTTAACAAACAGACCATCTTGTCTCTTCTTTACTTTTTACTCATACTGCCCAGACTTGCTATTTCACCCACCTCATTTCTTGCTTCTTGCAGGAACAATGTCCTGCTTTATTAATCCATTCTAACACTGACTCTCCTGTTAGTTCAATGTAAGCTGGTCTGAAATCTCAAGAACCAGGCCAGTATCATAACCTGAGTGCTATCTATTTTTTCTGTACCGGCTTGACATTATTATTAATCACAGCATTTACTTTCATCATTTAAGAAACATTTACCTTCATGGTCTATGTAATTCAATTACTCATCTAGATTCTGCAACTGCAGTATCTGTCAACAATTTTCTTAATACCGTTGTTTTCCAACATAATATACAGAAAAAAAAATTGTATTATTTCTATTTTGTAGATTGAGGTCTTGTGCATAGAGAAACGAGATTCGTCTCACCCCCCTGTAAATATCCCCAAGTTAGACCTCTGAGTCTGAGCCAGTCTGTGGCTCCCTTTGCGCTGGAGGCTCAGTGCAGAGAAACAGGTACCTCCGGAAAGTGAATCATCTGACCCATCTAAGATGTCTGTCTCGAGACAAGATGAATCAACTTCTGGAGGAGGGAACCTCCAAAAGGTGCCTGCCCAGGCAGCAAACTAGACTCCAGAGACATAAAACATGTGATGGAGTGGGAAAAGGTGATTTTAGTTCGGCACACAATATACCACAGAGTAAACATGCCAAAGTGTCTGGAGAGCTGAAGTCTGTCGTGCATGGCACTCTGCCTCAGCCCAGGCCATGCTTCCCATGCGTGACAGCCTCCTTTCCTATCCAAAGAGCCATCTTGTCCTTTAGAAGCTGCAAGTAGTCAACACTATCACTGATTGTGAAGGGAGCTGCTGATGAGAACCAGCTCACGTCTTTGCATATCTAACTTCAGGCAGCCATGTGTGAAAGCTTTGGCCCTGTGGTATCAGGTGACAGTGACTAGTTTCCATCTTCCTTTGAAGATACCACAAATAGTCTAGGATGATTAGTGAGCAAACGGGCTGACACCATCAGGAGATCAGAGCTGCTCAGAGATTATGGTTTTTCTTTGCCTGATGCCATTGCAGAAGTTAGGCTTGGCCAGGGACAGTAACACATCTGTTCTCCTTTTAAACCGGGGACTGCTGTAGCCCTTTTCAAGGAAAGTCCCTGATACACATTAATTATGTGTGGAATCCTTATGTGAAGAGAAGATTACAGAATTACACTCACTGATCTTTCCCCCACCTTTTAACTTAATCCTGTTCATGTTAGAAGATGTGAAGAAAACAAGGTGGCCACATCCCAGTATTTGGCACCACCTGTGTTTTTTCCTGTGCATCCTCAGGACCAGTTTTGAGAGCAGGGTGTCACAGAGCCAAACCTGTTAGCCCCCCAGCAGTGTCTCTGCCTTGTCTTCAAAAGCAGCAGCAACAAGAAGAACTGCTCTTTCAGATCAAGCACAAGTTGGTGAACTAAAAATGGTCACTAACCACTACAGCTGTGTAAATGCCAAGTCCCACTAAAAATTCAGCTCCATTTTTAACAAGGTGCTTAGATTTAAGCATTTGATTTATCCCTCCTGGATATCAAAGATACGACTGGAATCAAAGAGGAAAGAAGGAGTAAATACCTAGCAAAGCTTTTGAACAGCAAAGAGCGGGAAGTGGCAGGAATTCCCTGAAGGCAAAGCTTGCCTGGATAAAGTACAAAGTGATGCATTACAGGGAGAGCTGTTCACACCTTGCTAAGGTTAAAAGTCCAGTACGGGAGTGCTCCAGCCCCGCTCTGTGAAAGGTTCCCTTCCATTAACAAGCCTTCCATTCATTTGTGCTTCTCTTTCTCCCCCAGACTCTGCAAGTGATCTATCCTTACACTCCTCAGAATGATGACGAACTGGAGCTGGTCCCAGGGGATTTTATTTTCATGTCCCCAGTGGAACAAACCAGTACAAGTGAGGGCTGGATTTATGGCATTTCCCTTGCAACTGGCTGTTCTGGGCTTCTGCCGGAAAATTACATCACGAAGGCGGATGAATGTGGGACCTGGGTGTTTCATGGGTAGGTAAAGCTGCTTGGTCCAGTTTTTGTTGCTGCTGAGAAGGTTGCTTAGGGGAAATGTGCACAAAGCCCTGTCTTAGGCGTAAAGGAAAGGCAGATGCTGTCCCTGTGCATGGGATTAGAGGACAGTGTGATTTATTTAGCTAAGATGTTGCAGCAACTATTACTCATAGGATCACCACTGCTGGTTAATGGAGCTGGAGCAGATGGCCACTGGAGAGCCACAGCTGTATAGACACCTCTGGGGTAGGACTAGGATCAGGAAGGTTTAAATTTGAGCATTAATTTGGGAAGCGAGATCTGCTGTATATAATTCCCTTGGGAAAAGGACTTGGGATCAGCAATGTTTAAGATACTCAGCAAGATTTTCAGCAGCAGTTAGTTGCCTGCCTACCGTTGGCTTCAACGAGAATGCAGACCTCACTTTTTGAATAAGACTATGCCTTATGCCTCTTGATTTTGATGGGAATTAGTTAAACAGCAATAAAAACCAAGTGCTTGAGGGGTGGGTCTGGGCACTCCTGCAAAGCTATCTGCATCTCTAAGCACCAGACACCTCTGACAGATCTGTAGCATGGGGAGTAGTTTGTATGTTAGAGCACAAGACAGCAGGGAGAGGGGAGACACGTTCCTGCCTGCTGGCCCCCGCTAAGCGCCATGCCAGTACAGAAGTTTGGTTATGGTCACACCAGCGAGCAGGTTAGTTACAAAGGAAGGGATGGAGATACAGAACACAACCCAGACAGTTTGTATTTCAAATTTCAGTAGGCAAACATGAACCATGGGGAGAGACTGAGCAGAACGGGAAAGCATTTGGTAACCCGTGTCAGCACAGGACAGCCAGAGGAACTGACCTGGCTTGGCACTTAGTAAAAACCAATCCAACTCCTCAAATCAAGCAAAATGCAGTAAACAAAAAAAAAGCAAAAAGGGCAAGCAGTGTTTTTCATTGCCTGTGACTTTTCAGGCTTGACACACGCAGTGCGGTGGATGACAGACAGAAAGCAGGCACAGGGCAATCGTAGCTTGCAGGCTGGCTTCCAGATGTGACAGCCACCTACTACTGCCCTTCTGTAAACTAGCCCTGAGTCCTCCCTAGTCTAGAAGTCCATCAGACAAGGACAAGCATAGCAGGAGATCACTCCTTTACCCCTCTTATACCAGCCATCTATTCCTTTCTCACTGGCCCTCCTTGAAAGGAACATCACCAATAAACAGCTTACATGCGTGTTAGCCAAACAGAACAAACCTATCTATACTGAATCTGTCACCATCAGACTTCAACTCACCTTCTGTTACAAGGAAAGACCTCCAGTAACCAGGGCTTAAAGGAGTGAAAAATCAAGACACATGGCCAAAGTCAATCACAGAGTTTGTATGAAGACAGGACTTAATCCAGACCCTCCAATCTCCGATCCAGCCATACCATCCTTTCTTCACCTAAAATCTGCCAGCTGAAATGGCCTCAGGTCCTTATACACCGCAGCAGCCTGCTCTAGTGGATTATGGGGTTTTTTTTCTTAGAGTGCCTGGAAGGGTTTTGAGGCCTAGGGAGTAGCATGGGAAAGAATTACTATTGGAGCAGCAAGTAAAAGGAAAGCCAAATGTTTTGTAACTCCAGCACCTCTGCCTCCAGACAAGCAAAGAAAGGAAATGCCCCTTCCCTGGTTACTGCTAAAGACTATAAATCGTGAATTGGAGCATGCAATATGCAGCATTTATCAAAAACATTTTTCCATACCCGGAAACAGTCTCATTTTTCACAACAGCTTCCCACAGGGAATATTAGATTACAGAATGTCATTTGGTCAAGACAATATAGCAATTTAAGGTCAACATAAGCCCCACTGCAGTCTAGGTCATGGTATTCATGGCAGGATTCTTGTGGTAAGAGAAGAACAGCGCACAGATATCTTTGTTTTGTAGACATGAAAGTAAGCATGGCAGTACTCACCCAGACTGCAGGACAACGGCCGTGGTGCGGGAGATGGGACCCAGCTCACGGTGTTGGGTCTGAAGCTGCTGCCGGCAAGCGATGCTGTGATCCTGGGGACTGGTTTGTGCTGCCTCTGTGTACACTGCCACGTTCTGTTTCATCCCTACAGAGGAAGAAAGAAATAACAGCCGTGGAGCTTTCCCTCCTAGTCACAAGAGACTGCATTCTTCAAGTGAAAATCATGCATTATTGAGATCATCACGAAAATACAGCTCACTCTGGGCTGCAGCACCCTGGCTACACCACGCAAGAGATACAACAAGCAAAATGCTATTCTGGGGTATTTGATCAGATCTTTAATGCAGCAAAATTAGCTTACTAGCACATTTCACCCGAAAAAGGTTTCCCCGTTGCACTGCTCAAGTGAGGCAGAAGCTGCATTGTGACCTTTGCAGGTCAAGAGCCTCAAGAGGCCTTTGCCTCAAGAGCTCTGCCCAGCACACAGGCCTTCCTGGCTAGCACTGTACAAACGTAACACAGAAAGATGTCCCTGCCCTATTGTAAGGTCTGTACCTCAGCTGCAGACCAACAGACTGCCATCACTAAGGCGACATGCTCAGTGGACTGTTTAAGAGGGGAGAAGAGGCTTTGCCTTCAGGGCAGAGTTACTGCCCATGAAACCAGGTTGTGTCTTGAGAGACTCCAGGTCTGAATCCTTTCCCTATCTGCTAAAAATAGGAATGGTAGCACTTCTATTCTGCACACCCCAAGTATTTTCCATACACCTAAACTATGTTTCTTTGCTGGCTGTGAGACACCCCTGCATAGTTTCTTCTCATGCCAAGGACTGGAGCTGCTGGTAACAGTGAGAAGAAACATTTGGTACTATAGGTTGGAAAATAATTGGAAGATAAACTGCTTCAGCATCCCACACAACGCAGCACAGATCCTAAGCCTGTGTAACCCATTCTTGCCATCCCTTCAGTAATGGTATGCGAGTGAAAAATAATCTGAAACAAGCTGGACTTTCCTTAGGGAAGGAACTGGTTGTGTTTGCATCAGTGTCAGGAGATCTGTTCTGACTGAGCCTAGGAGATGACCTGGCCATAAGTATCTTAAAAACAAAATTCTTTTCCCCCCTCTATGGTATTAAGGTGAACATCCTCTCCTGGTAGCAGCAGAAGCTACTGGTGAGCTGAAACCACTTGGAATGAATCCAGACTACAAAGACAGCATTGAAGAGAGAAAGAGAGATGTATATCCACCTTAAAACCTCCCCAGCAAACTGCTTGCAGGGTATTTTCTAAGTTGCTTCTCGTGCCTGAAAATTAGAAGGCTACCAAGTCAGAAAAAGAAACTCTCCACCCTCAGCACACGGAGCCCAAAGGAAGTGGGAAGCCCAGCAAAGATACAAGAACTTGCTTGCCCCACAGAAGCCGCAGAAACCAAGTGTTCAAGACTGTGGGGCTCTCCACATATGCATGTAAAGGTGTATGGCAGAAGTAAGCTTTGGATCAGCTTTATATCTGTGGAGCCAACACCACTCTAAAGCTGAAACTTGTGATGGTTCCCTGCACTGCTTTTCCATTACCAGCAAAACCAGAAATAGTCACCTCCTCTGCCCCAAAATGGATAGAAATGCTGTAGGTATTACACCACAGTCTATTTTGGCTCCTCGTGAGATGCCAAAGCTATTCCTTTCCCTTTTAATAAGCCTGGGAAATCAGACTTGGCAAAGTACTGGGGGGAGGAAAAACAGCCCTAATTTTTCAAGCTATATTTGGGCCTCAGTAGGTTTTTTTTCCACTCTGTCTTCCTCCCGTTCTGCAACAATGGCTGGTTCATTTTCCCCAGGGATCCCTCTCTCTAGATAATGAGGAGTGATGCGGCAGAGGAGTCTTTTCCTACACAGAGCTGAGGACCAGTGCTTTTGTGCCATGACAGAGACCCTTTCTCCGTCCTCTGCTGCAAGCATCTCTATTCTTCAAGAGGCCTTTCCTGTCTGGAAGGAAAGACGTTGCCTCCAGGGACTTAGCAGTATCACTGATAGAGCAGTGAAGGCAAGGCATCATCCAGAAGACAGTAGATGATGTTGTCTGCCTTCAGTCTCTGTTTGCCAAGCAGAGGAACCACAAGCCTTTGGGAAAAGCTTCCAAACAATGACCTATGCTTAGAAGATGACTAAGCTGAAACAGCTTCAGCGGCTTCTGTTTTCCAGCAACATCGAGGAGATACCACAGAAGTCAGACTGGTGGCTCTCCTCCAGACACAGCAAGATAATATGCCTTTGCCTCATCATTATTCGCAGCGAATCCTAGCATCTATAAATAGATGGTTCAGCATCCGTGGCCTTTTAATAAGGGCTTAGAGAGAAAGTAAGTCTCAGAAATTGTGCAGCAGCTCCTGGGGGTAAAGGGAAGAGGGGTAACCAAACAAGTCCTTAGTATTCTCCAGGCCAGCATCCTGAAAAGACTGTCAAATGGGTAAAGCAGGAAAGGGCTGAAATGGGATGAGGGGTTGGAAGCTGCTACACAGAAGTAAAGACAGAGACCTCAAGATCCACTTTGTGATAGGTCCGACAGACATCGCTCCTAGCTAATTCTCCTCATATTGAGATACTCAAGTTTTTGGGTCAGTGAGGATGTATCCGTGCTGGCTGCACCCGCACTCCAAGCTGACCACTTAATAGAACGATAGATCTCTGTTCATGCTTCCTGCTCAGGGCTGAGCCGCCCTGGGCTTGGCACACACTAGTGCACTCATGCAGCTTTTGGATCGCAGTTGGCCTTATCCTGCCAGCTGGAAGTGTGCTCTGACTGTACTTCTGCCTGCAATATATCACATACATATATTCTGGAGGAGAGTTAGACGTGATTTCTCGCCCCAGCACCTGGTAATATTCCCTCAGCTTATCCACAACGCTTTCCTGCCTACATTTAACTCCTGTTCACCATCCACCAGCCCTGTTGCACCTCGGCGTTGTGCTGTGCATAAATCAGAGTTATTTGCTGCCCTGACCTCTGATGCTCTATCTGCATCTGGGCAGTGAGAGGAGCAGTTCCTTGGAGCAAGCCCAGCCATTGTTGGCAACTCACCAAGAATAAAATAAATAAAGTTACGAAAATCAATAAGACTAGAAGGTCAGGTCAAAAAGAGCAAGAGCAGGAGGCTGGAGAGGTTATCTGCTGCCAAAGGGCTGTGCCCACGGTGTCTGCTGCAAGGCTGCTACCTCACGCTGTTGGATGAGGATCAATAGTGCTGTCCCTGTCACGGCTGGTTCCCACCTCCCACTCCCCTTCCCTGCTTCTCTGCATGGCATCTTCACCTGATGAGCAAGCCAGTACCTCAGTCTCATCTTTGCACCCTAATTCCACCTGATAAGGGACTGACATCAGGACCAACAGTGTGGTATTTTTTTCTCCTTTAAACTGGTGCAAATCATACGATCTCGCAGAAATTCAGTTCTTTACAAAAATGCAGATGACCTATTTTTGTTCCATTGATAGAGGCACTTGGTGTTATTTTAGCAGTTATGAAACCCCTCTGAGATTTTATCCTAACTAGGTGCTAGTCAGGAAGCAAATTCTGACATACTTAAGGCACTGGAAAGTGCAAGCAACGGCAACTATTCCTGTCAAAGTAAATGACCGTATGCATTATCTGACAATGGTTTTTTTCTAATGACTAAGCAAACGTAACTCATACAAGGTAACCTAATCAGCAGAGGTCACTGCAGCTTCTGTAATTGCCTGTCAGAAGGCAGGAGGGTCTTGGTCAAAGTCCTTGAACATGTGGGCATGAGAGCTTTATTCAGAGGGACCATCATTGAGGGAGAATGGGATCTGTTACATCCCTTTGGCTAGACTTAACAGAAAGCACTGGCGAGATTAAATTCCTACTGTAGATGGGAAATGGAATGGAGAACACTGAAAAATGTAGAAAAAACAGCCCAGATGGAATATGCCATGTCCCTACCAGGGGATACAAGCTATTTTCTGCGCAAGAACCCTTAAAACTGCCCAACATGAGAGGCAGGGCTGTGCTCCAGCTTTCTACTGAAGCAATAGCTTATCCTATAAAGATGAATGAGAACTCTCTGCAGCCATTAGTTTCCAAACTTTGGTCCACAAGACCGTGGTAAGTAATGTGCAGCTGGTCTCCAGATGATGTTAGTGAGGAAGGTCTTGGCATTTTTCATTAGAATATTTGAGGGCTGACAGAGCCTCACAGACCAAAGTTTGGGAACTGTTGTTCTGTGAAACTGTTTCTAAGGAAACAGAAAGCCTGTTGAGATGGATTTGTCTCTTCATGTGTGTACGTCACCTAGCAAGGTGCTCTCTAGGCAGCACTAAAATACGATAATAGTGTAATAACACGACAACAGTAATTATCATCAGTTCCTGAAGACTACAGAAATGTCCGTACTGCAGCCTGAGCACACAAAGTCCAAAGCATTCCCAAAGCCAACATCTTTTTTTTTGGCAGGTCCTACTCAATTCTGAATACTACATCTTCCCCATCCCTTCAAGCCTTCACTGACGGAGCTCTGGAAAGAAGACAGCAGGAAGACCAAGGCCCTGGGGACGCAGGGCCACTCACTATCATCTGTCAGAACGTACAGGTAGGGACCCACACACATATATAGAACACACACAGTTTTAGTGGCAAGTTTCCAGCAAATGGGTTTTCCCCAACAGTTTATCCTCTGGTCTCCTTTCACTGCCTGCATCAGAAGTTACAAGTTAGTTCAAGTTCTCTACAAGCCTTTGAACACCACGATTAACCACAGGCAGGGAAGACATCACTGTGCCCCAACCTTCTTTTAGCGTGGGGTGGCAGGGCCGCATCCTCTGCTCACTTTAGCAGTTCTATACCAGCATGAGTTTACTAACTTCAGAAGAGTTTCCTGTACCTGCATTTGCACTAGGGTAAAGCAAGAGGTCCCTGGTCCTGACTCCCGCTTGTAAGTCAGACCTTAGAACAAACCCTTGCACTTTCACAAAGGTCAAACATCCTATCCTTTTTTTTCCAGCCCCTGAGACTAACCAGCCAGCCAGGGCCTCAGAAACGCTGCCTGTTTGTCTGCAGACATGGGGAAAGGATGGATGTCGTGTTTGGGAAGTACTGGTTGTCACAGTGTTTTGATGCCAAAGGTGAGTCGGCTCCCGTGGGTCTCTCAAGCTCTAGGTTTAGATGAAGGAAGGAGAGTAGCAACTGCCTGGGGCACAGCTCAGATGAAAGCTGCCGTGTCCTGACTCAAACCATTGCTTTGAGCAGTTACGAGTGGCAGAGCACCTCAGTGCAGAGCTCTGCAGTGGTAAGGGTGCAGTCAGAAGCAGAAACACAAGCCAGGGAGTAAATGCTGTATTTGCTAATATTTGGGAAATTATTGCAAGAAAAGATTCCATCAAAATAACATCGCCAAAGAGCATTTGCATATGGGGATAAAGTCACGATGTTGGTAGTCAGTGTCCAGTGCAACCATCCTCTACAACCAGGAAAAACTTCTTTTGCACATTTGGCTCTCAGTCCTAAATGAAGTAAAACCACTGCAGGTACAGTTCAGAATGCCTTTTGGCACGTAATTTGGAGTTTGCAACCCAGTAATACGCTTGAGTTCCAAACTGTAGTTAACAGACTATAACTTCAGGCTCTGTTAGCGTTAGAGATGATCAGAAATGTATCAAAAGTCTTATTTCGATTCAAAAAATGCCAACATCTTTTAGCCAAAACCACTGGAAAAAAAGATGATTTTACAACTACCTTCTTTCTAAATTACGTTTGAAGAGCTCTGACATTTTAGCCTCCTGTAAAAGTGCAACATTTGAGGTTTTATTTGTCATGGGATGGAAATTATTTTCCTTTGAAGCATTAAATCTGTCCTAAATATAACTTTAAAAACATTAGCAATGTTCTTTGCTGATTTTGAACTGATACTTAATTTTCTCAGATTCCTGATAGCTTTACACAGGGAAAACTGCTTGACAGCCAGGTCTAGACAGCGCCTGCAAGGTGCAAACGTTGGGGTGAAAGAAGGTAGAAACTGGTGTGATGCTCTCTGCCTCTCTCTGGCGGAATAATTCCAGCAACTGCTCCTAACCTTTCCCTCACAGGAAGGTATATGCGTAGTAACCTGAATATGCCTCACAGCTTACCTCAACGAAGCGGCGGTTTCAGGGATTATGAAAAAGATGCGCCCATCACCGTGCTGGGCTGTACGCAGGCAAGGCTTGTCGGTAAGTTGTCCTCAGCAGACAAGAGCTTGCCCAGGAAGCTTTGCTATCTTCCTCCCACACACCCAGCCAGAGAAAGTGCAAGGCAGAAAAAAATTAATCGGGTGCCCTGAACTAACGGGATTTAGATGTTTCAAGAATCTTTGCAAAGTCCCTTCACCATCAAGCCCTCTCTTTCAAAGGAGACCTTGTCTCCTTCAGCTGCTGCAGCTGAAGAAAAGACAAAGCACAAGATCTAGGACGTGGTATGAAATCGGAGCCATTAGCAGTGCTATTGCAGAGCATTTATTACCGCCCTGTGAAGGTGCTGCATGGGAAGCTGCTGTGATTACCAGTGCTGGTGAGAAGTGCAGCACTGTGACGGTCACCTCACGCAAAATACGGTTTTTCCCTTGATTTTGACAATCTTAATTTTTGATCTGCAGGTTTGCTCCACCGACGTACTTTTATCAGCCTGTCTGGCTTTATGTTTGTGTGGCAAAAGCGCAGTCCAAATAATTTCCAGTGTTCTCCCACCCACCCCCATCCTTGTCCCTGCCTTCTGAGCCTATTGGTTTGTGTACAGACAGAAAATTATTTGGTAGACAAGGAGCACATTGAGCACTGTGATTTGGGGAGCACAGCCCCTTAAAGACACGAGCTTCAGAGAGTATTACTTCGCGTTTTCGCAAATTAAAATCCTCTAGAGTACTTCATGTTGGTCACATTCAAAGTAGGGCAGCTAAAATTATACTTGCTTTTTAAACAAAAATAAATCACTGTACAACAGCAGGATGCTCAGACTCCCGGCTACATGGCATCAGGGTTCACAATATGCACATAACAGAAGGCGAATCCGGGAGCAATCACAGCACGCGTTGCTGGTATCGTTAAATGGGTCCGAACACGCAACTGCATACGTGACCCAGACACCACCAACCTGCCAGCACGGCTGCAGCGTGCCAGCCATCTGCAGGCAACCGCTCCCTGCTGCAGCAGCACGGACTCGACCTTGACGATTGCCGGAGCCGTAATTCCTCTGACGACTAAAGCAGATGAGCAGCTTCCCCGTGACGGAGGGCTGTTAGATGTGCCGCTCCTTCTAAATTACCCCACTTCTCTTGAGAGATTTATAGATCGGTTTGACATGGTTACAGCCATCATTAAACATACGAAGTCAAGGTTAATAACCCCTTCTTCCTCCCACTTCTTTGTCCTGCCTCTTCAAATATAACAAAAATATAACTCTTTCTCAGTACGAGTCTGTGCAGTGCTGAACGGGTTCCCATTCTCATTTGGTTCCCTTAGGCATTGCAAGAATATTAATAACCCTAATAGTGGAGTTGATTCTTATCTCATTTTCGGTGATCTTCCACCTGTGTAATGAAATGGTAATTTATACTAGCAAAGAATCGATCCAATTGAATTAGGTTGGGTTTGAGTTAAGTTGAATCATTCTGATTTACAGCTTATAAATGAAGTGAAATTAAATTCAAGCTCTCTACGATTTTTCTCAGCACACAGTTTGCTTTTTGGCTAAATCTAAAGACACAGAAACTGAGCAAAAGCTGCCGTGATTTCTTTGCATACTGGTTAAGTACCTAGATGCACGTGGAGCAGCACACATAGAAAAATGTATCCGGGTTCCACAGCTGTGCGGACCACAGGGTCCAACACGCCACTGAGATAAAATATGATGAGTACAGCTATTTCCCAAAACACAAGCAGTGCAGCTGGGAAGCTGCTTTAGCTCCTTGTTGGGTGGCAGATACCCTGCACACTGCTGCTGCTGTTACAATGCCATTTGGCAGGTTTGATTCACAGTTGTTAAAACTTGCTTGCAGGTGAAGCCTTGCTAGAAACCAACACCATTGTAGACTACATCTACAGTTCCCCGTCCCTACGGTGTGTACAGACAGCACACAATATCCTGAAAGGTAAGAACCCAACAGGCAGGAAGAGCTGCATGCTCCTCACTTTCTGGGAAAAACACCAGAGAAAAGGGAGCCTGGAATGGGAGACCCAAGCAAATGGCAGTTTGGGGTGAGGATTGTTTCCATGGGAGTTTACTTCCCATTAGCACAATACTGTCCGTGAGGAGCCCTTTTCTAATTGCATGGTGTGACCAAGCGCTTAGGCAAGCGGCGTGCTGGCCCTAACGCCAGCTGCCGGTCAGGGCTGGGTTGCAGAAGGCAGATATGCGTTCGGGATGGGTGGACATGTCCAGCTCAGCACGCCCTGCACCCTTGCCTCCTCACGCTCCTGCAGCTGCTTGTTGCTGCGTGCTTGTGGTGTGCACCAGGAAGAATAACGGACTGCAGAAACGGGGAAGGGAAGCAGTGACAGAAGCATGAGATGCAATGGTGTTGGAAATAGTCAAAAACCAGCTCCAAAATACAGGCATTCCAGTATATTGCACATAGCTGTTGGCCAGGGGTTTACATTCCCTGGCATATTGTATGCCAAGTACGGATATTAAATACTTCATCTTTCATATCTATTAATCAACTGACTACTTAGAGAGAAGAAAAAATGATTTACGCTCAAACTGCAGTACTAAAGCTGCAATGTTTCACAGCTTCCTCCCCAGCTACTTTCATTGATATTTGGTCTCCTTTCTCCCTTTTCCAGGTATGCAGCAAGAGAACAACCTGAAAATTCGAATAGAGCCGGGCTTGTTTGAATGGACCAAGTGGGTCTCTGGGAACACACTACCAGCCTGGATACCCCCCTTGGATTTAGCTGCAGCTACTCTAAGCGTTGATACAACCTACAGGTAGCAGAACGGGGGGTGAGAGGGTCTTGGTTTGCTTTTTGGCTTTGTTTTTGAAGAGTAACACTCTGCTGAGTTTTTTAATTTAGGCAGTGACTGGAAGAGCTGCTGAGGCTCCCAGAATAAACTTGGAGCAGGCTTGAGGCTGCTGTGTTGAACGTGATCTGAGAATGGCTTTTTATAAAACAAATTTCACAGATTACTGGCAAAATCTAGCTATATTGCTGATCATGGGGGTCCTCTTTCCATTACTCCTTCCATCCTACACATCTTTCAGGTGTCCAGGAAACCCTCCGAGTGTTTTTGTTCATTTTAACGCTTTTCCTGAAACTTAGCAGTTTGGGCTCAGCTAACAGAACTAGTTTGGCTGTGTCAGATCCCTGAGCATCATGTTCATAGTCTGATCTGGATCCTGGGCTCGTTAACTCCTGCCCTTCCCTTCCCCAGAGGACAAGGCTTGTCTGTCTCTCTGTTAAGATTAGCATGGTGATGGATTTTAATTGTAAATTTTGCAACACCCTGGGGAACATGTTTATCTCTGTCAGGAATTCAGGGTCCCGTGTGACATCAGAATTCACAGGTTTTCTATCAAAGAGCTAAACCCTAAACTTTTATCACTTCTCAGCAGTTATATCTGAAACATTTCTATGAGAAAACATGGCAGGTTTCTGACTCAGGTTTTCATGTTATTCAACCCAAAAACAGTTGGTGAAAGCAAACAAAGTAAACATCTGGTTAAAAAAAACATTTGAATGACAAATGGATAAGCACTGCTGATCTTTTCTCCCACTTTGCAGAAAAGGGAAATGCAAAAATAATTTGCTCAGCTTTCAGGGGCCCTGCCAGAGCCGCTCCACATCCCAAACTCATGCCCTTGCTGCCAGCCTCTGCTGCTTTCCTTTTATCCAGCCACATGGCCATACCTCTGCATTCCCAGTATCATTGCTAACACACACTGTGGGGCTGCTGGGACCAACCTGCAGCCCAAGTCTTTGAGTTTCCCTCCAGACTCGCTCCTCTGACTCCCCAGTGAAGCATCGCAGCCGTGCTGCCCTCCAGCCCAACACACAAATGCCTTTTACCGTAAGTTGCGGAGAGAAAGGCTAAATAAAACCCAGCAGAAATAGTCATGTGGCAAAGAATAGACAAGATGATCTGTTCAGGCTTCCTACTCTCAAATTTATGATTCATGTATACAAGCCAGACTCAAAGAGTTCCCACAAAGAAGGAAACTCCAGAAAGGTCATGCGGTACCAGTCCTCTACCACACCCCACTGCTGAAATACCTGTATCGCTATGACATCTTGCAGAGACTAGACCTTTCTATCTTAGTGTAGGTCTGCTCACCAGCTGAGCAATCTCAGTTAGGAGCAAAACATTTATAACACACACACAATATACATACACAGGAGTTCCACCTACATGGGCTTGGTGACAAATATTTTGTGGCTGGGCTTTTGTGGTTTATGGTATCACCAGAAATGCTGGTGTTTCCTGGTGTCCCAGTGCACCCATGTGCTGAAACATTAAAAAGAAAAACAAGAAAGAAAATGTAAAGAAAAAAAACCCTGATTTTTTTTTTTCATACCTAATTATACCATAAACGACTTGTGCTGCATCCTTTTTGGTCTGCAGCTAAAATTCCAACACTCTGAGGCTATCTAAACAGAAATCCTTACACTGTATTTATCCCTGAAAGGGAATCACATGGCTAACACTCCGCAGAGTAGCTGGACCACAGAAAATTCTCTGCTTCAGAAAACACATGCCTTCTGGGAAGGCTGTAACAGATACCCTCAGCACAAGAAAAGAGCCTGCTCTTGTGTAGTCAGCTGGTTAGGTGGGGGACTGGGAGACAGCTCTCCTGGTGCTCCCTGTCTCCTCTCACAAGTTACATTTATATGTGGTAACTCCCACATATAAATCAGATCACTGGGTGGAGGGAAAAGTTAGTGCAAGTTTTCCTTGCACCACAGCATGAAAATACAGCCTTCTGCTTCCTACCCCTTGCTTCTCTGTGCGCATCGACCTACTCCAGCTGATAGATTGGCCAGACTCCCGCCAGGCAATTCACTGAAACGCCCTGTCCCGGGAGGATGCCGCCTAATTCCAGGCATTTCCCAGCAATGCAGCTTTACAGGTGGCCAAAGCAGCAGTTTGCCTCTGCCCTTCACCATCGAAGCGTGAGCAGCGCAGAGAGCCAGCATCTGCCTTCTCCGGGCTCCACGCTTCTCCCTGTACCTGCCAGGTCTCCTCGGACAGACACAGATGTTGTCAGCCCAGCCAGTGAGCTGGAAGCCGTGGCAGCGCGGCAGACCTTGGTTTGGCAAAAGGTGGCTTGGGTGGTGGCTTGTCACGCTGCTGGGACCGTCTGTCCACGGGCAGCTGTGCTGACACCATCCTTGTTCCCCTGTCCCTTCCTGCTCACCTCCTCCTGCCGGGTACGGATTTCATTCTCCTGCCACTCACTAACTTTGAGGAGGAGGAGGGGGCGGGTGTTGAGCCCTGAAATCTGCTAATCGTGCCTAAATAAACAAAGTGCCATTGTTACTGCTGCATGCCATTGCAAAACTAACGTGAGCGGTATGCTGCCTCCACTAACTGGTCCACTTCAGAGGAAGCAGTTAGTGTTTTTGCCCAACTATCTTCATGCAGAAATGGTAAACATCGTGGTCTTGAAGTTTAAAAATCATCATAGTGGTCCTGACTCAGGATGCAGCTCTGGGGATGTGGGGAATTAGAAGAGTTAAAGAAACAGATACTTTCAGATGAATCATAACTTGCACTTAAAACTTTATCGCTTCTCCCAATTTACTGTACTTGTTTTTCTGCTTACAGACCTCATATTCCTGTCAGCAAGTTAGTGGTTTCCGAATCTTATGATACATATATAAGTAGAAGCTACCAAGTAACAAAAGAAATCATCAGTGAATGTAAAGGCAAAGGTAAGTGCTGCAGAGCGGGTGGAAAACATGACAGGCTGGTGTGTGAATGCTGGTATTCCCCACCAGTCTTTCCCTCTTCAAAGAGATGAATCCCCATATCTGAAACTCCCATCCCGCTCCCAGAGACGTTGCAAACTCCAGGTTCAACTGTCTGTGTCAGAACTGTGAGTTCAGATATGCTCAGCATAAAAGAAAGCTTCATAAAGTTAAGTAGCAGGAGTGTTTTAGGGATTCCTACCCAGCGCAAGCTATCTGTTTCTCCAGGGAATAAGCAAGCCATTTGCACCCTGCTGTCCATCACCAGCATGAGATAGGTCATTTTCCACCCCGTAGCTGAGCTACCCTTCTTGAAATATATTACCCAGAAAGACTGTTGAACATTTCTCCAAAAACAGTATTGAAATAAAAAAAAAATAAATCTCTAGCTTCTGTTTTTCATTCACAGTATAAGAATAGGAAGTTTCTAAGTTCTGATGATTTCACTAATTTCATTTTACTGATCCATCTCCACATTCTAGGCTTTTATTTTAATAGTCTGCCCACAAACCTTGATAGCAGAGTATGACATTTGTTGTAAAGGGTCTTGGAAATGGAAATCTAAACCTATTGCTGTGGAAAACCAGCAACTGAAATTAAATCAGAATTCGTTTTGGGGTAAGAGAAGAGTAAGTGTGCTTCACAAGACATCTGAAATCTCACTGGAAATCTTTTCCTCTTCAGAAAGCCATTTTAAAACTAAGGAGCACTGAGTTAACAATTATCCTCAAAACTGAGAAATACTCTAAATACGTTACTAACCCATGCTTTTTTCCTCCCACATACACATAGTTTAATGTGCCATTACATGATAAACTGAACCCATTTTGGACATTTTAAAGTGTCTGCTTTATCTTGGGCACCAGTCACAAAAGTTGGCTTCGCCACTCTCCTCAGCCTGCATTTTTCCCTTTATTTCAGGAAATAACATCCTGATAGTGGCACACGCGTCCTCCCTGGAGGCTTGTACCTGCCAGCTCCAAGGGCTGTCGCCGCAGAACTCCAAGGACTTTGTACAGATGGTCCGAAAGGTAATTACCACCAAGGAGCAAAGCTCGCTGGCTTTACGAAGAGAAAAGAAATTTGCAATCTGCTTAACCAGGCAGAGGACACTTTGTTCCTTCTGTCTGATCGTTCTGCCCGTTACGGCGTTTCATCCATTTCAGAAGTCACAGGGGTAAAGCAGATAGGTTTAAGAGGCTTATCTCAATGTGTCATTTCTGTAACGGATAGCACAGGATCGGATGCCCACCTACAAACGGGTTTGCAGTGACTCCGCTTTAATGTTTGTAGATACTGGGCTGTACATAGACTCCCACAGTGCCCTCCAGTGCCGAAAACACCCTAACCACAGTCAGCAGGGCACTTCTGCCCTACAACGCTTCTCTTTCTCCTTTCACTCAAAAGAGCATTTAATGGTCAGGGAAAAGGCCTGAAAATTATAACAGGGTCTTCTGCCTCTATTCCTTTACTCCCACCCTGACTAAGGAGATGGCATTGTCCACTGCTAGCCTTGCAGACACCCTGGGATATTCACAGCTGATAACTGATCTGAGGACACCCGAGCCGGAGTAGCATCCGCATTTCTCCTCCATAGCTGTGCTGGCCTTCAGGGTTTGGGACCATGTCAGCCAGCAGGACATCTTTGGTTTGAACTGGCCCGTATTTAAACTGCATTACAAGGAGATAATCTGTCTTTCCCAGTGTTTTGCATGTACACTGTCTGGCTGTTACACCTGAGTCCTACAATCATCTTTTGAAAATGGACTTTGGGTAGAGGGAAAGAGAACAAAGTGAGGTGCTTCAGTAGCACAGCAGGACTTCAGCCCGGAGGGGAGCTCCCTCCTTGCACCACTCATTCCCTGCTCACGGCCTTTATTTCCATCTCTCTTCCCACAGATTCCATACTTGGGGTTTTGTTCGTGCGAAGAACTGGGAGATACAGGTGTTTGGCAGCTTACAGACCCCCCCATCCTCCCGCTCACACACGGACCAACTGGAGGCTTTAACTGGAGAGAAACCTTACTACAAGAATAGGCAAAGCTACACGAGCAAGAAAAACCCATGGCCTTTCTAAGCGTTGGAGAATGTCTCTTTCTTGTGTTTAATGACAGTGGAAAAATAGTCATAATATGTTCAGTGGATCACACAATCAGCTGTTCTAGCATATCTCTCACGTAGCCACAGTCATGCAAAAATTCTCATGTACAACTAGGCAAATACAAAAGGGAGTGATTTGAAGGAAAGAGTTAAAACACAGATCAAAGCTCTTGCACCACAGACAGTCTCGTCAGTAGCTCGAGTAGATTTTCCCACCTTGAACGGAGCTCTGATAACACCAGTAACTTTCACTGCCTTCTACACCGCGTCAGAAACTACTAGCACTGTGTAAAAATCGAGCATTCAGGATGCTGGGGTTTTTTTCACTACTATTTTTGCAAAGCATTAGCAGCCTTGTTCCGGAGCACACATTGAGACTCCCCTCACGCACAGCACCCAAATTCTCAGCACCTTCTGTAAAGCATACCACCACCAGCTGGAAATGAGAGTCCAGCACTGCCCTTGCAGGCAGCACCCGATTATTCCTCTCCTCCATTTGAGCACTGTGTTAGGTGGTGAATGCAAAGATCGATGCTGACCCGCATCAGAAGAAAACTCTGAATTTTTTCACATCAGTTACAGATGAAGTTTGCACATCTAAAGACAGCACCATTGTGTACAAAAACTGGGAGCAGCTTCTTTTAAGTGGGGATGAAATAACCCTTTTCCAACCAAACCTGAAGGATTTAGAAAGTTGGGTTTGGGTTTTGGTTTTTTTTTTTTTTCCTTTATTTAGGTTATAGAAATCCACCTTTGTGCACAGATTGATCCTGAAGTGCTTGTGTCATTTAAATTCCCTTCAGAAGACCTTGGAAAAGGGTTTTCCCTTTTATACTGAGATTTTATGCTGGCCAGTTACACAGTGGTGGCTTTCTGCCCCTTGTAAGCTTTTCCATCAGCCCTGGTAAGGTTCTGCAGTAAGCAGCTTTCTTCAGGAGGTAACGATGAAATTAAAAAGACACTTAAATTCAGCCTCCACTGCATGCTTTGCTTCCTTTTCCTTAATTCCTAAGTGCCATCTGTCATAAAGACAAAGCAGAGCTAAAAAAACAGTACACTTAAATTTAGAGCAACATGCTTTGGCCTATGAAGACGTTATTTCTCTGGTGGGGGAAGGGTTAGGGTTCTGGGAGAAGGGGAAGAGGAGAGTTTCCTTCTGCAGCTAAAATCTTTGAAATCACAGGAAGTGTCCTGTTAGTGCAACAGCCTGCAAGATCCCAGTATCAGCTGCTTCACAGGAGAATGCAAAATACACCACAGTGGGTAGTTTATAGTATAAACTGGCTTCAGACCAGGTTTCTTTCAGATTAGTATTATCTTAAGTGATCAGCCTTGGGTCAGAGAGTTCCTGCAGACATTTGTACAGGTCTTTATCAGTGCAGGCTCACTTTGAGAAGGTACTTAAAAACGTGCTTAAATGGGATGAAGAAGATTTAGGCTTAGTTCTTTCTTGCTCTGTCCAGCTTTCCCTCTGCAGAAAGTGTTTGTGTCCTCATTCGAAATATTCGTATGGCACAATAGTTATGCTGGCCAACTTTGACAAAGGCTTATTATTCCTAGCAAGATCAAAGTTTGATTTTGTGTTGCTTTCTTTTAACCCATCAAGCCTTCCACAGGACTAGTCTCATCTTCAGTAGGATATGACCGAGCTGCACTTTAAGCAGTCAGAACAAGTAAGGAGCGATAAACTGCAATGCCTTCTTCCTAAATTAGGCAAAACACTCTGCAACTGCGATGTAACAAGTCTTAAGGGGCTTTAGCTCAGCTTTGTCTCTGGGTTTTATTGAGCGTGCCAGGGAGAGTACACCACATTCCGTACAGATTCTGAGTCAGCAGAGAGCTCATCCTGTGCAATATGTACATGCCACGATCCATGACGACAGTCCATTATTTATACATTTATGACTATGTAATACACAGTAGGCCATTCATAAGTGCATTATTATACCAGGGATGTATACTGAAAAGTCAGGGAGAACTTATGAGATGACAGAAGAAACTGCTCCCATGCAGTTATATTGCTGTCACTTTAGTTTTTAACTGTAATTTAAACTATTTTTGGCTGTGTACAGGCATTCTGAAGAGCATTTCTGGCTTGTTTTCCTCCATGCTTACAAACTGCAAATTTTCAAAGAGTTTAAAACTAAATAGATGACAATCACACCAAAACTAATTTCGCTACAGATGCAAGCATAATTCTCCAGACTGCTTTTTGTCTCATGCTATGGGCCAGCAACGTGTAATTTGGGGCAACAAATATTGCCTGATACAGAGCAGCGGGGGCTGCTCAGGTTCTATTGCTGTTAGGCAACATCACAAGGAGTTTATTTAGAGAGAAGCATGAAACAGAGAGGGAACAAAACCCGAATGCACAATTTGAATATTGTACTAGCTGATATTTGCGTGTAGTAAGTAACGTAGAAAAGTGTCCTGTTTGAGAAGGTAGATGTTAAAATGTGTTCTTTAAAAAAAAAAAAAGTATATTTTTGGATGCTTGGGAAAGTATTTTGACAATTGTAGTCTTACCTTAGATTTTTCAGGTGTGAACTCTCAGAAAGAAGAAACTTATTCTAGCATTTTGATTTCTTATAGGGGTTGTGTGTTAAGTAGTCTCATGTTGATAAGGCTTATTGGGGGGAAAAAAGAAAAAAATTGTGTTCCTTTTAAATTTTTGAGATGTGAAGAATATGAAACGATTAGTGCTTCATTTTCACTCCATTGCTGCTTACTAATGTGTATTTAGCGACACTTGAGTGTTTTGTCCCAGAAGAACATTAGACTTGATCTATCTAAAGCATGTGCAACTCTTTGCCTGCCTTCGCTGTGAGCTGCATCAGATCCCAACAGTTTAACTAGGGCATAGGAGGCAAGTAGCAGTTCCTAGATTTTTTCCCTCTCTTCCCAATTAATGAATAAAGCTGGAAATCCGCCAAGATTAAGTTGCTCATCCGGTATTTTCATAAACCGCAATGTATGGGTTGGGCTAAAAAAATACAAGAATCAAAGCGCAGAATCAAATTCTAGCATGGCAGCAGCTGACAGGATGACACTCAACACCACAGGGTCAAGACCAGGGTTACTGGAAACAGTTTGATGCATTTCCTTCACATTTAGTGCAGCGGCAGCTACAGCCGAACACTTGAATCCTCTGAGCGCGGAGCCTGGTTCTCCATAAGTGTAAATTGACGCAGTATACTCAAATCAAGAGAGCTTTGCTTGTTTATGCAAACTGAGAATCCAGGCCGTAGCTTCAGAAAAAAAAAGCATATTTCCCTTTTCTCTCAGTCTGAACAGTTTCAGAAAGAAATCAGCTGCTGGTAGTCAGCAGAGGCCGCCTGCTCTCCTCCGGCGTCAGCCTCTAGTGTCAACGTTGTTATCAAAGGGATAGTTTATATCGCCAAATAAGTAGATGTTTACAAGAGTTCTGCAGGAATTATCTTTAGTGAAGGCAATGCAAGCGGTTAATTCTGCACAACAAAGAGGGTAGAAGGGATGCTAGAGCGCTGTTTCCCAGCATATTGTTTTGTATCCATGGCCCTGACCTCCCAGATAGCAACATCTCAGGGACATGGGTCCTGTCATCTTTGTGTGCAGCACCGTGACAAACTCACCCTCTCTCCTTAGCTCCTGCGAACTGCACCGGGTGCGGGGGGATGTGAACTTTTCCCTCCAGATCCCGTGGGTCCTTGCGGAGGCCTGACCCAGAGCCCAGGGAAACCAAGAGGAAGATACCTCTTGATTTCCTCAGGCTCAGGATGAAGCTGCTCAAAGCCAGGTCCTACCACAGGCTGCTCCCCCCACCCACAACTGAGTTGATGAGGAATCCAGAGGACTCGTATCTGTGTGGGGTTGAGCCCTTCCAGTCCTGATTTTAGAACTGCAGGCAGAAGTTGACCGATTTAGTGTCTGATTATATTCACGTTCATTCCAACAAGGGGGACGCTAGATAGCTGAGCTAGGCTGTAGTCAGCTAACCCTCATTTAAACCCAGAGCTGAAAATTCGTTTGCAATACTTCACAACTTAAAACATATTGAAATTCCGTAGGAAAACTGTTGTTTAGAGAGGGAGCCTTAATTTATTTGGTTTGTGGGGTTTGTTTTTGGTGTTTTGTTTTGTTTTTTTTTTAAAAAAAACAACCCTAGGCATAGGGGATTTTATTTGGACTTTATATCCGAAATGACGGTGGTAGCAGACATGCTTAAAATGGCGAATGAATGAAAATAAATTAAGCAGTAAGTGTGATTGGTTGCATACACTCTAGATCACTACTTACTTCTCACCACTTCCTCAAATACTTGTTCCCTGGGGAATATTCGTGAACCATAGATGCTACATAACAGAGAATACACAGCCAGTTCCTTTCTATTACTTCCCATTAAAACATTTTCTGAAGTTTCTCTCTGTGGACATCTCTTAAAACTTGATGTTATCAATGGATACTTTTTTTTTTCCATTTTAAACCTTTTGTATCATTCTGTTTATTATGTTTTTAGTGTGAGCAGATTGTATTTATTTCAGAAAAATGTTTGCTGTTTTAAAAAAAAACCCAATAATTGTATTGCCAAAAATAGCTGTAATTACCTGTGACATCCGTATTTTTTTATTTTGGGGAGGGTTGGTTGGTTGTTTTTAATCTCAGTTTCAAGTGCTAATAACTGTTAAAACAACCACTGCATTTTAATTTGCTTATGACATTAAATGGATTTCTCGGAAGTCAGACAAAAATGTCTCGTAGATGATTTAATAAAGCTGCCACGCACCCACACCTTGCCCTTGCTATTTAAATTTCACTCTGAAACGTGTTGGACTTTGCTGGAGCGAATATTCTTACGCAGGCTTTCGGTGAAGTGCCCCTTCAGAGGGACCCGTGCATTGCTGGGGTGCACCTGAGCAATCTTTTTAGTGGCTCCAGCAAGATGTAGGTAGGAAAAACCTCTGTACTGGGCACATGCCTGGAGGACAGCTGTACTGGGAGCTTGAAGCAAAGAGAGAGTCTGGGTGATTCCTCGTTTTGGGTTGCAGTGCTGCCCTCACCACACCGCATGTTGGGATGCCCACCCGAACGGGGTGTAAGCCTCAGAAACACCAAGGAGAAGGGGAATTTGACCCATGTTTTAATTCCCTGCACTGAAGATGAAGTTCATTTATTTGACAGCAGATGGCACAAAACCATCTCAAGGCTGGTTTTCCAGGGAGTTTTCCCTCTGGCTTGGAGGCAGGTGGCTTTCAGGGTCTCTGCTGCTTGATAGCTTTTTTTCCCCCCCGAGTTATTTTACTGTCAGGTTTAGATGTGTGGAACTGAAAATATAAGTTCTAAACCAAAGCAATGCTTACCTTTACAACACATACCTTCTTTCTTGATCTGGATTTTTTGATCCAGCAGTAGTTTTAGCAGCCAGAGAGGCTCTTTCCTTTCAAACCAATTATCTACATTAAACTTTACAGCTCTGTTTTCCAGTAAAACTGATTATATTATGATTAACGTAAAAGTCATAGCTTTTATCAATCAAATATACACTAATGGGATGATGCATGTCCCTGCACCTGAAAAAGTTTGATGGAAACAGGTTCTAATAAGTTAGAAGTGAAATGCATAATGTATTTATAGTTAACCATTTTGTCCATCCAGTTCACTCAAACCCACGTCCTGCAGATGCACACAGTTTTTAAACATGTTTCTTTTCTTATTAAAGTCAGCTCATTTTGACAATATTAGTCATTCGCACTAAGCATCGGGCAGTTGCAGAAAAGTGCCAGAGGATCTGCCAAAGTCTTTTTGGAAATCAGCACACGTGGCTACATCGCAAAAAGAGGCTCTGCCTACAGCAGCCTCAGATAAATGTTGTGATGTTACTGGACATCACGCACCCAGGAGACACAAAAAGCTTTGCTATGCCCCAGATCACTCCTGAAATAATCAGACCTGCAAGGTGACACAGGAAACCCAGACTCTGCCACCGGTCCTCTGGGACCTCCTTGATGTAGTCATCCTTCCACCCCATGCTTCGGTGCTCAGTGAACCTTTCACAACCACCTCACCAATACTCTTCATTCCCTGGAGAGCCACAGACCACACGCCTTTCTCTCATTAGCTGTTTTGCCAGGATCCTTGCAAGCAGAGCCACACAAACCTGCGCACGCGGCGCTACAAGATCCAGAGTGACGCAAGGTTATTTTTCCAGGATTTTAAACTACACAGCTGGGTTTTCAAGCAAACTTGCCAATTACTGCACTACGGCGATGCTCACCAAACAAGTTCTGCCTGCCTGGGTGCCCCCCCATCTCGGGGAATTACATCTGGCACAGTGCATCCGCAGGATCACTGCAGCAGGGGTCCCCGGCAGGCTTAGCCCAGGTTCCCAGGGTCCATGTCTCTCTCTACCTGCGTCCCCCTCCATATACATCTACATCTGCCCCACACAGACACTGAGCAAGACAGAGCTGGAGGGGGTGCAAGGTGGAGTGCCCCCAGTCTTGTCACCCACCAGTTTAATTTTAGGGACCTGTGAGGTCACTGATTTCTCATCAGTCACCAACACATAGGAAACATGAGACAAGTGGAGAGGAGAGTGGAACAGCAGAGAGCAAGAAAGGTGGCAGAGACCCCGGCAGTGATGAAGTCATGGTAAATCTGCCCCCCCAGTGCTGAAAAGCAACCGGCACCACAGCAGCCCCAGCAGGGAGAGGAAGTCATCACAGACTGCCTGCACCCACACCACAACATGACTTTCACCAGGGTGCTACACATCGCAGCTCTGTTCCTGACGCAAGGTAAGTGATACGCGTTGTCTTTCACAATGTCCCCTTTGCAAGGAGTCCAGCCTGGAGAACTCGATTTCCAGAGCTTCAGCACACCACGCGCAAGGCAGCTTTGTCGTTGTTTTCTTGTGGACAATGCCGTGTTGTCACCCAATTTCCAAAGCATGTCAGTGCTGAATTCCAGCTGACTCCTATACCCAGTATCGATGAGACCAATTTACCTCCTAGCAGCTGGCAGCGTGCTGGAGATTGGAAATGTAAAGATTCTCCCCTAAAATTTGGACAATGCTTACTTTCCATGGCTTGAATATCTTTGTATGCCTTTGTTCATGTATTGTGTAAAAAGAGGCTAATATAAGAAGTCAGAGTAATTTAGAAAGCACATGCAAAGTACTTGGAAAATGTAAAGCACTTTAAATGCTCAATCTTCTTACTCCTACTAGAGCGTGTAGCTTATACCTACTTTGCTAATCTCCTCCTTCATACACAGGAGAGCATGTGAGGTTCATATCTGACCAAGTTAAACAGGCAAAGATTTAAGTAAGGAAGCAGCAAGACGGCTATCTACAGCTTGGAATTCTTGCAGGCTTCACTCCTCATCTCTGCGGGACGAACGCACCCGTGAGCTGGGTGCTGGCTGAACCAACAGTCCATCTCCCACGGACACGGTCTAGTAGGCATGGTGGTGTTAGGTTGATGGTTGGACTTGATGATCTCAGAGGTCCTTTCCAACCTCAGTGATTCTATGATTCTATGATCTCCCTTCTTAAGAAATGCTGGAGCAGAAACCATGGCGGGGCTATTGCAGACACTTTGATAATACTCTCACGCACAAAGGTACCGTTAGCGGACGCCACATCAATTCTCAGTGTCTAAACAGTGACAAAATATGTCTGTAATGCTATATGCTTAGGATATTTTATTGTGTTTAACAGGAGCCAGGCCTTAAGGAGCTGTCAGTTATACCCTCACTGAGCTAGCACTTGCAGTACCCCTTAAGACTTGCTCCAAATCAGCAGCTTTCACTCTGTTTCAGTGTACAGCCCCTCTTCCCCCAATACCGCTAGACTCCTGCACGGTGAATTTGTACCTGCTGACAACTGCCAGCTACTCTTGGCCATCAGAATTAATTCAGACTCCCACTCGCAGGTCTGCAGCTAGAGGTCAAAAGCAACTCATTAAACAGGGTGCCTCTATAGGCTGCAGTTTTGAAGATAACTCTGAAGCGATGCATTGAGTGCATATCACTGCAAGTTCCCTGTGCGCTTTCTGATAGCTAAAATAATAGCAAGCAGAGGCACGAGCCATTCTGCTCAGTTGCATCCTGCCATGTCTAGCAAGAAACTCTTGCCCCGACTTGCCAAGAAGGTGGATGTATCACTGTGCTTCATGCCAGACTAATTTTTCTAGGTAGCCAGGGCATCCAGGATCCACACAGTACAACAGTCATTGTCCTCTGGAGGTGGCACGGAGCATCTCCCATGCCCAAGTGACTGTACTGTGGCGGGCTACAGTGGCTTGAAGACCACAGCCACGTCAAACTGCCCCCTATACAAGGCTCGAAATTTGTCCTGTGAGTCATGGTCTGAATAAAGCCGTGGTCTCTCATGGAAATTACATGTGTGCTTTGTTCTTGGGGCTGCTTTTTTCTGGTTTAGAAAAGCAAGCGACACCCCCACCTTTTCTTGTTCAGTCTCGGTGCTGTCACCTCAAAAGGTGTGACTTGAAAGACCCCACACTGCTGTTAGCAACAGGAAACCATCGCTGTGAAAAAACACAGAAGGGCCCCATGGAAAAATCACAGACAAGGTGCTCTCTGCTGCCTTAACAGCATGCACCTCCTGACACAGGTCTTCAAAAGTGGAACCCAAGCAAGGAGGTTTTCCTTTTCTACTGCTCCTCTGCGAATGGCCTCACCTGGCACAAGCCCTGAGAAACTAGCTGAGACAGTAGCCCTGGGAAACGGGGGCAGAATTATGAGGAAACATAAGCCGAAGGCACTGCTGTGCTGTATGTGATGGTATATCACTTATGGCTGCTCTAAGTTCAACAGGGCTTCAGCAGTGTACAGCAACCCAGTCAAAACCAGCCTGCGCTGTCTCCCAGCACTGGCAGTGAGGATAGACAGCTGATCTGTACTGCAACTCCTTAGCTAAGAGCAGCATACATATACGTACAAATTGGGAAGTAAATATGGAGATATTAAAAGGAAATCTCTTCTACAAGCTTATAGACTCCAAAGATTAGATAGAGATGAAAGATAAAAGATCTGTGATATATTTGTTGCTTGTGAAGTCACAAGCTACATCACTGGCCATTTTTCCGTGCCACCTCTGGTCCAGGCAATGTCAGGTGTGCTAACTCAAGGGTGAGACACAGCAACAGATCCCCACGGGAAACACATCTTAGAGGGAGACAAGTCCTCCCTCTGATTATAGTGGGAAACATCAGGTACAGCAAGAATGCCCTACAATAGCTTCATTTCTGGTATATATTAAATTGTTTGTAAGAAAATGAAAAGCTTTCCTGGAGCCCAGAAAGATTCATTTCCCCAAACTGCATCGCTCATGTATGTAGTAGGAACTTCCAGCCAACTGGAAAATAAAATCAAAACACACAAAACAGGAATGAAAAATAAAACCCTCTTACTGCCTATTTACTTAACTCTGACCCAGGCACTACTCTTAGTAATTTCTCCAGGGCATGCATTTTCTGGAGAAGGCAATTCATTCCAGGTCGTCAAATATTTTCACAAAGTGTATTATTTATCTTAGAATGTCTGGAGAGAAAAACACACTTTACTGACCATCTGTAAAATGAACTGGGAGGAGAGAGAGTGAAATTTTCTTTTAGTAACCTGTGCCAGGCCAGGTTTGTGAAGCCTGTCTGTGAGTCAAAGGCAGTTCAAAGCGGCTGCAGCATTACATTTTCTGAATAAAGAAGCCTCATTTTTCAGAGGTGCTGATCCTTCCCTGCTCAGTTGCACACACTTGCAAATCAGGAGTGGAACATGGAATAATGAAAACCAATGTCTGTGTTAACACAGAAGGGAGAACGTGCATTAAATGGGTTTGCTATCAATTCCTCACTGACTCTTGTTGAATAATGTTTAATAACGAAATCTGTTTGTGCTAGTAGGTGAAGATCACAACCTTTAGTACAAGTCTTACCCAGTGACTGTAATGACCTATCTAACACCTGTGATTTATTTCTACCAGTACAATCACACTAGCAAGTTTCCTAATGTAAAACAACTTTTACACCCTTGAAAAAAGGAAAATTGACATATTACTCTGTGTGAAACATTGACACTATACTTCATGTCACATTTTAACACTTGGTTTTTCCCCCCCTCTCATCTCTGACAGGGGATTTTCCAGGTGCTGGCAGTGAAACCATAACTCTAAAGGAAGGAGAGGACCTAAATCTTCGCTGCACCCTCAGCAGTGACAACAGATCTGCCCGACAGTGGTTAAACCCTCACGGTTTTGCCATTTTTCTAAACAGCCAGCGGGGTAAGTGTGAAAATTGCATGCAACACTTTCCACATGGGGCTGGAGGGTCACTCAGAAGTGGGCTTCTCCCACCCAAGGCCAGTCTGACTCACCTGCTACCCAACTGCTCGAGACGGTTTCGCATTCAGCCCCTTTCTGGCAGGAAACTGATGAAATGGAAACCCCTACAAGAGTGGTCTGGCACTAGAGCTTTTAGCAGTGAACTGTAGTTACCACCAGCACCTAAGAGATCAGCGCAAAAACCCACTCTTGCCTTATAAGAGAGACGGGAGTAGACGTGCCTGAAAGCTCTGGGTACTTCTCTGCCCGTCAGGGAATTTGACAGTGCATCAAGAGGAAATTTTTAGAAAACCAGCAGTGATTTCTAATATGTGCTGACAAAACCAAAGTTACAGGCCTCAGGTTCCCTGCCACATTCTATACCTCCCTCTCTGTCCTCATCTCTCCTCCTGTTGGTCCAAATTTGACAGGTCTGCAAGATGAGGACTGCCTTGGTCTTCCCAATTTGTACAGTACCTAGTCAGCATCCCTGCTTGTTAAAGTCTTTAGGCTTTATTGACAGTAATGACTGAAATATATCCAAACGACTACCCAGTTCCCACTGAAAGTGCCCAGGAACTGGGGATCCTCTTTGGTTGCTCTGGGAATCCCGGCCACCAGGTCTGGCCACCTCCATCAAACCAGCCTACTCATATTTCCCACAATTATTGCAAATATTTCTAAATGGAAAATGTCACGAGTAATTGTTGCTCTTACTTACTCAGTTACAAGAGCAAGTGGGATCAGCATTCATTACCAATCTTAAATGACTCACATTTATGTATTAGTAACTGCCCAAACCCAATTTTAAGTATCTCCATCTTTCAATGGTTCTAACCCTTTTGATGCTTAAAGTTTTCCTGACTTGACACAGCAATTTAAGAAGGTTAGGGAAAGAACATATCCACTTGTATCTACAGGAGCAGACTCCAACCTGAGTGAACAAACAAGTATCTGTCTTAAATAGCTTGTGGATTCAACCTGTAGTTTCAACATCCCACGATTATCCTTTAGTGAGCTGTATATGATATAACACCCACAAGGACTAGAGTTTGCAAACCGTTTGGATCCTCGATAAGTCAGACATGCTGGATGTTTTCCTTTCGCAATACTAAGGAAAACAGTCCTCATCTAGAGAGAAACCAAACTTGACACTGCGCATGGACATTTTTGTTTTTTTATTCTGAATAAGGCTGTGAACCTGTCACATTGCTTCTCCAATAAACCACTTCATGAATCAGTTCCCTCCAGTCTCATTGTAGCTAAAAACACGACAAGCTAGCTACAAGTCTTCTATTATGGTGATTTCAAAATTCTTTAATATTTTATCATTTCATAAATTATAGTACTTGTACATATATTACAGTGTTGAGATTTTCTCCCAGCTTTTTACAAATCCTCAGCTAAAAAAAATAAATTAAAAATAAAAAGGTTTTAAGGACTTTTTCTCCCTAGTGGCTGGTACACATCCCCAGTTTCAGTTCAATTTAAGGGCAGAAAGTTACACTTTCTGTGCTGCGATTGTGGGAAAAGTCCATGTGACTTGCTGGCCTGACCCCAAGGACTCCCAGCAGGAGGAGTGAAGCAAAAACTAGAAAGTCGAGAGGGCGAGAAAGGGGACTGTACAGCAGAGTGCAGATATCTTAGGAGATGGTCTCATTAAAATCAAGGTAATTCGACAAGGACAGGAGAAACAAAACAGCCAATTAATAAGCGATTAATAAAGAGGTGTGTGCTGACCATAGTGTTCATTTATATATCACAAAACACCCCCAAAGAGGGGAAGTGAATTTTTCAAGGCCAAATAAAGGCTTGGGGAATGGGGAAGGGAAAGGTTCTCAGTTCATACGTCTGTGCTCTATATTCAAAGGTCACATTACTTTTCTGACCACGTATCATGTCCTCACACCCCAATGTTTGCTTATATTTACCTATCTAGACACTTTAAGAACCCAAATTGCTATAATACCTGGGAACATAGGAATAAGATCCCCAGAAAATAAAAGCAAGAAAAACTAATTTTCCTTGCTGGTAGCACAGACACCCCCCTCCTCCTTCAGTTTCCAGCTGCCTCTGTAGCAGCACAGCACCAGCTAGGAATGCTTTGTGCTAGAACCGCTCCCTTACATCAAGCATTGATGAATTAAAAGAAAAGAGATAAAGAAAACTATGTTCATTCGTTACTGCTTTGATTATCCGTCTTCCTCTTATGTACCAACACACACAGCATGCTGGGTTTTATTTTTCTTACAGCTTTAAGAGATCAGAGGTACAAACTTATCCATTATTCAAAGGATGAGTTATCCATCCGACTGTCTAATGTAACAGTACACGATGAAGGCGTATATAAATGCTTCTACTACAGCATCCCGTTCAAAAGCGAGAACAAGACTGTTGAGGTATTAGGTAAGTTCCTTCACCTGCTTTGCTCCAGAGGAGCAGAACTACAAAGCCAGCTTCTCGACTCCAGACCTGCATTTTTGCATGTAATTGTACAGTGCCTAACACAACATAATCCTGGTCTTAGCTCAGTCCCCCCCAATAATGCTATGCTTGCTGCCATTCATAAAACCCAGTAGAAAGATGTACTATTACTGATGCTAAATCTTCTTGCTGCAGCTGCTCCTTCTAATCCAGTGCTGGAAGTATCCCAAGGCACAGAAAGAAGCATGACACTGTCTTGCTACACCCAAGGGTGTAAACCACAGCCCCAGATTACCTGGCTCTTGGACAACGGAATAGAGCTCTCTGGTAAGTGTTAAAGGACCAGGGATTGATCACTAACAATTTCTTCTTATCAGCCTTGGGCACGTTTAAAAATATTGGAGGATGAAACACCTTCTGTAACACATTCACTCATCCTCTGCTCATTTAGTACAACTTGGCCCCCATGTGCAGGTTTTTGAGAAAAGTCAGCACTAAATTCCAGTGTTTGTGCAAAGGAGAGGGCTCATCTGCTTTGCTCACACTCAGAACACCACCACTCGGCACCAAAACCCTTTGAGAGTCTGGAGTGAAACTCCACTGAAAAAAACAGCAAAACCAAAACTCTTCAGTTAACAAAGTCAGTTAACAAAACCTTTATAACTATTTCCACGTTTTAACCAGGAGACAAGTTTTTCCTCAGCTTTGCTGAGCAGCTCACGCACACACCAGCAGCCTCACCTCTCTCACTGATCTGTCCAGAGCCAGGCACCTCGCTAGCAGACGTGAGAAGAGAGCCCAGGAAACACAGCCCACATCACCCAGCGAGAGGTCTGCGCACCGCCGGGTAAACACACGGCAGGAGAAACAGCATCACCACACAGCTCGATTTAACTTGCACGCTAAATAAACGGCTGCTTTGAAGGCCGTGTTCTAATAATAACTATTACCTACAACTGTAGCACAGCGCAGAGGAAATGCACAAGCGTGGGGAAAATACCCACAGATGCAAATGTGTTTTCTTTCACGTATTAACAAACTCTTATTTTGTATCATCAAGCAACACATTCAAAGCTCAGCCTGTAATCTTCACCCCAGCATGGCTTTTTTAACTCAGAGCTCTAGAAAACAACAGAGAAGCGTGCTGGCCTGAACAGAGCTAGAAATCGAGACTAAAGAAAAAAATCCAGGCTGCCAGATATGCAGGCGTTAACGCAGCCACATAAGGCCCTGCGCTTAAGGGGACTGCACGCAGGGAGCTGGAAAGGGAGCCACACGAAAGCCAGGGCAGAGAGCTGCCTGCGATTGCAGGGGGAAAGGTGCTCTGGAGCAGAGACTGGGTCTAGGAAAAGCAGGTTCTAAAATCCAGCATGTCTTTGGAAGAGGTGCTCTGTGTGTGACTGCGAGAGCTTGAGGGAAGCTGTGAAGTTACAGACTCAGGGAAGCAATACATCACCTCTATACCTCTATGTTTCTACATAGATTTCTCCCCAGCGTTTTTCTAAAAACTGGTGTTTCCTTAAACTTAAAACAACCTCAGTTCTGGCCTGATAAAGTATATTATTTGTAACATCACAACACACAAGTCAGACACTAAACAACTCCCACAGCACATAAAGCCAACCATATGCTTCTCCATTTATTTTAATAAAAAAAAATTTACCTTTATCTCCTCCTTGTCTTTGTAGCACTAACCCAGTCAGCCACCAGAGCAAGCCATACCAGTGGGAACTACCCAAATTTCTACCTCACACACCACAGGCACCTGGGAGGGCAATTAGGCACCACAGGGCCTGTGTTGTGTCTGCTTAGTTGGTTTCATCTGTGGCCGGTTTTCAGAAAAAGGCATATTTGCATGAAGAGGTGCTGATTTCACCATGTGTCGGCTTGTGGCAGACATAAATTACAAAGTTTGAGAGGAAAACGTAACTGTCCTAATTCAGTGTTTCTCAAACTTTCTGCATGCGCCTTTCCTTTTTTGAAGGTGACTGAGTAATGCTCCTTTCTCCTTCTTCCATTCTCAGCTTTAATCACTCACTGCAAATATTTATACTAATCAGAAAATAGCTAATACGTCTTAATTACGGGCAGCACCTCAGTTCCACCAGGGCTCAGCAGGAGCGAACCAGCTGTAATTACTGAGCTGTTGCTGACAAAGATTATTTGCTTCCTAGCAAAAACACTTTGAGATCCTTTTGAGGCCCTCTTATGGGACCCTGCTGGGGATGGAAGGGCGGGTTGAGAAATACTGATCTATGTGATACGGCCAGTTATCTGTAAAGGCCAGTTTGGAAACAAGGAATTTCTTCCGTTTAAGAAATAAGGGTGTTACCAAGGGTAGCGGATCAAGAGAACGTATCACTTTATTTCCAGAGAACCTCTACATTATAAACAGACAGTAGAAATTGTTGTGTCACCGTGGGCATTTAAGGTAAAAACCCTCCCTGCCCACCAGAGCTATTCAAACACCTCTCTGTGTCACATGAAATACATCTTTATCCTTCCGTATCGTGTCAATGAGTCAGTATTACCTAGAGGACTAGGAACCACATCGGACAAGTTACGTGGCGCTCTCTAATTCATGGAAGGGCAATTCATCTTTGGGTTTAACTTTGCCAGCTGCAAAAGGGGGACAGTCAAACCCACATTGTAAGGATGATAGAGAACTTGCACAGGATTTCATAGGATTATATAAATGTTTATTTATCACAAATGTAAATATTACACATCAACATTTATTGTGCATATTTATCAATATGCACAAATATTGCTTGTTTGTTTCGTTGCTTGGGGTAACAAATCCACAGCTATTAGGACACAAATTCAGTGCCCTTGGATATCACACAGCAGGGTCACAACTTGTCTAGGTCTCAGTTGTGCTGCAAATCAGCAGGTCCTTGCCCTGAGGCTTCCCACTGTGGGCCATGTGTGGCTGTGGCACACAGCAAAGCAATTTATTCCGTTCAGTAAGGACCAAAAGTGGGTGTTTGGACGTTCCACTGCAGTCCTGCAGGGCACTGCAGGGGAATTTCCCTGCGTGAGTCGTGAAACCGAGCAGAGGCTTTGGGTTGAGCGCAGGAGGTGCAGCGAGGTCTGCACTTAAAGAGCTGCTGAGGGAGAAAGCATGACCTTGCTGCCTTTGGGCTCCCGTGTAATCCATTTACACAATGAACCACTTGTGCACAGTAATCAGGTGCTGCTTTAGCACGGCAAAGTAATGCAGATTGCGCCTGAAGGTTTTTCATTAAATTGCTCTTGACTAGAAAGCACTTAAATGTTTTCTTCCAATGGGTGTATAGGTGACACTAAACACAAGTTAGAAGCTGATGGGAAGAAATGGACCACAACCAGCACGCTGACAGTCCTTGCCTATGGGCCCAACTCAACAGCCAGCTGCATCGTTCGCCACCAAGCCCTACGAGAAGCACAGCTGATGGCATCTTTCCAGTTTCAGGACCTCTCTAGGACAGGTACTACAGGCTCCTTCAGCACTGGCTGTCCCATTTTACCACTCCAAAATGGTGAAAGTTATGCAGATGCACATGCAAAGCTGAAGCCCATAGTCTCCCACCCCATGTGTGGAATCCATTTTTAAATAACAGGGCTACCTGGGGCAAAAATAGAACTCCAAACTAGGATTTGGGGACTTTTTTCTGCTTCTTAGCTAGTTTAAAATTCATTACACATTAAGCCACAGCAGCCGAAACAGGTCACTTGCCACATGCTGCTGCTAGAATTCAGGTGCTGTTTATCCTACAGCTCCAAAGATAACTCAATAATTTCCTGTGAGAAGCTGTGAGCTTCCCATGTCTTCTGCATATTAGGCCCATCCACTTGGAAAGCTAGCAGGGTGTAAATACTGTGAATTAGCACTGAAGCTGCTTGTCTAATAATTCTTGGAGCAGAGTTTGTCTTCTGCCTATTCGCTCATTTTTTGGATGGATCTAATTATTCTTCATCCTTAGATTGCTTGATTCAACAAAAGCTTATGAAGTGCTCTGAAAGTTGTACTGCTGTTGGTTTTTTTCAGTGACGAAGACAAATCCTGCACCAGCTGTGCTAGATGTGGCTACACGTGTCTCTGGGAATGAGCAATTCACAGGTAGGCATTAACTGCTCGGCATTTTTTTAATTAATGCACAGGTCAGGCAAACACAGCATCTATCACAGGAAGTATTGTACAGTGTCTCTAGCTAGAGCTAGGGCTGCAAGGAGCAGTTGCCATCAGCACTTAGGTATGTTTTGCTTGGCCTTCAGAACCGATCTGTTTTTTCCCCAGTGACCACAGCAGAGTCAGATCTGAACGGCAGCATGGCCTCCACTCCAAGCTACCCACAACATACTGGTAAGGGTTTCACTTTCATTTTTTTTGCCTCATTTCACAGCATTAAATGTATTCAGAGGTCAGGGAAGCTGAAGGTGGGAGGGTAGGACTGTAAGCCTAACCGCAGGTCAGATAGAGGACCCAAACAGCACAGAGCATACTGGGGCAGGTTTCATTTTTCATGGATCAGTTCAGTCAGATCAAAGTGTCTCTTCTGATTTCTGTCTCGGATTTAGAGGGTTTTCCTTTAGGATCTGAACAACCAATCATTCTTTCTGCAGTACCAGAGGATCCAGCAGTTACCAGCTCACCGTCAACACCAACCCAGCGAAACCTCCAACCCAAGGTCACATCTACTTGTAAGTTTGGTCTTAGGTACACGGATTTACCAAACCAGGACAGAAATGCTACAGAGAACAGCGTTACGCTCCACATTACGAACAAGCGTGTAACATAAAACACAGCATTTCTTGCTTGTGCAGGGAGCCCTCACTCTTCCAGCCATGGAAGCAGCCAAAGCCCCCATGTCAGACGCAGGACATCAGCAGTGGGCCTGGGCTGGGATTCCTCTGGACAGTTGCACTAGGTGGCACTGTGCAACAACGGTTAGCTGTGCATGCGGCAGGCTGCAGTTAGGGAATTGAGCTGTTGATCCAAGCAGCATGAAGAGCTCCACTGCCCAAATCGGTTGACCTGCCGAGGTTTGTGCACGCACCTGCTTGGTGTGCCGGGCCCTGCGGAGAAAAATCAGTTGGCTGGTTTAGAAATACATGGACTCTTTGTTTATATTTGTTTAAAAGTGCTACATCAGTGATTACAAACATCACAGGATGGCTACGTTCCGATAAACAACTCATATGGATGTTGATAAACATACGTGGGAGAGAGAGCACGAATCCTTTCACAGGACTTTCACTAGATGAGAAATATCAATAATCGATAAGGAAGAAAATCTCTTACGAACGTGAGGTTTTGGTAGACACAGCACGCATTATCATTTTAATTTTATAAATGAATGTTAATTATACAAATATATTGCCTGTGAGTGTAAGAAAGTCAGAGCTCACCTCTCTGTTTGCGCAGGGTCCGAAGTGACGTCGGCTGCCGCGGGAAAGGAAGAACAGAGTGGTTCATCGAGTTACCGCGTCCCCAATGGTACGACCTTACATCATCAGACATGGCGTAGCGGTGGCAAAGGGCAGGGATTCTCACACCGGGTGACCGCACCACTGTGAGCTATGAAGACAGTAAAAGAGTATTCAGGGACAAGAATACCAAAAAAACCCAAAAATCTGCTTTAAGGAAAAGGATACATGCTCATTCCTGGTTTTGCAAGCAAGAGAAGCAAACTGATGGACAGGGAAAGCCCCGAAATCACCAAAGAGTCAAAGCTCAGCTTTGGTTTAATTTGGCTGTGAATGGGAACCACTGATTTCAACAATATGTATGAGACTCTGAGGATTTTCTGTTTGTAAAGCTTGGGTGGTCTTCAGATTAAAACAAATGTGTTAAGGAAGTGAGCAGAGAGCTTTATGTCAAGGGCTGCATAAGTCCCTTTCTGCTGCAGTACCAGGTGCCCTGGGCTTCAAAGTTGCTGGGAGAATGTGTATTTCTTAAGCATCTCTCTGCCCTTCAGAGAAATACTGTTCTCCTTTCCATTCCTCCAGGAACTGAAACAGCATCCAATGGCAATGTCACAGAAAATGAACTTTCCAGGACAGAAGCCCCACTGCCAAGTGAAAACATCTCTGTGATTTCCATCATCACCTTTGGTACGAACTCTTTAATGACAGCTTCCAAATATGCAATGAGCTTTCTTACACCAAGCTGGTTCTCTCTGACCATGGAATGGTAATTACGGGGGTAATGCTTGCAGTCTTGGGGAGAGAATACAGAAATGCACACACTTTTAGCACCTAAAAAAAAAGCTAAATTTTACTGTTTGTTGTACCAGGGCATGAGTCAATCAGCTTTTCTTGTTTGTAGAAGTAAAAAAAATTTACCCTATGTCCTAAAATTAAGTCAAATAAGGTGACGTGCACAAACACGGCGTTCATCTGGCCTAGTCCAGGATCTGCCTATCATTCTTGTCTTAACTACCAGAGACTCACAGGAAGCTATTTAACAAGACAAACATGCACCTGCCTCTTTTACAGAGCAAGATCTGAAGTCTGAGGGCATCAAAAAGAAGGACAGGAATCTCCTGCTGCCAATCCTGGTGGCTGCTCTGATTTTTGTGCTGCTCATCATTGTCCTGCTTTTTATGAGGAAACTGAAAAAAGCTCACGGAGTGTGGAAGAGAGGTGGGTGATGGCCCTGTCTGAGCAACTGCTGACGCTGCTTTATTCAGAGGGGCTGGAGAGCTGAGGAGCTTCTTGAGCAGAGACAAGACACGGCTCCTCCAGCCACTGATTAATTGTCCTTCTCCCATAAAAAGTGACTGTGACTTGTTGCAAACAACTAGTGAAGAGTCCACGTAACTGATAGCCTTGGGCCATGCTTCAATTGACACGAGGTATCAGTCAGCAGACACAAAAGCCAACAAAATTGTTGTCTTAAGCACATCTCTTAGATGGTTAGGATGATTGAACACCCATTTTATAACTAGTCTCTTGGGATTCTTATGCTCAAGGCAGAGAGTGAGGAAGAGTCATGGAAAAATCTCATTTTCTTAATTACATTTGTTTCCTGCACAGAAAATGATGTTTCAGAGCAGACACTGGAGAGTTATAAATCCAAATCTAATGAAGACAGTCCAGGCCACGAGAAGAACGGACAAGGTAAAAATCTTTAACCAATATAAACTAATTCCTGTTAGAGCATTGCTACTGACCACAGCCAGAGCAGACTGTAGTCAATCTGCCTCCACAGAGATATTTGCAGATTGCACATTTTAAACCTGAATATTCTAAACCTGTCATACCTGGAGTCCACCACAGATATTATAGCTTCAGTAAGAGTGATGCAGAACCGTACAAAATGAAAACCATTGCTTTTTCTTTGATAGGTTAGGCTGCATAATCACAACGGCTTTATCTAGTTTCTAAATATAAACTCCTGAACACTGTTAAAAACAACATGCATGGTGTGTGCCAGGAATGCTACTGTTGTTAAACTGTCCTGAGTGGCCCGGATTTCACCACTACTGAAACATCAGTGCTTCATCAGTCCTGTCCTCAGCCAGTGACTGCAGACAGAGGCAGGTCCGTCAGCCTCCTCAACTGGGTTATTTCTGCTCCACACTTAGACTTCTGTCTAACAAAGGCAGCTTTCGGCGGTGAATAAGCCCAGGTGGCCAGAGTGAGGGTACTTTGGCAACACCTTTCAACATGAGTTTATTGCAGCAGCTAAATGGTATAAAAATAGAAGGGGGGCTGGTAGTTATTGTCAAAATATTTTCAAAACTAACGTTCTTTTTCAAATATTTTGAAATACGGAATATTTAAAACACTTCTAGTACAAACTAGTGCCTTGAGTATCATGTAACCTGCATTAGATCACATCACCCATCTCGGTCTGTGCTGCAATGGGTGCCCTAACAATTTCTAGGAATATGTGTCACTTTTATTGTTCTATAACACTCTAATTAATGACCTGCATTTCAAGCAGGTACACACACACCCCCCTTTACAAAATCAGTAATGAACATGTGTTTATGTTTCAGTTGCCAATCAGAAGTCCAACATGCAATACGTAACAGAAGGATATGTGGAAACAACGCAGGAGAATCCAAGAGACAAAACCATTGCAATAAGTGAGAAGGTATTTGGATGTGGAAGGGAAACGGATGTATAGCAACGGCAAATCCATACCATGTGCAGAAGCACCACTGTTTCCTGATATTTATATTACAGCGTTCAGATATCAATATGATTTCAAGGAGCAGAAGTACAGCTACCCTCAATCCAAAAGCCAGCTGGGACTGCTTTTCTTTAAACAGTGGGACTGGTGCTCCTAGAAACCTATTGGCAACGAACACACTGATTTACCTGTAATCCTCAGAGGATTTAATTAACCACTGCCAGAAACAGCGCTCATCCATCCCATCTCAGGTCCTACCAGCAGTCAGGGTCCTGGCGAGGGGACGTGCCGTTAGCCCTGAGGACTGCAGGGTATGAAGATATTAATGTAGTGCTTCATCCAGCCTCTCTGCAAGCGTGGGACAGTGCGGGAAACCCTGGGAGCTGCAAACCAACTGGGACTTGTATTAGCTCGTTCTGAGCCCGAACCTGCACATCCAGCTGTATTTAACCACGCAGGAAAGCATCCTGATGTCCAAGGG
>VWZZ01005053.1:880365-906357 GCA_013399095.1 Psophia crepitans | reverse complement strand
CGTCCGCCAGTGTAGCCATGGCGACGGCGGGCCGCGACTGAGGGAGCGGGGCGCAGCGCGGAGGCCTGGCAGGGTGAGGACGCTGGGGGCCAGCGCCTGGCCTGGCTCCGCTCAGGGGCGCTGAGGACCCTCAGGCCGGGGAGAGCCTCCTGGGACAGGGGTTGCGGCAAGGCGCCGGCGGGCCGCGCTGGGGGGGCTGCTGGCGGAGGGCAGCGGCAGTTCCCGGCGCAGGGCTCGCTGCCGTGCCCGGCCTTCCTCTCCATCAGCGGGCGGGCGTGCAGGCGCGCACCCAGGTGCGAAAGGCCTCCCGGTGGGTAAACTCGCGTGTGGCAAGCGGTGCCAGCCCTGAAAAATGGGAAATTGTATTTTGCGTTTCCGTATCTTGCCAGTCGGATCTCCCAGCGAAGGCGCTGGCCGCGCTGCGCGCACCCTACCTGGGTAACGCACCCTTCTTCGCCGCCGCTGCCTTTCTCCTTCCCCCCAGACACCTCGTCTCGTAAGTACGTGGTGGTGCAGGTGACTTAGCGCACGTTTAAATGCAATCAGGTGGAAAGAAACTCTCTTCCCGATTTAAGAAGTGTTCCAGTTCTCTGTTCCTCTCAGTCAGGATGGTATAAAGCTGAATAAAGAGAACATACAGAATTTCTCTCACCTCTCAAAAGCAGATAAAGTTTGGTTGCTTTGTCTTAGCTTCATTTTCGTTTTCATGAGCTGTTTATACGCGATTACCTTTGTTACCGCTAATCGTTTAAGGTAGATTTCATAGCAGTAAGTTGTGCTTGTGCTGCCTAAGGACCTTGATATTAACTGCTTAAAGGAAAATCAGTGTAGCAGATAAGAGTAAACAATTGTTTTAACTACAGAAGGTAAAATTCTGAGCCGGGATGAATGGTACTACCCACAATTCCAGCTTTAACTATAATCATTATCATGGAATAAAGTCTTTTTACGTTTGCTGTCATGTCTTCCAAATGCAGGGCTGGGGTACACCTTCAGTGCAAAACACGGAATTAATTCTTCAGATACAAAGTATACTTCAGTTTCTTTTCCACATACTTACAACATGAGTAAAAAACTCATGCAACCCGATTTGCACCCTGCGAATTGGAAGAGGCCACCTGTAAGCGAAGGGGGCTTTCCCTCCAGCCTGTGTGACTCCCAAGAGTCTGACTCCAAAAGCCTTGTTCAGGAGAGACAGTATCAGTTAGAACTCCAGCAGCGGATTCGTGAAAATGAAGAGCTGGTAGGACTGTATTCTGATGACTTGGAGAGTGACAGCTTAGAAGAAGATAGCTTGGAGGAGATGAGTTTAGAAGAGCAAGAAGGAGCTTCATATGACACAAATCAATATATAAATGGAATACAAAAGGATTATGGTAATGGAAGGTAAGGCATGGCATTTTAGTAGATGAGTAGAATAGTTCTGATACTTGGAAACTTATGCTCCTCAGAATATACATTACATATTCAAGATAATTTATATTGCCAAAGTGCTGTTAAGAGCACCTAGGGACTTAGTTACGCACAAAGATGCGTTCCATCTTACCCACATTCATAATTATTACGCCCATTTCTCCAACATAGCCTCAACTGTTTATTGGCTAAAGGAGAGTAAGAAGGGAAAGACGACATCCCTCACGGACCTGTGTAGGCTCCCCACGGGCTGGCTCTAGGCACTGCATACAGAGGTGAACGCTCCGTGCCTGTCTAGGTGCCTCTAAAACAGCCCGGCAAGAAGGTCAGAAGTGGTGAGCAGATGTATGTTAAGCCCTACTCTGAAACATTATTGTCTAAGGTAACGGGGAGCATTTAACTACGGTTTCTTCTGGTAAAGGCCTATTTAAATGTAGAGCCCCTGTTTCTGCTGCCTACCTGATCCAGAACTGCAGTCAGTGGAAGGATCCCAATGACCCTAATGGGCTGTGGACCAGCACTACAAGATTTAGCAGTACGTGCTGGCTACCATCTCAAAGAGGCAACCATTGCCATGTCACTGTCAGACCTTCAGATGGTACGGCAGCTCTGAGATCATGTGCTGGAGGGTGTTGGAGCTGGGCTGTGAAAAAGGACCAGAGAGAAAACAAGGACCAGTCCCAACACATCCTCTGTTCGTTCCTTACAAAAAGACCTGCTCGGAGCAAACCAGGCCACATCCTGTAACAAAACTTACAGGCAAAAATTGGTGGGTTGAACAAGTGCTGTTTTGTCCTTATAGCTGTATAAATCTAAAATTAAAATTTCCAGGGTTACCATCACCTTTAAACATTCTTTAGAAAGCATTAACTTGGTACATAAAATTTAATTTGCTGTCATATGCATAGAAGGTTTAACACTGTGTAAATTGGGAATAATTCTCAAGTTTAAAGGGATTAAATTAAACCTGTAGTAATAATAATGTGCAGTTTCAGTTTAATTGTCTACTTAAAATAAAATGGCAAACAAATGAAGGCTAAATGATTAATAGCATGCTTTTATTCACCTCCTCAACAGGCAAAATGGCCAGTTATTGAATATTTTATTGTGAGTGCAAATGATGTTAATTGTACTAGAAACATGCTCTAATTTTTAGTAATTTTTTTGACTGAATACTGTGCTGAATGTGAGGCTCTTCATTAAATGGAAATTTGATTTTATTTTGTTTGAACTTAGCCTAGTAAGTACTCAAATGCAGTCCATTAACCGGAGCAAATATCACAGCATATACATATGAAACCCCCTCTCTACATCCATTACTAACCTCGGAATTTGAAGAGGAAACACTGCATCTGTTGTGTACATGCAACACTTTTTGTTGATGAGTACGGAGTCCATCTAACCTTTATATCAAGTTGGGGGCAGGAATAAAAGGTGCACTTTTTGTCTGCAGATGATTAGAGATGAAGGAGCTCTTCACACTCATTTTGTTCCCGTGCGGTGACCTGGCCTGCATAATACAATTGAGCTGCTGTGCACACATTTCAGCACAATAGAACTCTTTAGCATTATACTCTGTTATTTGAATCACTGCAATTATATCACATATTTCTGTACTCATTTCAAAATATGGTTACCTATTTCTGTTTACCTGCGGTTTATGACAACTAGGAACGTTTTCATCAATGTAAATCTAACCTCTGGTATACAGGACACTACGACGCCAATGCTTATCTGAAATGAAAGCATTGCTACAGATTATTATTAGGAGCCACTTGAAATACAGACATAGGTCTATATTTCTAAACTATGCCACAGTTTGGAGAATCCATCAGATCAGGACATTTCTTTTAATAGGGGCTGAAGAGTCAACCAGGTTTCAGTGCCTGCAAATGTCACTTTGAAAGGCTCACCATTTGTCAGTGCCCAAGAAGCCAGGACTGTACTGCAGGTCCAATTAAGATAAAACAATGTTAAAAGCTTTTTTTCTCCCACGCTCCTTGCTCTTGCCACTGCCTGCACATCTCCTGGAAGCCAATTTTTATGTATTTGGCTCCTGCAGCTGGTTTTCCTCCTGTTGGATCAGACTGTAAATCATAAACAGAATCAGTTGTGGGTTTTTTAAGGCAGACCATCTTTCTTTGCCTTATGACAAATGTCGTTCAGAACAATGCTTTGGACACTTGTTAAAAAAAAAAAGCCAAACCCACAAACATTGCTGATTTAGGTTTTTCTATGCTTTTCTCAATTACAGGCTGTTTTTTAACAAGAAGTTACCTTAAGTCATTTATAGATTTTTATTATTGAAACGTGATGTTTCATAGAAATGAGAAGAGGGATTAAACATACAGGGCAGTAGGCTGTTCTTGATTAGATGGTCACTTCTATTGACATTTGGGAGAGGGATTGTACCAGGAATACCACTTTTCTTTCACACAGCAGACTCTCTGAAGAATGAGCAACACATACTGTCTTTTGTAGGCTACGCCATTTTAAAGGCAACGACAGGAGGAGTATGTTACAATAATTTCATCTTTTAGTTTATTCTACTAGTGCTTATGATTTGTATTAAATTTAGGATAAATACTGTATTCTACTGTGATGTGAATGTTAGGCCAATTTATCATTTGCCGATAATGAAAATTAAAAATGAAAAGGATGTCCTACCTAAATTGTCCACTAAAAAAATGTTTAATAAAACTGTTCTGATCCCACAAATGGCCATACTGTATGCACTCAAATAATTCACTTTGAGCTCAAATTACACTCTGAAAAAATACAGAAGTTTTACAATTTAAAACAAATAATTTTGTGTTTCTTTTTAAAATAGGAAACAACAGTCTGTGGACAAATATTTCAACCTAAGGTACAATCCTAATTGGAAGAACACAGAAGAGGTAGCAGCATTTTCTGAGGCACAAAAAGCATCTCAAATTGCTGGAGAAAGCACTGTGGGCTTTTCACAAGATTCATTTTACCTCCATTCCAATGGCTCTCCAGAAGAAAAGAATGGACAGAAGGCAAAGTCACAAGATTCATTCTCAGAATTTGGTACAGAATTACTAAGCTTTCATGAACCAAATACAGTGGTCAGCAATGAGGTTTTTAGGCTACGTACCAAAGGGAAGGAACCTGCAGATGGCTGTCATCTCAAAGATAGTCCCAGGACATATGGCAGTGCTTTTCCTCTTCGGATTCAAGATGCTCGACCACAAAGAGCAAAAAAAGACTTTGTGGAAAGAAATAAACGGACTTTAGGATTAAATTCAGAAAAGATAAATTCCTATCTTCAATTGCACAATAAAAAGCAAGAAGTTCTTCAAGAACAGGTAGGTAACTTTTACCTGTTTTCTAACTGGTATATACTGAGGACTGTCTACCATCAAAAAGGAATTAGCTGCATGATCAGGTCTGCAGGGAAGGTAAGCAGATTTACAATCTATCGTGCCACTGACAAATTATGATTTCCAGTGAAAATCTTGTTCACCCTTTATGGAATAATTACCAAGTCCTCGGTTACAACCCAGTGATGGCCTTGTTACAAGCCTCGTTAAGCTATGTATGTTCTGGGCCATGAAGCATGTCCTCATGGTCACAGAGTTGATCTCTCATTAGTTTCTAATCTTGATGCTAAAGAAATGCTGTCTTCCTTCCTACGGGTTCTACATTGCACCTAATCAATGGTTCTTGTTTTGCTGCCTCCGATTTTTCTGTGCTTGGCCAACATGAATTTGGTAATGATTAATCCTGCTAATAGCATATTCCCAGTAATGCAAGAAATGCAAATTGCTTCTAACAGCAGAACATTCAGAATTTTTTAACTGCAGCAAGGAACCCTGATGTCACCATTTGGCTTAAAAAGCTGTATTAGTGTTTTTCCACCTGCACTGATCATAACAAAAATGTATACATGAAGTTACAATTGAGTTTGAGAATCAGAAAACCCGTATTGTGGCCACACTGCCTTCAAGGGCCACGCGGGGTCTTCCTTATCACTGTCATTTAGAGCCCCACACGTAGGAATATCCAAGAAATACGTGTCAGATTTGGGTGGTCAGACAACCCTTTCGCCCTGCTTGCTTTCTCAGCCAGACCAAAGCTTATATTTGAAATCAGTCAGCAGATACTAGTCATGTGGAGTACTTGGATTTGAAGGGCCTAGGTTTCTTATGATTGACTGCGAAATGTCAGTCAACTTGGATTAAGGATTAAGTGGAAATGTAATTACAGTTCCTAATGAACGATTATACATGAGTTTGTTGCTTTTACTTGCTACTTATTATACATAATGGAAAGGTGGGAGTCACTGAATCACTCCACGAGTCAGAAAATTCTTACTTTGCAAAACTACAGAGACATTCTGCTTCAAGTGACACGTTTCCCAAAAGCTAATGAAGAGTTGACACAACACTAGAGGGCATCTGCTGACTACATTACAATGAGTGTGACGGCAGACAAGCTTTTTTCTACCAGAGCTATTAAGAACACTTGTTTTTTTTCAGTTATAATTTGGTTGATGGTAAAAATAATTAGTGTAGATTGATGCTAATTAAAGCTGTATTGATATGATTATGTTTACTATTTGGGGAATTCTGAAAATGTTTCATATGTAAATATCAGAGCCAAGGATCAGGACTTCGTTGTGCAGACACTATTCAAAGATATGTAATAGGGGAAAAAAAAAAGGAGATCTGTTAAAATCAGGGCTATGGTCTAAGATTACCCTGCTGAAGTAGCCATGGGGACAGCAGAGCTGTGAGACAGCAGGAGCCAGGCAGCGCGTGTGTAGAAAGGTGTGGGTTTTTTCTTGACAAGTTCATACAGCTGCAAACAGCATCACCACCTACTGTCAGCTACCTAGCTTTGTATTTGCTGTGGATAGACATTGGAAGAAGTACTTACATCTCGTTCTTAATCGAGACATTGATTGCTCCATCGTATTGGAGGAGGTGAAAGAAGGCCTGACGGAAGCATCTTGCTGACCAGAGCTGGCGCATGAGCCAACTTTGGTCACCTCACCTGGAAAACTGCGTCAAAAGTGCAAAACCACCAAGTATGCAAAGAAGCAAACAAGCCACATGCCTTCTGCTGGCGCCATCAAACACATCCCAAATACTGGTTTTTTCCTAAACTGGATTATTTTGAGCTTTGCAGGATGTTGAAGCTGTTTTTATTGATGCGATCACTGTTGGCTGTCAGGTACTCTGGTAGTGAAATAGTGGTTACATTGAAGTAAGTACTTTGTGTACAGCTTTTTTCAACTGACATAACAATGGGTAAAACATTTTCAGCCTCATTCTTGCAAGATTTGTAGCTGTTATCTCTGTGCATACAAGCAGCGCGCTGTATGTACCAAAACATACCCTAAATGTGTGTTGATCTGTATATTTACTAATTTATACAGCATTTTATAAAGCATCAAGTTCTTTGCAGTGTTGTCTGATTCTTTAAGATCCTGATGATGAGTTTTATTGAAAGAGAGAGAGAGAGAGAGAGAAGTAGTGGCCCAATCTACCTCAGCTGTACTCAATATGAGTTGCTTTCCTACCTACAAGCCCCTTACTTCAAAGCAAGGAACATAATGTACAATTTTTTAATGGCTCTAGACCAAGGCACTCAGACTCTCTGTGCACTGCGCCTTACCTCAGTGTAAACACCTAATCAAGATTGCCTGCGCTTCAACAATAGCAGCCAAATGCAATTCGAGAACCACAAGCCTTTGAAGTCCTCACTGCAAAGGCCGGTTTTCTAGTCTGGGATAATGACATGCCATGATTGCTGTCTTTGTTGTATCTTTTCAGTAGAGAAGCAATTATGGGCCTCAATTTAACAGAATAGGCATTACACAGCTTATGATGCTCAAAATGCAATTTCATTTGATCATTTTCTCAATTTGATTGGTATTAATAGAATAGTTCACAAAAAATGCTGGCAGAGGTTGTGTCCTGTTCCTCTTTCAAAGAGATAATGTAGAAGTATGCTTTACCTGCCCAGTAAACTATCAATACAGTGAGTCGGTTGGTTCCACCAAAAACATCTTACCGACTGCAGAGCTGTATCTATCCACAGTTCAGGAAACCCATGTGGGAACTTTTAAATCTGTGAACTTCTCTAGGCACAACTAATAGAATCTGCGTCTCCATTTAGAGCAATGAGATCACCTGAAAACTCAACAATAGACCCTACCTACCTTTTCCTAGTTTTTATCTCTCACCCCTAAAGAGAGGCTCAGCTCCCCAGAAGGATTTAACATTCCCTTCCCACTGGTTTCACCATTATGATTTCCGGGTAATATTTCTCTTGCTCACAAATATCTTCTCAGTGCAAGTTCCCTGTCACTCTGTAGTGGTGCACAGGTACTTCTACCACAAGTCCAGCACATAGGTAGTTGTAGTCTCTTTATGGTGACACTGCCTAACTGCACACTTAATTGAAGTCACAACTGCTATAGTACTTAGCAAGATAGTTTGGGGCAAATCAAGTATAAATAAAAAATAAAAAGGCATTGTTTTTCATGAAGTTTTATAGATTGGAAAAAAAGTTTGATGCTTTCAGGAATTTTTTTTTATTATTGCCATATATATGAGGATATCTCTTGGCTTCAAAATCTATAGTGCCAGCAGCCACCCTCAAAAAATTGCTCAAATTTGATTTCCAGTCATCATGCTGCCATGACTGTGGCCATGTGAAGATGATGTTCTTGTTTATGGGCTTGTTATTTTGCACAAGCTGTTTGATAGTGTTGCCAGGCTGTGTGTATTAGATGTTTTATTTCTGCAGCTACTCCTTGTACTTTCCTCCCAACGTTACTATGTTTTGCCATCTTTTTCTGCATGACTATATTGCTCAAGAACTTGCTATTGTGTGTGTAATCCATCAATATCTTGGTACACTGGCTGATTGCTTGGACAATGATGATTGTCTAGTTGCTTTTCTGTTATTAGGTTACATCCACTGGCTCTCATATAAATGGAAAAGCCCAGACAGTTGAGAGTTACAAGTAGGTTTCTGTGCTGTATACTTCCTGCAATTTTCTTTTCTTCTTCTTAAAAGTAGAAGGACTACTCCCTACTACTACACCACTGTTAATTGGGTTTTTGCTTCCTTTTTCATTTTCTCTTTTAGTTGTTCATTCTCTTGTTATCTACTATACAATGCCTAACTTTAGCATTTTAGCTTTGATAGGAGGCAAGCTATTTCTCATTCTTTCCCCAAGACTTTTAAATCCTTTCATCTGCTTGGGCTGGGGTCATAAACATTTTTGGTTTTCAGGTTACAGATCCTGAAACTGTTGATGAGGAACCAGTTCAGAGTGTCCTATCATTCCAGCCTGTGAAAATGGAGCCTGAAGACAAATGGTACCTGAAAGCACAGCAGCTCAAGGTTCCTTTTTCATAGAACACGATAATTGAAAGACATATGTAAAAGCATTGAAATTTGAATATTTAAAGCTGCAATCTCATTACTTTTAAAGTAGCAATTACTGACAATAAATCTTTAGATATATCTATATCAAAATTTAATGCATATGCCACTTTATATACTGAATTATTTTAAATCAAAATAGATCCGAAATCCCAAGAAAATCTAAGCTTAAAGAACCTTATCTATTTAGGATGTTATTTGGTTGATAATAATGTAATTGCACAAACTAGTACATGGTCATGTTTGATGGTTCATGAGGCTTCTGAGCTAGAACTTATCTACTGTTGCATTACTTGTCCCTTAAAATCCCCAGAACATCAAAGGGTTACCATAAACCAGAAAATGTTACAAGTAGAAAAAGTTCACTGACCTCCTCCGTACACATAAGTCTACAGGTCTGTTTTATGCTGGCCTTTCAAACAAATGCAATGGGATAGTCTTTGGAGCAATAAGAGACCAGGTTATCATCACTGCTGGAAAAAACAAGAACTTCAGAAACAGAACTTCAAGCCACTTGGAATTATTATTGGCAAACCTAGTAACTCTCTTCGTATTACAAGTATTTGAAGTAATTCAGGTAGACTGTTTAAATTCCCCGCTGTTCACTTAAGACTGGAAGCTGCAGTTCTGTAAAGGACAAACAAGATTTTATGCTCTGTTCGTTCTGAGAGATGTGCTTTATATATGGAATTTCAGAGCGAAGGAGGTATTTTACAGGGCTGCTCGTTCCGTTTAAAAGGGAAAACATTGGCCTGGTCCCAGTTTGGCAGCAGTTCATGCTTTCCACCAGTGGCACAGTATGCCACAACATTAATTGTTACAGCAGAGGTCAAGCTAACAAATCATCATCTTGGCACCAGGAGTCAGGATTCCCCAGTGCTAAAGCTTTTGCCGAAACATTCTGCTCTATATGTGGATTTAATACCTACCATTAAGTAGTTATTCTGAGTGCATATGCTATGTAGTGATTGCAAGTGTTTCTAACAAAAGAACCCTAGAGAGACAGGAGGATGAAATGGAGGATTTTAGTGCTGACAAAGATTAAATGGACTGAGAATGGATTTGTATATTCCCCAGAAGGAAATCCATGTCTTACCTCAAAATGGGCAACATCTGATGCTGTAATTGGGAAGTGATAAATCTTAAATAAACTCCAGATTTAGAGTATGTCTGTTTAGCTCAAGACAGTAGTCCTGGTGTGCTTAAATTCTAAAATTGTTTCTTATTATTTGGATAATGTTTTGCAGGATACAGGGCAGGGAGGAGTGCTTGGTTTAGAATTTCAGTCATTTAAATCATTGACATCAATCTGTTTCTACAGTGGACCAGTCTAGTAGTGTGCACACAGCCATCTTTGCCTGAAATTTAGTACAGTTTACTTTCATTAGAGGATAAAAACCAAGAACTTATTTGATTTGATTTTTGAAACATTTTCCCCAGATGGTTGACAGTGAGCTACCACTTGTCTACAGGATTAGAAACAAGAAGTCCTGTGCATTTAAAGGCATCTGCTTTTGCACCTCATTCAGATGAAACTCCCTCATTCCATATTTACCACAGCATACTATACTCCATACTATAGTAGACTTCAGGACACAGATGCTTTTCCTTTACTTCACACTCTGCTAAGAACTCACTTTTAAAACCAATTTCCATCACCATACTCATTCAGCCCTATAAAACGTTGTTATAATCCTTTCCTAGTTGTACATTAAACAGGGCTGGCTGGCTCCATACATCCCTGATTTTCAAAAGGGCAGGTGATTATGCGCTCCGACCCATTCAGACCTGTTCAAGGTACCCACATCAACCCTTGTTCAAAGTTCAGTACATCTTCAGAACTCAACTTCACTGTAACCTGCACAGCTGTTTAAGGGCTGTCTAAAATAAGAATGTTGTCCTGAATTAGAATCATAGAATATGATGAATTCTAGTCATAATATCAGCTAATCAGTTAATTTGTAGAATACATGAAAGACATTGTGACAGCCAGACTTACCCGTATGCATGTATATTGTTATTGTATATTGTTAATAACCATATAAAATAGCAACCACTGAAACTTCACCCCACTTTTGATGACTTGTTTTAGGATCATCAAAATAAGCCCTCCCAGAGGAATAAAATAAAAACCAGCCAGAGTCTCAAAGGAAGAGCTTTCCCAAGGAATGATAGCCAACAACCACCAGGAAGACCAGCAAAACCAAAGGCTGGGCACCGCAAGCACCACCAAACATCAGAATTTCAGACTGCTCCCATGCAGGCAGTGAAGCAAGACAACAGCAGCACACTGCAGAAATGGCTGTATCTGCATCCTTCTGTTTGCCCTGACACTAATACAGCAGCAAATTCAGATACTTGCTTAAATAAATTCCCAAATTCAAGACGTTGTGGTAATCAGGATTTTACCACGTCTACCCATCCTTTTCATTCAACGTTACATAAATTTAACTCAGCAGAGGTTATATCTCCAGCGCATACCAGCAAGGAGAACAAGAAATATGAGCATTCTGATTCTCCAAGTGGACTCCCACATTGCCAGCCACATTTATACAACCATGTCACCATGAAGCTTTTTGCAAGAGAAAACGGTACCAATGGTCGAGCACATCCAAATCAGAGGAATAGTTCGTCTACTTTTAATGACGATTTTCAAGAATTTGTGAAGGATCAAGTGTCACTTCAGGATTGCAGACGACACATTTATGCAGATAAAAGGTATCAGAACTCTGCTATCAGTAGTTTATGGTAAGGATGTAATTGTTGAAACAGTATTATCATAATATTATGATGCCCAGAAAAAAATAGAAATGGACAAGAAAATGTTTTAAAGACCAAAGTATAAAATTATTTTTCAACAAACTTGCCACTGTAGTTTAGTGCTAACTTAAGATTCCTTATAACTATTGTTTTTTAAACATGATATTGGAAAAGGACAGTTCTGTACTCCAGGCTCTCTTGTCTGTAAAATTTTTCACAACTGAAAGTTTCCTTCTGAAAGGCTAGGAGGTAAAGTTTAAAAAATAGATAGCAAAGAGCACTGTGCATAAACGAAGTCTCCTGCTAGCTGTATAGAGTTATATCAAAACTTGCTTTGTAGGGTGAATATCCACAGTCATTCCCGTGCCAGTTCTGGCTTGCTACACATGGGGAAGGGCATGAAAATCCTTAGTTATGTAGAATTTCAGCTGCCTTGATAAAAATGAAGGGTTTATTTCACACAGACAATTAATTCTTTCAGTATTCAGCAAGCCTGATCTGAAGCCATTTACAGGCAGTTTTCATTGGTTTAAGCTAGCTTTGCATCAGGCTGAAAGTTTCCCCATCTATAATTTTTCCATTGATTTTAAACAGTTTCCATACATTTGGGTGCAAGCGAAGTCAGTCATTGTGAAATACCCATCTTTCCATTTCACATTCCCAGTATACTCCTAGAGCAAGGATCATTCCTTGTACAGAGTGCTTGTTGAGCTATCTGCTACATACAAATAAAGATTCTTAATTTTCCCCCTTTTTCAATTTTAAGGCCTTCTCAATCTTCCGTTCACAGTTCACCAACAGCCCCATGTACAACCTCCCAATTTACCCAAATGATGGAGCGGCATCACCAAGAAATCGCGTGTTCGACAGAAGCTCACTTAGCTGACGGGCATGTGTGCAGCCTGCTTCCACCTGTAATCCCAGAGGTACAAAGTGGTTCAGAGGTAGACCCAGGGAGGGGTGAAGGAAATCAGGTGAAAAGAAGCCGACACAACTCAGAAGGATATCTCATGCAAATGGAAAAGCAAAGAGAGTCTAAAGTCAGCAAGAAGGTAAGAAAATAGATGTGGGTTGGACAGTTTTATGTTTCTATTTCCCCCCTCTGATGAATATTTTTTACTCGATAATCCAAACACCTTCACAAAAAAAAAAAAAAAAAAAAAAAAAAGGAATGGGGACTGGGAAATACTTTGTTTTTACAGAGAGCACACTGACTTGCTGACTTGCCCAGAGCATTAAAAACCAAGGAACAAAGGTGGAAACAGACACTAAAATCATTTTAGTCTAAAGAGCGAGGTAGTTCACCACCACCTCTCCCTATGCCACTTTCACTCTTGATTAGCTCTAAGAACACACAGAGCACTGTTTGTCCTTTAAGTTATCCAGTGATAAAATGATTTAGAATAAAGCTATTTGTATAAAGCAGCAGGTAGCCAGGCCGCAGATCTGAGCAGACCATTATCCTGGTCATGCTCATTTGATATCCAACTCAAATCTCTTGGTTTCCAAGGGAATTGAACAGCACAACAACGAACTTAGAGGATTTGTAAAGCTAACGGCATAAACTTTATTACAAGTCTCCTGATGATCCCATTTTGGTCCTCATTAAAACTTGGTTCTTTTTGTCTTTTCTGTGTGTCCAGTTTCATACTGTAACCAGTTAACACAGATGCAGTGGAACAGCATATAGATACCCCTGTGTGTCCATGACAAATGAAATCTTTAAGAAGTTAGCCTCAAGTCTCAGAGCAGACAAACTAAGCTGGGTAATTATTCGTGTGTTTCATCTAGGAGGCAGTTTGTGTATTGCTGCTTGAATGCCTCTAAGAAGAATCAGCTGGATTATGATAGTAACTGAAGGGCAGATTTCCTTCCCTTTCTGTTCCCCTGAGTTCAAACCATTGTTACTGTCCTGTATTTTCAGTAGCTTTCTCACATTTCATATGTGAGGAATACCACAGAGAATAAGACTGTTTATGTCTCACAGTAAAATCTAGCTTTTCCTAATAAACAAACACAGTCATACTCATTGCATGAAATGAAAAAACCCTGATTTTATTGCAGACAGCTAAATGATTAACTCTTCACAGTACCTTAAATTAAAAGTTAGGTCTGAGTATATCACAAAAGAATAGGGGTAACTGACACAAAGAAACATCAAGGAGAAAATTCAGTGCATGGAAGTAGTTTCTTTGCAGTTGAGTTTAACTTGAACATGCCCTTTAGAGAAATGCACATTTTATTTGCGTACAGAAATTTCTTGGCGTCTCTGCGTTATTCTGTGATTGAAATTACTACTGAGCTGATCATAATGAGTTTCTACCTGCAAGTTGTTAAAACATAGTCCACTTCTAAAAGTTAATCTAGTGTACTTAAAAGAGATTTAAAAGATTCTTGAAATATTGGGGTCTTTGTAGTAATGTCATGAAGTATTGAAATGGCATCACCCATCACTCATCTTCTGTCTCATCTGTGCACTTGTAAAGCTTTTGCTGTGCTGCGAGGCGTTTATTGTTCAACTGTCTGTGAAAAAATTTGAATTGTAGTTTTGATAATAAAGGTTACTGTTACTAATAACGTGTCTAATATTTTATCAGCAAAATCAGGTGCTTTTATCTGCTTCTTTTAGTTTCTTTGGTGTTTCATCCTAATAACAGTCAAACGGGTCACTTTAAGCTGTTTAAAACTAAAGCTCACAAAAGATCGTTTTTGACTGAAAAAGTATTGCTTTGTGATGTGGATGATTGGCAATTACCCACCTAGATTCAAAGGAAATACAGTCTAATTTGACTTGTGCAATTAACTCAATCTTTTTGGTTACTTACAATCCTTGAAATAAGACATGCCAGGTAAGACTGAGACTGCGAGTTGAATCCTGCTCTTACCTTGGGTGTCTGCTACAAGACTTGCTTTAATTGTGCCTTCCATGAAATTATATAAAAGATAATCTGTCACTGCTGTTTGTTTTTCAGTCACATAGCTCAAAAGCCTACATAAATCTGAATGTGAAGCTTGGAGGCCTTGGACCTGACTATGAAGCAATCAAAGAAAAAGTAAGCATCCCTATTACATCACCTGCTTTTCAGTTGTGCAAAGTGAACTTAGGCATGGGAGAATGGCAAAGAAATCACTGCTGAGAAGCAACTTATGTTAAAATTATCCTTTTGGAATCATTGAGAAGCCCCTGTGTTTTATTCCTCCTTGCCATAAATGAAACAGATTAGAGAACTGAAATTGGAATGGACAGAGTGGTGCATAGCCCAGGCCTCTGTGTTTTGAACACCATCATAACACATCTGGCACCTGGCATAGCACTGGCGGGTCATTGCATTGAAAGAAAATCATTGACGTTGGCTGGTAACGGGGCAAGGTAGAGCATACTGCTGAATTGGAGCATAATGAATTGCTAGAAATATAAAGAGAGTTAAGTAAATGAAACATGTCATTCAGGACCTTAAAAGTAAGTACAGAGGTTTTAAAAGCCATTGCAAAAGCTTCAATAAATTAGCACACACATTTTAGAACTGAACAGATACATTGAAATATTCAGAATAAAGATGCATCTGTCGCATTTCTGTTGAGCTCTATCCTCAATATGGCCCAAGAAAAAGCCCTTAAAAATGAAGAGTGACTAAAAAAGCTGTGCCATTTATCAGGACTTCCTGTTGTGTTCTGCTGAGGAATGATCAATAGCACAGCCAGGTTAAACAACAATAGAGGTGTAAATGGAAGACTCCGGTGGAAAAAGTGTTTCATTGATGGATCCACTGAGACATTTAACCAAGCACACATTTTTTTCCTTTTGTCAGAAAGAGAAGTTAAAGCGACAAAAGGAATATGCAAAGCAAATTCACGAACACAATATGAAAAACATTGCTTCAGTTCAGAGGTTACCTACAAAACCCCAGGTTGTATCTCCAGTGTCAAGACAGAAGGTAAGAACCGAGTCCCTTTAAAATGCATGTGGGGAAATTCTGGACTTTGCACAACAAAAAAGCGTAAATTTAACTCACAGTAGGCTAAAGCAGTTTCTCCATTTTGATTTTCCTTTTAACAACTCTAAGAACTTCTACTCTCTTGGGATCTGGGCAAGTACTCCTCTGTGCACCTAGTCTGTTATGGCTGTAGATGTATGCCAAGAGTTGCTGATTTCTTTGCCAACAGCAGTCTTCAGTCTACGCATCTGCTGTGCTCTTCATGAGAGCGTACCAAGTGGAAATGGAGCAGTTCTCCATCCAAGCTACCAGCACTCAACTCGGCTTCAAGAGCTAGCGATGTCTTCCTGGGGAAAGGGTGGGAATAAAGGAGAGTGGGACCCCCTGGGAACATGCTGTGTTTCACTTCAGTGCCGCACATGCTCTGCTTCACATCAGTGGTAGAGGCCACACTGCTGCAGAGTGCACTCTTCTAATGAACCACAGATATCCTCCTGTTAGTCTGTTATTCGCCTGCCTGTCAGTCTCACTCGCAAACTCTTTTCACTTCAGTTGCATAGCTACAGTAATTGGTCTTATTTTTCAAGCCCATACAACATCACTTTAGCCTTCACTGGCCTTCAAAAAGAGCCCAAATGAGCAATGACTGACTACTTGACAGTGGCATACATAAACAAACCAAGGGAGCACCTTTTCCCTATTGCAGGGAGCAATAAAGCTCTGGAAATAGCATATATATAACCAATCAGTTCTGCAGGAGCTCACGCTCCTGAAAGCACGCTAACAGGTATTTCTCCAAGGTGACAAATAAGGACTGCATGCTCCCAGAAAAAAAGTTTTGGAGTTTAATACCAGCTGAATTCCTCATTTACTTGCAGTTATTTCCAAACGTCACATGAACCACAAAGAGATGAAACTGCGTTCTTTGGATGTCAAAAGGACTTTGGATTCCTTCAGAAGATGTCCCAGACACTCTTTCACCCAGAACATGAGATATTGCAACTTCCACTTGAGAAATAACAGGTGTTTCCAAATACAGGCAACTGAAACACAGACACCAAAAAATGTCCCAGGTTAAACCAGGACTCTCTGTTTCAACATTTCTGTAATACCTTTCCCATTCCTGCTGCAAGACAGCCTTCCAGGTTCCACACATCATTCCATACTGTTTAGCACTTTTGCAGGTATCTGTTTTGCATTCCCCTTTCAGCACGGCCCTGCTCAGCTTCACTGAGACGTGTCAGATCTAGAACAGCAGCTTGAATAGGTTTTCACTTAATCAGTTACCCAAATTTTCATGTTTTTAGGCACTGGAGTACGCTAAGAAGATTCCTAGACCAAAGACTTTCACATCAAGACAATCAGATGAAGAGACGAAAGAGGAAAGAGTTCTGCCACAGAATTTAAATGGAGACAGTTTACCTCAAATTGCATCCTTGGAAACTTTGCAAAATAGACACGAGAAGGAGAAGCAAGTTGTAGCTGCTTTCAGAACCCTTCATATCTTATAAGTTTTTTGAAATTATTAAGGATATCTTCAAGGCAAAAATGCCTGAACTCTAATTATGAGCTATGACCATCACATATTGATTTACCATGCCATTGAAACACAAATTGGCTTATGTTTAATCACTGGTAAATTTTAGAAACAGTTCTACTATACCTAATTGTAAAAAATGTAAACAGTTGCATACGTAGCATTTAAAATATGGCCATGTCTGTTGTTACTGTTCTTTGAAATCAACTGGTCTAGAGTTGCATCTTTCAGGGTAATCAGCTGTTGGGTTGTCACAGCTGGATCAGTTTTAGACACATCAAGCATGTGGGCATATGTACAAAACGTTAAAAAGAAACATCAGTTTCGTTTGATGATCTTAATACCAGCAACGTTTCTCTTTGTGAAGTGCAGAGGAGATTTTGGCAGACTGTCTAGAAATAAAGCCAAAAATAATTCATTGCTGGTAAGAAAGAGAACAAAAATGTGCACCAAATGTAGCAGTTGGTAGCGATATAATACTAATTATTCAGATTTTACTCTGTTAGTGAAGAGTTGTCACATCAAGACCAGAAATTTGAAGCTTCATCTAGGATAAGAAAATTCAAAACAAGTACTGACTGATCATGCAGACAATCTGTTATTAGCCAGAAGCAGTTGGAAAATATGTTCAGTAACTAAGGATAATTGAGAGCTACATGTTTGAGAGGAAACAGCTTTTAACAGATTAAACCTATAAAAATAACAACAAACAGATGGGTTCTGTATGATGGTTCTGTTTCTTTAACTTAGTAAATTATGAATTAAGTCAACATATGAAATGTGATTAGAACACACAGCAAGGGAATTTTGAAGAATACACACTGAAATGTCTTAGAAAATACGCTAGTTAAAAGGAACAAAAAAAAATAAACCCCCAAAAAAAACCCCCAACCACCACCATTTGATTATGTGTAATTGCTTTATCTAGTTTATTAGATCCGCTTTTGTGTAGGGAGGAGAGAGAGCATTAGTCTTTGGGCAAAAAAAAGGGTTCGAGTCTCCTTGACGAAGGCTAACAATGGAAAGGTAAGGTGGGGAATAAAAGGGAGAGTATCTTCGAAGTGGCTTTCTCTATTTCTAGATGCACCTTTTGCTAAAGGTAAAGATAGAAATGTGGAAGATTAACATGTTCCTGTGTTAACATTTCATTGGCTGGATGTCTCACAGGAAAGACAATTTTCCAGTAGGTGTACAGTAAAGTCAAGGCATTGGAGGTATGACCTACATTGCTGGAAAAGTCCTATACCTTTCACTTTATAGAGTCCTGGGTGAGTTTGACCTAGATCCTACAGTCTTCAGGATGCCTCAGTCCTCCTGAGAGTGGGTTAGTTGCTGAAATATATCCTTCAGGATGTCCAGTCAGGCTCCCAACCTAATATGGGAGAAACTGATCACCATACTACATCTGTCCAGGATGGAAAAAGGACGTGTTCCTTTCTTTAAAGCCCTCTGGATCCACCTTAGAGATGAGAAGCTCTCCACCCTGTCGGTTGCTTCCCACCACACGTGCTGAATTTAGACTGTTAGACTTCAGAGGCGGAAGTTTGTGACGTACATAGTCTTTGGGGAACACTTGGTGGAAGAGATGTCTTCCAGTGTGGGCAATGTGGGTCAGGTGGCAGGGGAAATGTTTTGCATATCTAAGTGCAGCAGTGGACATCGTCAAATGTCCACTGCAACTTGTGGCACGGGTCTGTCCTCTGCCTCAGCCTCCTTCCTCCTCGCCTTTGGGAACTCCGTTTGTGGATGCCTGTGGTATGACCCATCAAGCTAGGCTGGGTAAAGCTTTCCATGCTCTGCCAGTTGCTGCTTTTCTACTTTTATTTTTAAACCGAATGGTAACACTTTGAAGCATTTCTGATTAGGGAACCTCAACTTGTTGTTCCTGCTTAAAAGTGATAATCCCCCCTTAATACAAACCTCAAGTACCTATTTTAATGAAACCTTCAGATGAATATCAAAGAGCTATTTACTCGTATCTAATATTTTAATTAGATTATATTCTCAATTTAACCCATTAAACCCCCTTTGATGATCTCCATGTTTAGTGTTTAGCCCCAGATGCTGGAGGTAATGAATATTGGACCTTTGATTTAATGAGAACTTCTGCCTTTCCAGCCTGACTCCCTTTGTATCCCCCTTTTTTATTTTCTGAGCTATAGAATTCAGTTAATTGAAGAAGTCTCTTACCACCACACATTAAGGAACCTAAATTAGCATCCCTTTTCTGATTAGAAAATGCAAGCAGACATTTTCTCTTTGATCTGAGGATTGAGTTGAAGTAGGCAACAGCCCCCTGAAAATGAGCTGATGGCCTTATTATTTGGCTGACATGCAGATGCGTCCATGTGGTGCAAAATACTTAATGTCTTAATTGATCACCTTCCTCCCTATCTGTCATCCTACTACCTTTTAAAGCTCCCATAAATTAGGGTGATCTTTCTAGGTGGGTGGTGTGTTTCATTTGGAGTTTTTTTAAAATAAAACAATGAACTTTTAGGAAACATTTAAATACTAAACCCGTGCTACATTAGAAGCCATGTGTACTTATGTGATGCTGCATCTGCTGAGAAGGGAGATAGATTATTTTTTTTAGAAAAACACTGATCTTGATCATCTCACAAACCATTTGGAAAGGACTGTTTTGGTTCTTTTTTTTTTCTCCCAGAAAAAGACATTATTTGCAGCATATGTGGAAAGAAAATCTTTTGATCTACCTTAATACTAATGCAAATTTTCCCTGCACCTAACAGATATGGTGGCACAAAAAGGAACCATACAAGTAAATGATGAACATCCATCTGCTTAAAAGCAAAGGCCAAAACTTAATGTCTTTCAAATTAGGAAGGCAAAGAATTTAAATAAGAAATAGGCCTTGAATCTTGCATTAAGTATTCAGGGAGTGATTGAACTGGTGTAGAACCTGCCTGCCATAGCTCCAGCACAGCTATCACAGAGCGCAGTGCTACTCGCCATGAGCGCAGCCTGCCTTCACAGGGGCAGAAATGCATTTGTGTACACCACTCAACAAAACTTCTCACTATTGACTTGGTGGGCCCTTTCTACTGCCACTATTTCTTAATATTTTAGATTTAGGAAGTGTAGAAGCTGAGACCACCTCCAATGGTCAAAGACCTGGGGTCAGTGCTACTGAGGAGCAATGCTGCTGCAATAACATCATCATCACGTTTCTTTTGAAGGTAACTGAAGTGGGCTCCCCACCACCATCTCACAAAAGGTATGAACAGCTAGCTCACGGGCTGCTGACTCTCACAAAACCATACTGTTTCATCAGTTAAAAACATTAAATAAGGCAGAGCCTGAAAGCCATGTTCCATCACTGCATCCATCTCTGAAGACAAACTGTTGAAGGCAAGGATAGTAAACCAGACAAGATTATGTCTGACTCAGTCATTGAATACTTCAAACAGGCATGAACAAGCTGGCGTCCAAACAGCCCACAAGCCAAGCATTTGATCATTCTCTCCCGTTAGGGATCAGTCCTACAGTAAATTATAACAGCACAAAGAATATTCCTTTTTTTTTTTTTTTTTTTAATTTTGCATGTTGCCAAACCCAAGTGCTCTCTGCCTGAGAATAAGCAGGCGTGTGAAGAAAGGACCAACTCTGGTGACTGCCTCCGTGGCGTGAGAAAGAGCTCTAGATGCACAAAATCAGAGGGGTAGGTAAACGCGGTGAACCTCCACTGGCAGCAGCTGGCAGGGGTGAGTTAAATCAGCCTTCCTTACAGAAGAGCCTGCTTTGAACAGAAGTGATACTGAGCCAAAAACCTGGATAGAGCAGATGCTAAAGAAGCATCCAGCAGCTCAGCAAGAGCTTTGCATAATCGTGAGTGCAAAGCGGGCAGCTGCAGGTAATACCACAGGGCTAGTTCTGTGTGTGCCACAGGAGCACTTAAGGGTTTGTTCCAGCAGTCACAGCAAAGCCAACAAGATACACAGTGCTGGAAAATATTGAGTCTCTAGGAAAGCAGGTTGAGTGGTCTCGGCAAAGGCTGAACAGTGAGTCACAGAATTCACTCCGCTTGCCTTTCCTCCTGGCATTTCAGAAACCTCTGTCACAGAGTTTACCATGACTTAAAACCAACTTTTTCCTTGAAAGACTGTCTGTACCCTAACAGGCACAAAAGGCAACGCAGCTGGAAGCGTTTCACCTAAGCTTATTATGCTATAGAAACAAGATAAATCCATGACAGAAATAAACCACTTTTTAAGGTTAGTAAGACCATCCGAGCAGGAGTTTACAGTTCATTAAGGTGATGCTGTTTGTTATTGTGACTAGAAGAAAGGAAGAACAGTCGTCAGTTCAGGAGGCTACAACACTCAGTTTGCAGTGCTGCAGTGGGCATCCTCTCTACATCCACCTCCTCTGCTCCTCAGCATGGCCCGCGCCTGCAGAAACTTCCTTTCAGAAAACCAGTGGGAAAAATTGCACCAAGTCCATCAGCCAGCAGAGAGAAACAACGAGAGGGAGTCACAGAAACAATTTTACGTGGCGCACGCAATGCTTGGATCACACTCCGGGCCTGGCCACGGGTTATTTCCACCTTCACCAAGTGACAGCCCCCGTGGCACTTTCAGGGCTGGCACTACGCACGTGCTGGATAGCAAGACTTTGCCAACGATTTGCTCTGTAACTGCCCATACAGCCACGTATCTGATCTGCTTTTATGCAGCTCTGGCAGAGAAGGAAAAACACTTGGGTTGGAGCTGCTTTCCACTCCCGTAACAGTTAAAAACATTAAGGGTAGCGGACAGGAAAATGCCCAAAATCAAAACAGAAAGCAAAGGTTCATGGAAGGATTTTCTAGACCATTTTTTAATTTTTCTTTAATGAAAACAACAACAAACATTAACCACTTAGGTGTTAAAATAAATCAACAAGAAACAAGTTCATTCAAAAAAAAACTCATGGAAGAATTTTGGTGAAAATCAGTATTTCCGTGGATTTCTTGAAAAATAGGAAATCCACTAAGATTTTCTATTTCCAGCACTTATTTCCTGCAAGCCATTTCCACCCCAGCATTTCCAAAAAAACCCCACATAAATATTTTTTAAAAAATAAAAATTAGAAAGCACACAAAACAACAGAGACCCGGTTCTAAACAATCTCTCCCCTACTCCCCGAGCTCCCTGGGGAGAGCCGCAGCAGGAAAAAGTCAGCAGTTGTCACTGAATAAGTCAGGACTGGGGAATAAAACCTCATTATTCTGAGAGAAAAATCTCTGAAATAAACAAACAAAATGTCTCCCCAAGCCCTTCCTTTTTCCATGGACCCTCTCCCCTCTCCAAACACACAATAACCTCATCCCAAAAACTTGCCCAGACCGTTTAGAAACTGTCACCAGCCTGGCAGCTTCCCAGCCTGAAAGGACCTGGCTGCTGAGGAAGGGGATGTCTCAGGTAGCGACTATTTCCTTCCTCAGTCTCAGGGGGTTTTGCCCTTAATTTGCACCCTGGAATAAGCACCCTGTTCCCACAACCTTCTCCTGTTACCTGAAGGCTCAGCGCACACCACTGCGGTCACCAGGATGGGATGGAAACCTCCCTGGCGCTGGGTGGTTCCCACTGTGCATGAAGGTGTCACTGAGGCTGCTAGAAATCAGTGGCTCCGGTTTTAACCACCCCTGTGGTTTTAGATATTAGCCAAGGTGCCTAGAACCGTGGAGAGGTGGAGATAGGTGGGTCTTTGTGGATTTTATTTTACTGATCAGCATACTTTGTGAAGAAGAAAGTTCCCATAGTGGCAGGGGAGAGGCAGCAGAGACTTGAGTGTTTTCTGATTCGTATTCTGACCCTTCCTCGTAGACCTGGCAGGTCCGAAGTGCGATAATGCTGGTGGCAGAAAGGGGAACAGGCTCTTTGTCACACCTCCGTGCCCCAGAGAAATCACAGCACCTCACTGCTAACAGCGTCTCACAAACACGGCCCTGCCCAGGGGGCTGGTGTGAGGGTACCTGCGGGTTTTAGCTGCCCCGACCTCACCTGCTGTCACCTGCAACACTGTCAGCGCTGGGGCACAATAAAGTCCGGTGCTGCAGAGCCCGTTCCTGGGCGTACTCCCAGTGCCTGCACCCGAATCCCAGGATCCTTCCCTCCCCCGCGGATCACCACCAGACCATAATACCACCAGCCCACGGGTGTGCAAACACCTCGAGCCCTGCTCCCGCAACTGAGGTGAGCACTAACTTTTGGGGTGTTGGCTGCCGTGGGAACGTACTTGGTTACAAAGCCCTGACCACGCTCCCCCCGCTGCGCTGGGAGGGCAGAGCCTGCCAGTGCCCGCTGGCTTGGCAGCCACTGGGTGCCCTGCAAAAGGGCAGCGTAAATGCACAGAGGAGGAAAAAGCTGCTTTTGCATCTCTGTGCCCAAAAATTTCCATCACCTGTGCATCTTAACCTTCTACTTTTATTTTCTCCTGCCTGTTTTCTTTGTTTTCTTTCCAGCTTCAAGTATTTTTACACAGCTTTGTCTTTAGTAATAATAATAAGACAGAATGACCAATTCTATGCACAAGTTAAAGGAATCACACACAAATGCACAGAAACAGGATTTTTAATACCCCTTTTCATTCAGGTGCAATTCTTTTTTTAACTATTTCCTCTTTATACTTGCTTCTAATATTCTCTCTCCCCAAACTAAAGGGATTTCTCCTCTGTTCCCCTAAATACTTTGCTGCCCAATCCTATTACCAAAGGCAAGTCCACCCGGGTGAGCAGCGTGAAGTCACTGACCTCCGCAGCAGAGCGATTGGCCAGGCTGGCTGCGAGACGGGCGACCGTACCGCGCACTGCGGCGCACAGCGCCCGGCCCCAGGAACGGCAGTAGTGCACACGGTCAGAAAAAAAATTATCACGTAAATATCACGGTAAAACTTCTCTTTTATAGCAGTTTTAATAGTTCCTAGTGAAACACACGCTCGGGGCAGGGCTGACAATCAGCACAGAACAAAACGAACAAAATACTTGGCAGGAGACTGAGTACGGATGCAGACAAATGATGGCATCGAATTGAAAGGTTTTCAAGACATTTTTCCATCACTTCCCTGCCCACGGCCGAGTAGGCGTTGAAAGAAGGAAAGAGCCAGGGAGCTGGAAGAAGTGTTTCCAGCCAGCGACGTGGCGATGTGAAATGACCTGTTGTACCCCGCGCTTTGGCTCGCTGCGGTGCTTCAAATCACACCAAGGCTTTTGAAGGAAATCAGTTGGGTTTACCTGCTCAATCATAATTTGTAGGGAGGTGGGAGGGCATTGTAGCAAAGTTTGTCGATGAAAATGATTGTTCTAGAAGTACTCATAAACACCATGTAAAAAACAGCTAGCCCTTTTCTGGACAGATGGTTGGATATTGGGTATTTCCCCTCCCCTGCCAACGTGTGATCTTTATTATTTTCCATGTGAAAAACATAAAGCAAAACCCACAAAAAGGATGCAAACATACACATTTCAATCAACTATATTTTATGTGTTAAACAGGGACACATTTTCCCTCACAAAAATCACATCCCATAATTGAAAATGCCCTGAAAGCGCTACTGACACCAGGCAACCAAATTAACTTCCCACCAAAAAAAAAAGAGAAAGGGGAAGAAGATTAAATAACCTAACGAGACGGGCTGCACAGACAACATCTGAGCAAGCACAGCCTCTGCTCCAGGGTTTTACTGAAGAAAGCCCCAGCTCTCCCCTGGAGAAGCGGACCCTCCGCCACGCTCCCAGTGCATTTGCCAGCAGCAGTTCACCCCAGAAGAGAGAGAAAAAAAAATTAAAAATTTAAAAATTAAAAAAATCTTAATTTACCTGGAAATTAAAACCATTTTCCCGGCAGGAAGATAGAGGCAAAGCAAGCACGGACGGTGACTACTCTGCCTGCAGTGCGGAGCGCAGAGAGGCGTTGGGGCAGATGCAGGCTGGCGGGGGGGGGTTGAGCAGGAGCCAAACGCGGGACCAGCTCTGGGGCTCTTTGATAGGAAAAGAAAAGTATCCGGAAGGTGATTCACACCTGGAAGCCGTGAAGGAATCAGGCTGCCCTTGCAGGTGGTTCTCCAAGCTGTAGAAAATCTCTTTTGCTCGCTGAAATTGCGCTTGTTCCGAGCAGCCCTGGCAGGATTGAGCTATCCGTGATGCTCCCACCTTCCCCATACCGGAGTTAAATAAACCGTAATTTTTGTCTTACCTGGTTCTTTGGAGGGCGTTTCTACATTATATTTTTCCTTCGAGTACATGCGTGCCCTGGGAGCTCTGTCCGGCATCAACCCCGACCTTACCGTGCTACACAGGGAGACGGCGAGCATCAGCCCGGCTCGGTGGTGCTTGAAAGGGTGGCGGGGTTTGAGGGGGGTCGGGGCGAGGCAAGCCCTGCCTGCTGCTCTCAGTAACGACAACATGCTGGCACGGGTATACGTTTATTTTAAAATCGAGGAATTTTCGGGGAACGGAGAAAAGTCCAGTATTTCGAAGGGAAGGGGAAACTTAAGGGGAAATTCGCCTTGTTTTGCTCTCCCCCATCACATTTGCAGGCAAAGCTCAGACTTGGGGTGATGCTGGGGGGAAGCCGGCGGTGCCGCGGGACTCCCGCTCCNNAAAACGTGACCCCCTTCCCTCTGGGCTCCGGCACTACTCAAGGCTGGGGAGGTAGGGGCGGCTTGCGGGACCGGAGCCGGGGCAAAGCCGCCCCGGAGAGGCAGGTGAGCCCGGGCCGGGCCCCGGCGCTCCTAGAGGCGGTGGGGGCCGGCGCAGAGGTCCCCCTCTTCCAGGATGTCCACCTCGTCCTCGGGGTCCTGGAGCAGGAAGGGGCCGGGGGGTCCCTTGCGGGGCTCGGCGCCGGCCGCCTCGGGCAGCTCGGGCTCGGGGGAGCTCTGCTCCCGGCTCTCCTCGCCGCCCGGGGGCTTGGGGTCGTCCTG
>VWZZ01005053.1:849140-877891 GCA_013399095.1 Psophia crepitans | reverse complement strand
TCCCCAGAGTCAATTTGCTAAAATGAGGGTGATATACCACATCATAGCCGAGATAATTTCGGTTCGCATCTCAGAAAATTGCTCTAATTATTGATGTTAAACTCAGGGAAATTAAAAGAAGGCACTTCTCCTTCATCTCCTGATTTTAAGCTCTAATTTGTTGAGATCGAGTTGTCATCACAATTCCAATCACTACCGTTAATAGTAAAAGTGTTCTAATAGAGCCAGAATTCGCACAACCCATGCTATTAGATAATTAAGAAAGATGTTAGAAAGGCAAGTGCTAATCCTTGGGCACACGGACAGCATTTCCATCTGATCCAGCAGGTAGAACAAATTAATTACCAGAATCAATTAGTCCTAAAAGTACAGTTCTCAGGGAGGCGTAAGCCATGCCTTCCATATGGATGAGCTGGTAAATGGTAAATAGATGAGGAAAAACCTTTGAAAGAATAGAAATGGCAATCGTCCGGTTTTAATGAATCTGGAACTCGAAGTGCACGAGTTTTCCAGCGCTGCTGTCTATTCACCACCACTGGTGGGCACAACCACGTGTGGGCACGAGCACGGGCAGCCACACACCCACACACACCCCCCACGGTGGGCAGAGCCGTGGATTGTGCCCACTCGGGGATTTAAGAACAACTCCTTATAATCCCTGGTAGCTTTTAACATCCAGATGTGGCTCCTTCATCAGTTCCACCAAGCCAAAACTCAGGGGGGACCAGAGAGCTCCCCATCCTGCTGGGAAAACCCACGGGAGCATCTTGCTCTATAAACACAGTGCATGTTCCAGCCATGCACACACTTTGTTTTACACGTGTAATGCCCTCATGGGGGCACACACCACTGTGCCCATCACACACTTAAGGGACAGATATATATATATAGATATATACACACATCCGTGCCCACACCGTATGGATGCAGGTGCGCTGCTGCACCAAGGCAGGAGCGCTTCGGGAGGCTCAGAGCTGGGAGAAAGGCTCGCCCGTCGCTGAGCTGCCGCTCCCGGTGCTGCCGGCAAAACTCCCTCTTTTTCTCCAGGGAAAAAAGGAGAGAAAAGAAAAAAAAAAAGAAGAAAAAAAATCTGTTGCAGCAGCCCCTCATGAAAGGCCCATTTTGACATCAGCACAGGATTTTGGCCGGGGTTTTAAACATACAACAGGCTAACAACTTTCTCTGAGGAGAAAATGAGTAAGCAAATGAATTAACAGTGATGAAACAGGTCTAGTGCCCGACTTGTTAATGGAGGGAACGCAGCCAGGGGCGTGTAAGCTGCTTGACTGGCCATTTCATCAGCTGAGATTGCTTCTCTGGGAGGGCTGGGGCTTTACTCATCACTGGGGTGTTTATATATATATATACACACTATATATATAAATATATATATTTAAATCAGATCTGAAAGGTGAAAGACGTGTTACTTGAACCAGACTGGGTCACAGCTTTAGGACTCAGGCAAGAGCTTGCTTGCCTGACAGACACATCGAGAGGGGCTGCTTTTGGGGTGCCTCTTTATTTAGGGTACAGCTGGGGAGGGGGGAATGGGGCTGCTGTCGTGGTGTTATCTTGCAGCAACAGCAGCAAAACGCTGCTTCAGAGAGGGCGGTGGCACTTCAGGCACCGTATGCTCTTCCTAGTGTTAATTCAAGGGCAAGAAGCAGGGGTGATAACCTGATAACCCCCAGTCTGTGGAGAAGCCCCCTGAAAGGAAGGTAACCCCCAGGAAGGAGGGGACCTCTGCACTGAAGTTCTCACACCCAGGGATTTTTGAAACTTAACATTTTGTGGCTTTCTGTGACAGAAAGGGAGTGCCACAGTGGGCGCTCCCCACCGTCGGTGGAGGATGGTGGCAGAGTGGCCTCTTCGCCCTACAAACATCTTACCTATTTTTCCCCTTTTGGCCCTCTTTTGCAGGTCCCCACAGTGATGGGGACCCAGCAGGATGGGTCTCACTCGGGACTCCCAAACACTCCCAGCTGCACCCTCGGCCCTCTCTGAGGCTCAGTCCCCAGATCACAGACGAGCCCTTTTTTCTGGCCGGCCAGGCGTATGCACACAAGAGCTGTTCCTGTGTATCTTTGCATACACACAGCATTCCATTTGCTGCCAAATTCATGGGTGAGCTGGGTCTCCAAAGAGACCCTCTGTGGCCTCCTCGCAATGGAGCAGGGTCCCCTGTTGAGGTGGTCCCACAGCTTTTCCCCAGATTTGGCAGCAACTGCCCCAAACGTGGGCAGAAGCCGAGGTCTCTCTGGGCTGAGGGACATGTCTAGGAGAGAAAACAAGAGGGACCAGGGTCAGTGCAAGGTCTGGAGAAGCAGCAGCTTTGGCTGGTTTACTTACTGTGTGTTTCCCTCGCCATGGGTGGGGACCAGAACTGCCCCTCAATGCTGCACTCTTGTGTCCTTCCCTGAACATCTTGTGGGACTGCGTAACATCTCATCCTGCGACCCCAGAGAATTCAGACCGCCTCCAGAGGCAGGCATCTATGAACCCAGGTACCCACCCCACTGTGGAGTTTGTTTGTTGTTACTCCAATTAAATAACATTATTTCTACAGGCTCAAGGAGCTTTATAAACTTTGCTGGTAGCGATGCACGCGTATTCCCCCCCCCTTTCATGAATTAATAACGTACATAATACACATGTGCTTTGCTTGCATAAACACCAGTTGTCATTACTTGCACACATAAGACCATTTGAAGGTATTATGGGGAAATTTTGCCCAGAAAAATAGAAATTTATTTGACTTAAAACCTAGGGGGTCATTTAAAAGGTCAGTGCAGCTACACTGATGTTAGTAGCTTTATTTCAGTATGTTGCATTAGGGATAAATTTGGTGCAGTTTAAAAATACATGCACTTACCTTCCCGTGGCTCTTGAAGAGGTAAGGTAGCTTGGAAGCCCAGCCTTTTCATGCCTTTCAAGACAAATCCACTCAAAAGGAAGGGTTAAATTAAAAACAGACAGCTTTCATATGATCAAAATGGGAGCCTGGCTGCAGGAAAGAGGTCTGAAGAGCTCAGTTTGAGTAGCCACACGCATAACATAGAGAGAGGTCTTTTGAACACAAAGCATGGCTTAATGGAGAATGTTCCATGCATGATGCTTCAGGCAAAACTGCTCCCCACCTCAAAGCAGCGGGGTGCCTCTGCCTGGAGGCTCACTGGGTGCTGCTGGTGAGAGGGAAAAACACTCTTGTCTTTCACTGCAGCTGTTTTCCCCATCTACATCTACCCTTTCCCTGCAGGTCTCCAAAATGCATCTCACCTGGTGCCCAACCCTGCCTCCTACCACCCTGAAAACTCACTGTGAAAAACTGTGGTTCCCGTGAGCCCAGCGATACCATGTTCATGAGATTTTTAAAGTTCATCTTAATTGATGTGACTTAAGAGTGCAATTAAATAAAGGCAGTTGTGGGAAGCCCCTTCAGGACTAAGTTAGGTCTGCACTGAAGGTTTTTACTGGCTTTTCAGCATGGCCAGGGATAATATTTTAATGTTGGCAACCCTCTGGTATGCCTTGACAGCAGCTCAAGTTCAAGGAGGGCTTGGTGGATGGGCTTTGATGTTAAGCTCTGCCTAAAAGAGCAGGGTCTAGCAGGTTGTCTCAGAATGGATAGTGCAAACAGGCCTGGTAGAGGGTGGGAGAGGAAAGAAAGAGTTTACCTCCTAACCAGGGTTGGTGGCAGCACCAGGAGAAGATCCAGCCACATCTTCCAAGGCTCATAACTCTGCCACCCCTTGGCTTTTGCTGCCTCAAAAATATGTTGTGCGGCAGGGCACATACTGGCAGTCTCCTTCATTTGTAGCTGAGATGAAGAGAAGACAGAACAAGAAACAGAGAAGTAATCAGCCTGTTGATTTTATTGCAAGACAATAAACACTCAGGTTAAAAGCTGGGTCTGTGTTATCCTGGCAGAATCACTGAATCTACCCACAAACATCACGGTAACTTCAAGGCTACAACTCTAGTTAAAAACCACCGGGAGCGATGGAAGTGTTGCTGATGCGAGGGAATCACATTACGAAGTGATTGAGGCAGGAAGGTACTTTTTAGGCTTGCATCACTACCAAAAACTGCGAAAATTTGGGGGGATAAAAAGAGATATGGCCAATGTCAATGACAATGATACGGGAAGAATAAAATTTAGAGTAAAAGCTTAGACTGTAGCTTCCTTACATGGCTCCCAAACCCAACTATCTATGCATGGGCTCAGAGGTTCCATTCCTAAATCCAGAATTTTATCTCTGTACCGAAAATTTGCCTCATTAGCTGATAATCCCGAGCATTTTCTGAAGGTGGGGTACTTAGAAAAAGAGAATGAAAGTATTAACAGTGGCAGGTTTGTTCTCAACATCTCCTCTAAAATAGTGACACTTATTAATTAAGACCTAGGATCTTTTAAATTATCTAATATTTGTTTTCAACTTCAGCAGGGTTATCTGTACTGTTCCAAAACACAGCAAGGTACATCCATCCTTCCTTTTTTCCCTTCTTCCTTCCTTTCTTTCTTGGATTGAGTCAGAAATTGGGAGTGAGGTTTAGAAGTTCCCTGGGACCTGCTTTCAATTAGTCTTCTCTTTATTTGCTTACATATCGTTTCCTCCTCATCGTGTGACCAACCCATGGGCATTGCTTACTCCCTCGAGGCGAAGGTGATTATTTCACCCAAGACCATCTGTACTTTGGGATCTCAGCTAATCCTTTGCTCTCAAAAAATCCATTCTTGCTGCTACAGTCACCACTTCGCTGTCGCCTTTAGCACATTAATGCTTATTCATTTTCTTTCATTCCAGCTGTGTAAGTCATCTGCACAACTCAACATTCTGATTCACTTTTTTGCACTAATGACTCAGAACCTCCCTTGTTTTCCTAATTTCACCATGTATGAACCTTGTACGTCCTCGCTTTTAACCTTTGGGGCAGGATAATCCTCCTTTTCCCTTTCTTATCCATTCAACCTTTATTTTAGTCCCTTTGTTTTCCTACTGTTCTTTGTGTTTTTCCTCTGGTTATTCAGCGTACTCTTTCTGTTGCTCTGGGTTCCTCATGAAAACCTCACAGGCCTTTTCTACTTAGATGAATACTTTGAATATATAATTCCCAAGTCTGATCTCAGGCTGGCATAAGTCAGGAGTAACTTCTATAAAATCCAGTGGAGCACATAAATCTAAATGACGCAAATACTTCGATTCTTTTCAATTCCACTCTTACCTTCCAAGTTTAAAGTGTCTCATTTTGAAGCCTTAAACACAAAAAGCACACAAATGGTGCACTCCAAGGTCAGAGGAAGATGTTACGACCACCTGGTCTGACCTCCTGAATCACATGAGCCAGAGTTTCGTCCAATAACTCCTGTACCAAACTCTAAAAAAACATCCAACCTAGGAAGCCTGTGGAATAAGAATACCAGTTTTCTAACTCTTTAAAACATGGTTGATACAGCAGAATGTATACATCGGAAATACGTGTTTGTAAATAGGGTGAACCAGCAGCTTTCTCTTATCCCTAGATCTCTAACAAGCCTCTCCATTCTTATTTATGCTTTGACTAGCTCCATTGGATTGTTTACAAACTCTACACTAAGCTTTTGTAAATTTGAATCAGCCTTCACTTAAAAGGTCAATCTCTACCAGACAGTAGATTTTATAAATCGCTTAGGACAAGCCTCAACATACTGGCTTAGTTTTTCCTGCTAGTTTAAATACACATATTGTTATATCATCTTCTGCTGAGATAGAAGATGTACAAAAATGTCACGTCTTACATGCATCTCTCACACCGTGAGTGTCACATGCACACTGATGCTCACAAACTGACGCTGCCTTAGCCGATAATTTTGTTAAAAGAAAAGGAAACATTCTTTATTGCAAGATAATTAAACCTTTTTCTTTCATGTTTGCTCCAAACAGATGGCAAAACTAGTTGGACCTAGTTTACAAAAAGATAACCTTTTTGATGATCAAAGGAAGAGATTGGTTCCATTACTTGCATTAGTCAGAGCTGTCTGTGCTCTGGCCTTCAGAATAAAGGGAGAAATGTACTTTAGAAAGATCTGAGTAACACACTTTACTAGAAACATTTTTATATTATATTGCTTCTTGACTGTTTCAGCTTACTCTGTATCTGTGCACTTTATTTTAAGCACTCCAGAAGTGGATGACAGGTCTGGGGGAAAAAGATAGAATCTCGTCAGCATCTCGCAAATGCATCTTCAAATAATGCTTTAAAACTGGAAATTACATTTTGAAATGGTATTTCGTACATTTCCAAGGATGAGGTATTCAAATGGTGCTATGATGTAATATAATATTGTCTAATGTTAAAAACAGTCTCACATTTGCCAATTTTATTTTAAAATGGAAGTATTAAAATGCTGTAGGTCATCTGAAACAAGTAATGCTACAGGTGATGCCTCATAATAAATTAGTAAGGCAATATTTGCATGATTTTTCCACGCTCCAAAAAAGAAACTCAATTTATTTAGTTTCACAGTTCAGTCCAGCTATTCCTCGCTCTTTCTGACATTTTATTTTAATATGATTTCCTGCTAAAACAAATGAGGCTTGTACATCCCTCTCTAACTCTTCTCTTCCCCCTTACCATGGTAAGATTTTAACAGAGCAGCCAATTTCAGTCAAATTAGTTGGACAATTAGCAGTCTCAGATAAACACTTTCCCAAAATGTTTCGTAAGTGGCTGAATAGAAGGCAGTAACTTCATTAGTGCGGCGTGAGTCTGATCTGCAAGGCTGGAGTCATTGACCCCCTTGTTCCCCCAAAACCCAACTGCACCTTTTCGGTCTGCTGTAGCAAATGCAAATGCATAAAAATTAGATACTGTGGGGATTATAACAGTTTCAGGGTTAGGAGAGAGAAATCTAACTGACTATAAAGCTGGCCATGGTTTCTAACGTTGAAGAAAAATTAGGGGATCAGAATCCCCTTCTAGCCGTTCCCTGCTGCCAAATGTGGGCACCTAACGCAGCTGCCAGGCTCCCTCTTCAGTCGCTGGAGAAAGCGAGGCTCCTCCGGGGGATAGGGCACGTACGGCCAGGGCCGATTCAGGCAGTGGGACGGTGCTATAGGAACACCTTCAATTATTCATTAAAGTCTATAGGTGCTTCTAGGGGGAACGGTAACTTTCTGACAAAGGTAACTGGACTACAGGATCAGTTTTGCATGTTGGATGCGTGCTGAAGAATTCCCTATATGGGCTAAAAGCATTCTGGACAACAGAAAGACTTAGATGTTACAAGTTTTTCAAGGCTTTCCCAATTTGAACAAAAATTATTACATGCAGAGTTTGGCTTTTTTTTTTTTTTTTTTGAACGGGAGAAGCATGATGGAAAACCACAGAGACTGAGAAACACGCTACGATTTCTTACTTACAGGACGCACAAACTTGATTTTTAGTGGGTCTTGATTTAGTTCCCACCCTGCTCATATTTTTAATAATGAATCATGGGTTTTCATATTTCATAAATACGTTATCTTCTCTTCAAACCTAATGTTAGAAACAAGCAATGCAATGCAATCACCAGGCTCACCAATGCGAAGCAAGTATTCGTTCTCTGCCAAAACCTGCTTTAGTGTTGGTGGTTTTTTTCACTTCGGGGAGATCAAGACTTGGCATTCAACAGCCTACAACCGTCTTTGCAAATTAGTTTGCCATTTATTATTATACACGGAGAATTAAACCTAGATGTCCAACAGGTCAAGAGCCATAAGCTTGAATGGAGGAAAACAGCAGCATAATTATGGGAAACACCACATCGTATGAAGCGTCCTCAAAGCTAAGGGGGTGTTTTAGAATACTATGAGCTTGTGCATCTTTCTAACGGGGTCCCAAATCAGAGACGTGTGTGCGCACGCTTGTGTGTCTACTTGTCTGTGCATCTCTGTCCAACTGAGATCAGTACTTGAGGCTCAAAGTAAGTACAAAAAGGAGAATTTTCCAGTTTGTATCCTCTGGCAAACGCAATTTCCCTCCCAACACACATTAAATTCATTTAGCCTAGTGCATTTTTAATAGACATTATTCATCTATTACCTTAATGAGCTTGTGGTGAAAGCATATTGCCTCCCAATTTTAACAAAAGCAGTCTAATATTGCTGCAGCTTTTTCCTCTTTTGCCTTCTAAGGCGGCAGCACGGAGGGGGGAAGAAAAAAAGCTATAGAGACAGATAAGGTTTTTATTCTGTGTCACAACACTACATTAAGAATAAAACCTTCCACTTAAACACTTAAATGAAAACATCGAGAAACTAATTTACCATTTGTAACCACATGATTTAAGTAGGAGCAGCTTTAATTTTCTTCCCATTTTCCTCATATTCAATGTGAGCCCACATTAGATTTCACTGGCTCAAATCACAACACTTAAAGCCACTTTCATTTTCTTTTTGATTAAATAATTGAAATTCCTGTCACTGCCTGCACTTTACTAGCACACAAATTTTATGTGTAAAGATAAATACTCTTTCTTTCTCCCTTCCCTGGCTCTAGGCTTTTTTTTTCTCCTCTTTTTTTTTTTTTTCCCTCCAGTTTAATCTTAAAAGCAGGCAAGGTTCAGTTTATTGATGGTTCCATAAAATGGATCAGTACTCCATTCACCTATTTCGTGGAATTATACCGCTCCCATTAAGTGATTGTTTGGAGAAATTATGGAAAGCCATCTTCTCTAATTTAGCTGTCATTGTTGTAAGGTTATTGCTATCCAATCCTAAAAGGACAGGAAGCCGAGTTACCCGTGTGCTGCTCCCTCTCCCGCACGCGCACCCATTAACGTCTGAAGCCTCGATTTTTATTTAAGTATTTGTTTCAATTAGGGTAACAAGTTTTATTAATGCTCCCTAATAAGTTACTCTGACAAAATTCAGGACACTTCCCACCGCAGCCCGGTGAATGGCCCAGTCAATACGCAGCACCAATTGGCGCTGCCTGTAACGAGCTCAAACGCCGCTCCCAGCTCAAGGGAGGAACACCTGCAAGACTCACCCGGCTCGGCCGCTTCTAACACGTCATGCAGGGCTATAGCAAAGCCCATTTCCACGGCTTTTGCTTTTCACCTTAAGCTGTGGAAGAGAATTAGCACCCCTTAAAACATGCCTCTAATGGCTCCTATCCACCACTGAAGAGGCTGGTGGCAGCTCGCTGGCTTTGTCCCACCTGGGCCTGACCCATGAGGGTGGACAGTTGTCACATCCCCAGGGGACAGGGAGAGTGGAGGTGCTCGAGCAGGGCAGTTTCACAAACCCTGGGCTTCGTTATCGTTTCTGGCTTAGACTTTGGAGCAAGCGACCCTGCATAAGCCGCTTTGGTCTGGGCCCTCCGAAGGATGGAGGGGTCTGACTGATTAACAGGATTTAGACTGGCATACCTTAGTGTCTCTGTGCTTTAACTTCTTATATACAAAGCATATATATATATATATATCTCATGAGTGCTCTGTACTTTTCAGCATCAGCCTCATGGTTTAACTCGTAACGCTTTTTCATGGCTACTAACTGCAGGAGATCTGACACAAAATAATAGGTGTTGCCTGAAAACCACAGCAAAAGACCGACAAAAGACATTTAAGTGGATTTAGGGAGCCTCTGGAGCCTCCGTTACTTCTTTTATCTAAATGACAAAGGCTCATATAAAACTTCATGTGCCCCCTTCACAGGCCCATGGAAGCAAACAGAGGAGGCAGAACCTGGCCGGATCCACACTTGGCCCTGCTGATTTCATCTGCTTCCCTAAGGCATAAAGTTTCCCTGACCAGGAGGTACTGCGGGGTCATGAAGGATGCGTGAGAGGAGCGAGGCTATTGCCACAGTGAGGGATAGGGGATACAGAGGTAAATCGATAAGGAACTGGACCTCCATGAGCAACCAGCTTCCCTAAGAAACACACATCATGTTTCCCAGCAAAAACCATTTTGCCATTGCATTGCTGTGAGTTCTCTCCTAATCTGACACTTTGATTTTTCCTGGGCAATGCTTACAAAGTGTAGAGGCCCTTACAGCATCATGCAGGAGAAGCAGCTACCAGGAGGGGTCATGAGGTACAGGAAGATTTCTTCCTCTTCTGCAGCAGCACAAATAAGAAGGGCAACGTGTGTTGCCTCTAGAGTGAGCTTTTCGCTGATGTGAAGTAATACAGAGCACGGACAGACGTGGCCTGAAATCACAACGGGCAATGGATGTACCTGTATCACCCAGCCGAGCACAACAGGAGCTCTCAGAGCCACAAACATCATCAAGGACAAGGGTGTCTCTGCAGTGGTTATAAATGAAGACAGAAATTAGACTGCGAGTCTAAATCAAAACAGATTATAAAACAGGGAAAGATCAGGGCAATAAAACTGCCCAAATGATATTCCAGCCATGCAAACAGTTTTGTATTAAGTAGGACTGGCAGCCAGCTCAAGAGCATATCTAATCCTTCTCCCTGCCCCAAACATTCTGCGCCCTTCTCACCTGGAAAGGGACGAGTCTGACAGCCTGGCTGCTGAATTCCTCTCCGATTTCTGCTCCCATCATCACCATGATTTTTAGATGCTCTGTATCAGCAGTGCCAACCTAATCAGAAGTTTGACACAGCAATGCCCTCCTAATTTCTTAGAAGGAAAAGTCAGGATATTTTTACAATTCCCACAGAACAGCAGTATCTTACCGCTGACCTCGCACCCCCACCAAAGCAGAGATGGCTTTGAATGTCTGATAGAGTTCTTTGAGAAAAGGTTTGTGAGCTTCAAAGCATGTGCAGGTTTTCTAACTCTGTCTGCTGAGCTAGTGAAAGATTCTGCCTTTCACTACCAACCTGGCCAAGCTCGTCTCGTACACCATCAAGAAAAATAAGAAAGGTGACTTACATTTTCATATAACACATCAGCCCACTCCACACAATTTAGAAGCCTGCCCGACAGTGTTGAATATGCATTTTCTAATGGAGGGGAAAAAAACCCAACCCCAAAAACCAAACTTCCAGCAGAAAATATGCCACCAGCGTTTGCCAGTAAGTTAAGTGCAGAAGTTAGGGACCTTTCTGTGAATAAGGCAATGCAATAGGTCAGCCACAGCTTTTGATTCTGAAAAGAGGTCCAAGAAACAGAAGAAAAACATCTTTGTCATTGCCCCTCCCTCTCCCTCTAACTATTCACCCTAGAGGACATTGTTAACATATAATAACTGGGCATGTCAGAATCAATTAGGCAACTCATAATAAAGCAGATGCTGCTATTGTGAAGACGATGCAGTGGAAGTATGGGTATAGGAAGGCCCTCAGTGCAGTCTGGACTAAGCAGATATGATGCTAATTGAATTCTTGCTGGCAATTTTTCACCCCTAAATGAACAAGAAAGAGAGGAATCTTAGAGTCTCATCTGTTTAGCTTCTGAACAGGAAAATGTTTTCAAGCCCAGTAAATGAGCAAGCTAATCCACAGGGATGTTAGCAGGAGGGGTTTCTTTAAAAAAAGCAACTCCCCAAACCCCTGATATGTTGAATATGAGCTGTGCCCTCTTCCCACAACACCAGCAGAGATCAGGGAGGTGGCTATTTCATTTAACTTTAAGGAAACTGAGCATTTCTGTAGTTTTCCCTTGTTGAGAGGCTGGAGATCCCATACGAGGCAGCGAGAGGGCTTTTCACACTGCCATGGGGTCATCAGCCTGCCACTTGCACCAGGGCACTTTCAGGGCTTTAAGGAAGCTCTGATGGCACAAATATTTCAAATATGATCAGAAGAGGGACTTAACTGGACCCTGGGCACCTGAATTAAAAACCGCTCCTCTCCATTCTCCTTTACTGCTAAACCCACACACAGAAACCTCCCTCTTAATCCTTGCCAATTCTCTCCCCTTTTCCTTCATACTTCTGCTCAGCAGACGGAAACTCAGCTTCAAGCCCTGGTGTTTAAAACCCGCTCAGATATCCCTGAAGCAGCCTCTCACCGCCGAGCAGATGAAGGTACTTGTTGGGCAGGAAAGCTTGGGTGCGGTGGGACCCCTGGCTCTCCCTGCCAGCGCTCAGCCTCTCCTGAGCCCAGAAAAGAGAAATGAGACCTTTCCCTGGAGGTTTAGATGCCAGTTTGAAAGTTAAGCCTCACGAAACCAAAGGTGAGGACTCCCAGATTTTTACATGGATTGAAACCTAAATTCCAGGGTTAAACCTGCTGGGTATTATTTTTTTGGCTAACAGCCTTTCTTTTTATTACTCCTGGCACAAAAGATGTGATTTCTCCACCACATAGTTATCAATGAGTAATTAAGCTTCTTCTAGTAACCCTATGCCGAGAAGGCCTTTTAAATTAAAATATTTTCCATTCGATTTTGTTAGCTGTTAAATGAAGATCGGGAAAAATAGGCTAATTACAGCTATCCTAATTAAGCTCCTACAATAAGCCATAATTACACCTATATTTATCACCTTTGTGCTGGACACTTTAACCTGTTGTGGTTTGTAATTAGCACGCCCGCGCTGGGGGCTGTAAGCTAACATCTACCCTCCCTCGGTCCGGCTAGAGTTTTGGTTGAAAGTGTGGAAACAAACTCTCTGTTTGTGAAACTGTAATTGGGGTAATTTATGAGGCTTTCTTATTAGCAGCCAACCTAGGTTAGAGAGCTGGGCTGGGTTTTAGCACGCTAGGTGGGTCTAAGTGTATTTTATTAAAGAAATTGCAGCATTACTGCTCAAACATGGCCTTTTTGGAAGAGAGAGGGGAGACAGAGCTTGATCTTAGTTGAATACTTGAGCTTCCAGCTGACTTGCTCTCAGAGCCTTAGGAAGTCATCTTCAGAGGTGGGGAAAAAAGAATCTCCTGCCTCAGTTTCCCCTCCCATACAAAGGAGCCAGGCCATTGATTCAGGGGCTTGAGGCATCACCCACACAGCATCCCTTCTTCACCCCACTTCACCCCATCTCCACAGCCTGGCACCCCCTCAGCCCTCTGGTTACCTGCAGCAAGGACATGCTCACACTGCACCCACCTCACCAGGAGAGCCTGAACAAGCACAGCCTGCCCAGAAGAAAGGAAGAAACACAGTGCTTACAGCCACTCCGGGATGCCCCACTCGCCGTGCAGCAGCCAGCAGGTTTCTTCTTGCTCCCGGTGTATGCAGCAAGCATTTGTCTGGATCCTTGGGTTGGGACTGTGCAGGCTGGGTCAGGAAAGGTGAGCACACCCCAAGCAAGCCCAGGTACTCATTCCTGTCCTCAGAGGCAACAGAAGGTGGTTAAGGTGTGCAGCTGGACATGGGCACATATTTCAGAGCAGGGCTAGTTCCAGTTTTTCCAACTTTTACCCTGGTTTTAGCTCCTCTTTCCTTAATGCACGCAATAATAATATTGGGGCAGAAAAGGTAGATCCAAATACCCCAGAAATGCCGGGGAAAAGCTGAAATCCAGCCAGAACAAACTACAAGAAACGGCAGCCCCGGTTTGAGGGAGCTGGGGTTGTACTGGCACTGCCCAGCTCTCCCACCCGGACGGGAAGATGTGCGAGTTACAAGCGCTCACGGTGCCGAATGGAACCGCTTTCCTTCAGCTGAGAGCGGCGATTTTAATGGTGAGACAAACGTGTTTTCAGGGGGAAAAGCCTCTCCCGGCTGCACTTTGCAGAGCCGGGGGCAGACGTGTGTGTCCCCCCGCACCCCGGGGAGCCCCCGGTGCTGGCACTCCCCAGGATGGATGCTGGGGGGGCTCGGCTTAACAGGGTGAAGGCTGTGAGTTTAAAGCACCCCTCAGAAACAGGACTGGTATTTCCTAAATTCAACCTATGCTGACTGCAAGGGAGGGGGGGGGAATCTCTTTCCCTCTGCTACTTGAAGGGCTCACAAGCCCAAGGTTTTACTGGGGAAAAACCCAGCTACCAGCAGGTACCTAGAAACCTGCAGCACAGCTGAGCTGGGTGTCCCCAGCAGAAATACGCTTCCCTGGTGCCTGCCTCTGCAAGAAACCCGAGGGCTCGAAGGCTTCTGTGGTGTAAAACTGCCAAGCAGGTGGTTTTGTGGCCAAAACGTTAGTATTTCAGAGGCGCAGAGAGCTGTGGTTGCAGGGATGGTTTCTCAGGGTGCTGCAAGTCCTCAAGGGGAAAACTGCCCTTCCCTAGCTGAAGGCTCCCGGGCTAAAAAAACCCCCAGCAAGGTGGGCTTTGATTTCTGAATCCTTTACTACAACCCTTTCTTTCTCTCCTCCATCAGTTGCTCTTTTTCCCTGGGCGGTCAGATAATTTCTGTGGCCGTTCTGCCTTACGTTGCTCCTTCGTAAGGAGCACCCCATGTGCTTCGGGGTCTGGGTCCCCTTCTCGGGATACAGGGCAGGGTGGGGTGACGGCCTGTAAAACCATCCAGCTCACAGGCACAAAGGGTTTGTGGCTTTCTGGCCCCGATAGACTTTGGGAGCTGGAACGGAACGAGAGGACAGGTTGTGTGCTCTGCACACTGCAAAACCCGTGTTATTCTGCCCATCTCACCTGAAAAAACACAGCGTCCATGGTTGGCATGCACAGTGAGACAGCAAATGTGTCCAAATAACATATTGTTGTCTTCTAATAAAAGCGCACTGGTCTCAATTAAGTTGGGATGGGTGTGCCAGTCTTCTGAGGGCTAAGTTCTAGATAAGCCCCGCAATCGAAGGCGCGGAGACTTCAGCAGAACCCAGTCAGTGCCACAGTGTGTATTAGTTGTGAGGAAGTTTATTGTAAGACACAAAAAAAGTAAAGAGAAACGAGGGGTGTGATCTTTGCGCTAAACAGCACTGCCTTTATGGAAATACTCAGAGGAAGGGAAGAAGAAATTTGTTAAATCATGTCATTTTACTGTTCTGAAATAAAGGGCACCCAGCACTGCCCACGCTTATGAGGCCATTCAGAGCTGATTTATCGCTTGAGACCACAGAGACAAAATCAAGCCGTTACAACCTTTTAAAAGCTTTCTTGCAACAAACTAAAAATATCCATTGCTGACAGATGCAAGCTGTCAATAAGGAGTTTAAAAACTCAGTATGAAGAGTGGTAAGAGTGCAAAGTCTTGATAAACATCTCAAATTGGGTCTTACTCAGTGGGAAACAAGTAGTTTATAGTGGTAATTGTAAAGGGCATTTTACATGGAATCAATTAAATGAAAATCTTTTAAACCCTTTTTAAAAAGAGACCTTTTTAAGTTAACAGGTGATTTTAATTGGAACCATGGGACTTGCATCACGGGAGGTGGGTTGGGTTTTTTTGTTGAGGTTTTTTTTGGGAAGCATTCAATATAGGGGAAAATCGATACACTTCCATCAGCATTTGAACTCCTAGAGTCTTGCAAGTTGAATAGTGAAACTAAGCAAGAATTACAGTTTGCTCTGGTTTTGTGTAGCTTTTTTCTAGCAATTAAATATGTCTCCATCGTAACTCCTTAACTGTGAAAGGCACAGGAGAATTTATTGAGTTACCTTAGGATAATTGTTAGTCAGAATCCTGTGCCATAACCTACTAGAAAATACCACATTTTTAGAGATAATTTACCTTTAGAGAAGATGTCAAACATTCCAGCTGACACAATCAAAAGCAGCAATTAAATGTGAGCAGGATTTTACTTTTAAATTCCTTTCCTTACTTCTTCACCACCCTAAAGGATGCTCTGCAAAATTATCAGCAGCAGGCAAAGCCTGTGAGCTTGAGGGACTAAAGCCACGAGCCGAGAACCTTCCCCCAAAAGCGAATGACACTTTCAGCAATTGCCTTTTAGAGCTGGCGAATTCCTTTGCTTCCCGCTGCTCTGTACGTCACCAAACCGAGCACTGTCTGCCCTGCACAGCGGCAAGGTGTGATCCAGAAACGCCGGCTACCTACGTGGGGGGAAGCGAGGGAAAAACAGGAGAAGGAATAACACACAGTCCCTGGGGAAAAGCTTGGAACTGGTTCCCTCTACGGCAGACGTCAGCTGGTTTAACCTGTGGATCCTTTCTTCCTCGCAAATAAAGTTCAGGCTTTGAGCCTCCCCTCCTAAAAGCCAAAGGGTGATGTCTGGTGAACCTAATCCCAGCTGAGGTGCAGGGGCCGGTGGGGAAAGGTTTGCAGACCTGCAGGGAGGGTAAAACAGGGGTGGCAGATGAAGCGGCACATGCACCACACAACTTACCTGTGGATTCTTCACGGCCAGTTAGCTGAAAGCTCATCCCTCCGACAAAACCAGCTAAGTCTTTCACAAGGCTCCCTGTTGCTAGCTTTAAACAACTACTGCCCGTGAATTTCAACGCGTCCATTAGAGCACCCTCAGAGGAAACAGAACCAGAGCTGGAGGCTGCTCATGGAGAAAGGCGATGCAGTGCACAGACAGAAAGCTCCTGTAGCCGGGGAAGGAGCTGGCAGAGGAAACTCTGATCCTATCATGACTTTCACTGGCCGGGCAGACACTTACGGGGCGGGGGGGGGCATGCATTTTCTTCCCAGATTTGGATGGAAGAAAAACATCAAAAGGGAACTGAGAAGTTCCCCAGCGGAATACACAGGGGGGGAGAGCAAGGGCAGCCCGGCTTGCCCAGCAGATCCGTCCACCTTCACACAGCAGGAGCGTCAGCAGCTCCAGGGATTTTACTGTGATCTTTGCAAGAGACAGTGTGTTCCTTAAAGCAACCCTGGAGTCACATCCTGATGTTATCTTGGGCGAATTATAATGTACAAGTCTCTAAAATAAGCAATCAGGTCTCCTGGGTGTGGAAAAAAAGCCTGGAGAAATGGCCTGGCTGAGAGCTAGGAGGAATTGAAGGAGACACAGTACCCAGGATGGGGCACCCCAGCACCTTCCCGCAGCTCCACCCTCCCCTGCCTTCCCGAACCGCAGGATTGAGAGAAGGGACCACAAGGCTGAAGACATCAGGCATTGCCATGAGCTCATCTACTCCACAGAAGCGTTCGGGTCACAGGAAACACGAAAGCCACCCCCAAAATCCCAATCCAGCATGTATCTCCTGCCCACTTGCCCCCGTGGAGCTGAAGCCTCTTTTGGAGCAGCCAGGAGCTGGCAGGCTCAACAGACAGCTTTAGCAGGCGCTAAAAAACCCAGCAGGGCAGGTGGGGAAACCGAGGCACGGCTGGTGAATCACGGCGCGGAGGGGAGAAGGCGGCAATCCAGCCTCCTCATCTTCGGCGTCGTGCCCACCCTCCCCTCCGTGGAATTGATGTGCTTCTGCTGTGCGCTGAGTGATTAGTCTGTGAAGTTATGGAGCGGGAGATCCAATCGCAGGCAGAACTCCGGTTGTGCTACAGGCCTGCTGGAAAGGGTAAGTGTTCCGCATTTTTTTTCATGCCTGCAACAATCTAGACAAATAGGCTTTTAAATTAAGCAGTGATTTGGAATATAAGTGAGTGCATTTAAGCTGCTAAGAGATGGAAAGATCCTAATGGCTGAAATATTTGTCATATCACAAATAAACTGGCTGTATCGGGAGCTACTAATATAACTAATTTTTACCAAATCCTTCACTGCTCTGTGATAGAAAATGAGGTCAGCATAGGTTGAGGCAACACAAAATGAGCAGCTGCCAGAAGGCAGCACAGAATACTGATAAAGGACTCTGCAGAAACTGTATCGCCTGCCCACAGAAAACAGGAATCGGTTTGCTCAAATTAAGATATAGCTTTTCCAGAGCAGCCAGGTCTTTAATGAAAAGGTGCCAACGAATACAGACTTTCAACGGATCCGGAATACAAATGCATACCGACATACTCCCTCAAAGCCTCCCTATCGCCCCAGACCTGGGTTCGCCCAGTTTTCCACATTTTAAAAGTGAAGTCTGTGTGACTTTTGAAGGTCACTGGGGTGTCGGAGAGGGCAGGGGTGCGCCCGGTGAAGCTGGCGAGAGTTCCTGGGATCTCTACAGTTCCTCTGGGGCTTTCCAGTTACAGGCACTAAATCCTGCCATTCACAAGGAGGGAAAGGGAAATGAATTCAGAACTTGGCCCGGTTCAACAGAAAAACAAGCCCACAGAGGTGGTGCCAGGAACAGCTCTTGCACCTCTAGATGTTCAGGAACCAAGAGCAGCCCCCCAAAATCACCTTGTTTCTGCCACACCCCCGTGCAATGCTGTTACACCACTACAAGGTGTTTTACGCTGCTGTGTTGTGGGTAACACACCCAGGGAAGAGAGGCAAATGCTCAGCGTCAGAGATGTGGTGACAGACTGTGTTTTGCCTACCATGCGTTTAAGGCTGCCTCAAACATTTGGGACCAAGTGGGAATCAGCCATACGCTGGTTATAGGAGAAAAACAACATAACTGTTTTCATTCTCACAAAAAAAATACCAAGAACACTTTGGAAGCAGAGTTTCCTCCCTCCTTCACAGCCTGTCTTTGAATAAGGGGAGGAATTTGGTTGTAATAATCGGCCCTTTTCATCCCTAAACCCCAAATGAGCAGGAAAGAAGCAAGTAACACCATTGGTCAAACGGGAAACTGAGGCACGGGGAAACTGAGGCACGAAACGTCTTCCACAAGGGGAGAGACTGAATGCCTTCTCCCCCCAGACAGGGCTGCCAGTATAAAGCAGATTTTCTAGCTTCCCTACCAGGGAGTGACTCCACTGTGGCAAAAACAGGTCAGAGAGAGGAGCAGGGCGCCCAGTCGTTACTTGGGATGATCTGTTAACGCAGGCTCACTCACATATAACCCCGTCTCCCCGTGCCACGTGAGAGGCCGGCGTCACTGAGAGCGGCTCTCCCGGGATCGATGCGCAGAAAGCCTCGGCAGGGGAACAGCGACCACTTGGGAGCATCGGACAATTTGAGAAAAATAAGATCAACATGGATTAGCGATAAAACTTAAAGCTCGCTGCATTTCCTAAATGGAATGGTAGAAGGGTTCATATTTGATAACCGTTAAATGGTTTAATGAAATAATTATAAGCCAGACTCCTGAGCCCGGCCACGATCAATAACTATGAGCTCTAAGCAACAGCATGGTCCAAGTTCTGCCATTTTCACAGTGCTCCCCAGCAGGCAGAGTGTGCGACTATAAATGCGATTGACAGTAAAGTTGCATTAAAACATCCCCATCAAGGGCAATAATAGATTAAAGGCTGCTGAGGCGCTGCAGTTGGCTGGTCAATACGCTTTATTTTCTGCATCACCCCCAATTTTGCCACCCTCCCGCACACTATTAGTGGGAGTCGATCTGCTGTCAATGACTAGCCCTGGCAAAAGATGCATTAATGCACGCTCACAGAAGCAGTGCGCATGGCATTATCACTCCACTCGCTTTCAAATTACAGCCTAATGCTGTCTCCAGGCAGCTTGTGACACGTTAACACTATGTGCGATTTGTCGGTATCGGGCTAAATATTTCATGTCTAAAGATTTCGTCAGAGATTTGATGACAGAAATAAACTACCGCCCGCTGGGAAATCATTCCGAATAATAGAATTAGGCGTTGTTGGAAAATCGACAGAAAAGGGATGATGATGTGGGACAGTGGATGAAGAGCAGGAAGAGCGTGAGGGGAGAAGGAAGGCTGAGCAGAGGGCTGCTGAGCACCCACTCTCCTGCTAACTGAAGGCGGTGTTATTAATAAATCCAGTGACAGGGCAGAGATTACAAATGAGGTGCTCGTCAGTGCTTTGCTCCCAGATACCCGGCTTAGATGCTCTGTTTCTGCTCTTAAATATCAAAGAGTCCCCTGCAATACATGAAGCGCAGGCGGATATACCCGGAGGCTCGCTGTATTTTCTGTGGCAGCTCACAAACCAGCCCATAACACCGACGCCTTTGCACCCCACGGGTCGCACTGTCCTTTACTGCTAGCGAAAAAGGCCTCGAAAACTGAAGGCACCCGCTGATACGAGGAAGAGGGGGGCACGCAGCAGCAGAGCAGCCCACCCCGCTGCAGGGCTCCAGGCTGCCCCCCAGAAAGCACAGCCGGGGAGGAATTTGGTGACCCCCCGAGCTTGCCCGCAGCTGCTGCTCAGAGGCTGCTCTGCATGGGGAGCGTGGGCTATGCAGCCCGTTGCATTGCAGGAGCCAGAGGGTCACGCTGCAGTCTTTCACCCCGAGTGCCAAAAAACCCCGAGGGACGCTGCTGGATGCTCGCACACCCAGGGACCTTCACCCCACTTCCCGGCCAGGCACCCCGAGGTGGCTGGGCAGCCCTGGCTTTGCACCCTGAAAGCCTTTATTCAATGGTGACTTGGGTGCGCAGCTTAGAGGCAGCAAACCCATTAATCCTTGCTTTCTCAAGGCCCCAGGACCTCTGCATTGACTACCTCCTCCTCCAACAAGCGCTCCTGTCTTTCAGCCTGAACAAAACAGCCACGGAGTCAAGCGTGGGATGAAAAAAGAGGCACTTGACCAGGGAGAGGAGACAAGCACCGGGGCTCAGCAGCGAGCAGGCTGCTTGGTCTCCTGGTTTAGCCGCATTTTGCCTGTACAGCAAGCCCTTCCATAATAGCAATTTCAAACCACAGCTTTGATTCATGCCCTTTCCTCACAACTGGCTGTTGCCACCCACTACTGAACCTCCAGTTCTCACTTTTCCTGAGGTGTCTTTTCTTTTTTGTGTGTGTGGGCTCCTAAGGTACATTTGAAAGTTAACAGCACCTTTGCAGTTGTTGGGGGTTAGGGAGTTCCCTCTTCTCTAAGGTAGGAAAGTCAAGCACAGCTTGGATAATTATCATTAAGACTACTGCAGACTATAAACCTGGGTTTACTTGCAAAACATGTGTTTAACTCAGCTAAACTGCCTTTCAATAATACTTTCTTCTCCAAGAAACTGTGAAAGCTTCTTCAAAGCTCCCTTTCTTTGCATTTTGCAGTATGTGTAGGAACTAAACCCAGTCTGACTCCCAGAGCACACACAAATTTCCCTCCCTCAATAGCAGAGCACTCAATGGTTTATAATAAAGCTGTGCAAGGAACCCAGAGGGTTTTTTCTTACCTCTGCTCCTGGACTCCCTGTGTAACCCTTAGGCTGCAGTTTTCCAAGAAGCTGAGTTAGGTGCTTGAACAGGGCTGCCTGGGAAATCAGCCTGACTCTACCCCAGCTTCAGCTTCCCACCACTTAGCAAGAATGAAGCTCTCCCCCAGCTGGGTCACTGACTCCAGCAGGAACCTCCTTCAAGGCCAGACTTAAACAGCATACCTCTATCCCAGTTCTACCAAAAAATAAACGCGCTCTGTCTCTCTCTCACACACATAAACACACAGAGAAATCGGGTAATACCCCGAAGCAGGAGCTTTTACAGGGGCAAGCCAGTAAGATATCCCTTGCCAGTCCTACAAAACAGCCACAGCACTCTATCTCTGAAAAGAGCCACAAAAACTCTTCAAAAAAGGAAAAGAGATTTAATTCACCTTGGTGAAGACACCCAGAAATCAGTCAGTAGCATCCCAGCAGACTTCTGAGCTCGTGAAACAAACCCTTAAGCTAACTCCTGCCTTGTGAACAGGCTATGCAGCGTGTCTGTGTTACCTACAAGGGAATCAAGGGTCCCTGCTCAGCAGAAACAAATTCAGCCTCTTCTGGTGAAATAGCAAGTAAAAACTCCCCCTTAACTCTCCTTACTGAGAATTTTTTCATGCTTTCCCCTAAGACAGGCAACACTGGTCACTGACAGATCTCGGTTTAGCTGGACTTTACTCCACTGACTATGCTTAAGTCTCTACAGCATTTGGGAGTTGCTGGAGGGAGAGGCTGACCCTGGACATCAGCACTTCAGATCCCCCTGCACCTCGGTATGAAACCATGCAGGAGAGCTATTCCCTCAGCACTTCAATACCAAGCAGAGAAACTTGAAAAAGCTTCTCTGCTCACCGCTGAGGCTCCGGTGGGAAGCTGAAAGGCTAAATTCGAAACGAATGGTCTTTGCTTTACAATGTTAGTTACCGGACTAATGCAACCTAACAGCTTTGGGAGAGGCAACCCAGGTGGGACCTTCCAGGGGGATGAAACCCCGGTAGCTCCTGAGGCCCCCCAAAATAAACTAGGAATTCACTTTTCTCTGTCTGACAAGGCAGTAAGCGAAGGAGGTGATTCCCATAGCCAGCTCTTCCATAGCCCTTAGAGCAGGGGAATAACTGAGCAGATCTTACAAAAAAAAGAAATAGCTGTAGCACAAGGCAGGGGAGCTGAGCGGCCCGAGATCAGGGCACTGCAACAGCTACTCGGCCGCAAAAATGGCTAGTTAGGAAAGCTGGAAACCTGACCGGGGGATTTCCCTCCTGCAGAGCTCTCCTGTCAGCAAAGCCGCTTCTGTTTGCCCCTACAGAGACAGATCTTACCCATCGGTAGAGAAAATAAAGCTGAATACCCTGTCACTCTGGAACAAAGCAAGATCCTCAAAAGATGTACAAATAAAAAGCTGTTTAGGTGTTACCTGCGTTTATTTCTTTGCCTCCGCTCTTGCAGCCAGGGCAGCAGCATTACTGGCACCCAACAAACATGACAGCCACACAGGGCTTGCCTGTGGCATTAGCCTCAGTAGTTGAGAAAAAAGAAAAATATGGAATTTAAATATTTTTAAAAAGAAAAAAAAAAAGGAATTAAAGCTTTTAAAGAAAAGAACTTGAGTTCAAAAACTTCTCAAATTAGCCACACATAGAACTAAAAGCAGTTCCCCTGTTTTACACAGAACTCTTCAGGCTTCTTTGTTTTTGAATGTAAAAACTCACGAGTTTGTCAGTTTTTATTCATTTACCTCACAAAAGCTGCCTATGCCCTCGTGCCAGTGCCAGTGTGCCTGTGAGCCCCACGGCAGCCCCATCTCTCCCCACCTCAGTCTCACACGCCCCGTGGCCTGACCCCCAGCCTGTACCTGTGCTCGTTCACAATGTGCGCTGTGAAATCCCATCCCTCAGCCTGACCAGACCAGGAACGTTAAATCACAGCTCTGGCAAGCCCCAGTTTGACTCCTGCAGGAGCTGTGCTGGCCTAAGCCCCTGTTCCTAAACTAAAACACCACTTTCCAAACCCCATTTTCATTTACCTGTCCCTACGGCAATAAAGGCACGACACACTTTTAATGGGAAACGCTGCTAAAGATGGAATTAAATGCCACAAACTTTTTTTTTAATTATTTAATTCGAGGAGGGGGGGCCAACAACAAAAAAAAAAAAGTGCTTTTTAGTCGTTTTGTGGTCTGGTGCTGCCATCTGGTGACCAATCGCAGCAGCCCCCAGCCCTGGGGCATGCCCCCAGCTACAATGCATTTAAACCCTGGGGGGCAATGCTAATCCGGCAGCACGGGCTGCTGGGAGGAAGTGTAATTAACATTTCGGTTATCCCCCCATTATTATTAGGAAATTATAGCAGCCTCCTGGCAGCGCAAACGGCATTGCAAACAGCAGGCACGGACAGCGCGAGGTCGCAAGGGGCCAATCCTGCCTAAGCCGCTGCCCTGCGCTGGGGTGACCCGCGGTGCTGGCTGGGGGAGGGGGGAGTTAAATCGCTGCGCAGCGGCTCGTACGGGGCTGCGCTTGGGGTTTGTGACGGTACCACTAGGACATGCTACTCACTGCTGAGCCAGCGAGCGGGCGGGCGGCACACGAGGTTTGAGGGGACACGGCCAGGACAACTGACCGAAGGGCTATTCCACAGCATATGATGTCACACTGCGCATAACGAAGCTGGGGGAAGAAGCAGGGGCACTGGGGGGATGCTCGGAGTGGTGGCGTTTGTCTCTGAGTCACTATTACACACGACAGAGCCCTGCTGTCCTGGGGATGGCTGAACACCCACCTGCCATGGGAAGCCACAAATTCCTTGGTTTGTGTGTGGGTTCTGCTTTACCTGATAAAACTCACAAACCAGCCCATAACACCAATTTATCTCAACCCACTTCTTTTCCCCCTTCAATTCTCCCCCATCCCACTGGCTGTGTGGGGCTGAACCACAACACTCCCCCCAGCACATGGAGGGAAGGTGGTGGATAGTTTTCCTGGATTTTAGAGCAGCTTTTGCTGCTGCCCCACAGCATCCCCCCAGACAAGCTGTCCAGCTGTGAGCTGAGCAGGTACATAGCATGCTGGGTGAAGAACTAGCCCAACAGTGGCACTCAAGAGAGCAAACCACTTCCTGGGGGGCATCAAACAACCAGCTGGTCAGGAAAGGGGACTTGGTAAGAAGTCACATGGGCAAAGCTGGTGAAGCTCTAGGGCAGGACTGACATTTTTAATTAAGTCTTAGCTCTGCTCTCACAAGCTGAAGGCACTGTGTCTCCCAGAACAAGGCTTCTGTTTATTACCAGGGCTCCAGAAACAAGCAGCAGCTTAACCACAAGCCTCCTGCTCTCTCAGAACCTGGAGGCAAGCTCATACATATTCAGATTTTCGCTTTATTTTACATACTGGTCAGGATGCACAAAGAAGCAGAGACAGAAACATTGTGATGCCCATTAAATAGTTTTTATTTGTCAGGACATGAATTGCATTTCCACTTGTTTACAGTAAAGTGCAAGGGTATCCATCTCCCCTCCTGTGCACATGAGTTCAAGTATTTAAAATGCCCAGAAATTTTTCTTTTTACAGCAGCTCAGTTATGGAGTTTTAATCTGGCAGAATATACCCAGATGTGCCTACAGGTTTGGGTCCTTCACTCTAACCCCCACCTGGGGGTCCTCCAATACTAACTGCTAGTGGAATGCACCTCCCCCTGGCTTTAGTCCACCTCTTCAATGGTTGGTCCCGAAGAAGCTCCACCAGATGGAGGAGCTCCACCACCAGGAAACCCTCCAGGCATCCCACCGGGCATTCCTCCTGCGCTCTGGTACAGCTTGGTGATGATGGGGTTGCACACCTTCTCCAGCTCTTTCTGCTGGTGCTCGAACTCCTCCTTCTCAGCAGTCTGAAAAGGAAGACAAGAGCTCAGTACCTGCTGCCCCCACTATGTGGATACAGCCCAGAAGTTTCTAGCACCCCTGGCATATGGGTTTCAGTGGTCTGGGCTTGTTGTGGCACATCTTTAGCCCAGGTCAGACTTGTATTGATTGGGCTAGATGCAAGAGTATTTCTGCTTAGCCTAGGCCCAACCAAACCAACCTACTGGTTTAAGACTCACTCAAACCACTCCCAGGGCCTGCACTGCTCCTGGAGCATTTAAGGTTAGAGAAGATGAATACCTACAAGCCAGCCAGCTCCAGGTAGGAGGAATTAAAAAGCTACATGTTTCCAAGCTGCGGTCGCTCAGACATCCAAGGAAGGTACTTGGACCAACACAAGTCTTTCGACTTCTGGTGGAAACTACGAATGGCTTTGGAATCACTTTCATCACAGCAACCAGTAGCTCTCCTCCACCCTTGGAGCAGCCTGTGGCTCAGCAAGGAACTGGAAGTGAATGCTGAAGGAATACAACATACCTGATTCTTGTCCAGCCAGTTGATGATTTCATTGCATTTGTCCAGGATTTTCTGCTTGTCCTCATCAGAGATCTTGCCCTGGAGCTTCTCATCTTCAACCGTCGCCTTCATGTTGAAGGCATAAGACTCCAGGGAGTTCTTAGAAGACACTTTGTCACGCTGCTTCTCATCTTCGGCCTTGTACTTCTCTGCTTCCTGAACCATCCGCTCGATGTCTTCCTTGCTCAGCCGGCCTGCAGCACAGAACAGCATTTCAGATCAGTTTTCCAGTCAGTTTTAGCACAGCATTACACCTCCCACACATCCCAGAATACACACTTCTGGGCAGGTAGAAATGGGCCCATAAGCTATCAGGTGCCCTCATCTTACCCACTCCACAGGCTGCCTTAGAAACCTGGGGGTTACTGCACCGGGAACGGGGCTCGCAGCTGTACATCAAGGTGCACATGGAACCTTGCTGCAACCCCTCCCTGGCCAGCTGTCCCCTCACGTGCCGAGCGTGACATCATACAGCACCAAATACCCCTTTGGCCAGTTCCGTCAGCTGTCCCGTGTCCCCTCCCAGCTTCCTGTGAAGGTTAACTCCATCCCAGCCCCAAACCAGGACACTTACCCTTGTCATTTGTGATTGTGATCTTGTTCTCCTTGCCAGTGCTCTTATCCACAGCCGAGACATTCAGGATGCCATTGGCATCAATATCAAAGGTTACTTCAATCTGAGGTACACCTCTGGGAGCAGGGGGAATACCAGTCAGCTCAAACTTGCCCAGCAAGTTGTTGTCCTTAGTCATAGCACGTTCTCCTTCATACACCTAGTTAAGGAGGAACAAAAAATTCAGTCATTAAGTTTGACCACACACTACCAAATTATAATGGGGTACTATCCTGAAGGGACATGGTCGCTCAGACATCCAAGGAAGGTACTTGGACCAACACAAGTCTTTCGACTTCTGGTGGAAACTACGAATGGCTTTGGAATCACTTTCATCACAGCAACCAGGTATTTACTTGCTTGTCATCAAGACCACACCACCTCTGGTCTAAGATTTACTTCAAGTATTGACCACTGCCAAGCATTGATGGGGTTTTATCATCCGTTCACACCGGTGCTGCCTGCCTACCTGGATCAGCACACCAGGCTGGTTGTCAGAGTACGTGGTGAATGTCTGGGTCTGCTTGGTGGGGATGGTGGTATTCCGCTTGATCAGGACTGTCATGACACCGCCAGCCGTCTCGATACCAAGAGACAGAGGAGTCACATCCAGCAGCAGCAGATCCTGTACGTTCTCAGACTTGTCTCCAGACAGAATAGCAGCCTGAACAGCTGGGGAAGAGGAAAATACACAACTAAGAGCCCTGCAACACAGACACACTCCACACCACAGCTAAGCCCCTGGCTCGCTCAGACATCCAAGGAAGACTTTGGCCATCATTAGCAGACTTCTGGTGGAAACTACGAATGGCTTTGGAATCTGATTCATCATTGCAAGTCAAAAGGTAGCGCCTCACTGCTCTGAAAAGCTTCAGAGTCAGGTGGGAGACCCGGGGCCTACGCCAGCACTGCTGACACTTTAGTTCAGACAGTGCCACTGGGTTTGCAAAGAGCACACCCACCCGTTCAGCAACCAGATGCCAGCTTCCGTCATTACCTGCGCCGTAAGCCACAGCCTCATCAGGGTTGATGCTCTTGTTCAGCTCCTTGCCGTTGAAGAAATCTTGCAGCAGCTTCTGAATCTTTGGGATACGAGTAGACCCGCCGACCAGCACGATGTCATGGATCTGCGATTTGTCCAGCTTGGCATCCCGCAGGGCCTTTTCCACGGGATCCAGGGTGCCACGGAACAGGTCGGCATTCAGCTCTTCAAAGCGAGCTCTGGTAATGGACGTGTAGAAGTCAATACCCTCATAGAGAGAATCAATTTCAATACTGGCCTGCGTGCTAGAGGACAGAGTACGCTTTGCACGCTCGCAGGCGGTGCGGAGGCGACGAACTGCTCTCTTGTTCTCGCTGATGTCTTTCTTGTGCTTGCGCTTGAATTCAGCGATGAAGTGGTTGACCATGCGGTTGTCAAAGTCTTCTCCACCCAAGTGAGTGTCACCTGCAGTGGATTTCACCTCAAAGATGCCATCTTCAATTGTTAGGATCGACACATCAAAGGTGCCACCTCCAAGGTCAAAGATAAGAACGTTCCTTTCAGCACCAACCTGGAAGAAGAGATCAATTTTTGTAACACTACGCATTCCCTACTGCTAGCTCAGCATGTTTACTGGGTGAACAGAGGCAGCAGTCACTCCACAGCCTACCTTTTTGTCCAGCCCATAGGCTATCGCAGCAGCTGTCGGCTCATTGATAATTCGCAGCACATTGAGCCCTGCAATGGTTCCAGCATCTTTTGTGGCCTGGCGCTGAGAGTCATTGAAGTAGGCTGGTACAGTCACTACAGCGTTAGTTACAGTCTACAAAAAAAACACAAGTAAAAAGTGAGTTACAGATGTTCACCACTCACATGCAGATTTGTTACCTCCTACTGAACTCCTGAGCCTCACCTTCCCAAGATACGCTTCTGCAATTTCCTTCATTTTGGTTAAAACCATGGAAGAAATTTCTTCTGGGTAGAAGCTCTTGGTCTCGCCTTTGTACTCCACCTGGACTTTTGGTCTGCCAGCATCATTCACCACAGTGAAAGGCCAGTGCTTCATGTCAGACTGGACAACAGAATCATCAAATCGACGCCCAATCAACCGTTTTGCATCTGCAAAAGAAGTTTGCCATGTTAAACATGTTCACTCACAAAAACCATGAAGTTCTTCCTAAAAACACAACACAGGATGCCCTAGAACGCTATACTGAACCTGGAATTATTCCTGCCTTGCCAAGTTTCACTTCCTGGATATGCACAAACTCTACCACCCCACAGCAGCGCTACAGCTGCTGGCCCACGAGCCACACTGTGGGCTAGGAATTGGTCCATGACGCTTAATCAAGGCTGCTGAAATACTAACCACCCAAACAACCTGCGTCAAGACCAGTTCTGTCCTGTAGGGCACCGACTTCCCCAGTACACACCAGAAGCCTACTGGTAACACAGCGACACTGCACAGACTGAGGACAGCAGCAGTCTGTGTTTCCAAGAGGAAGCTCCACCCCCGCTACCAGCCACGGGGATCACCCACGCAAAAAGCCTCACCAAAAACTGTGTTGGTTGGATTCATGGCAACTTGGTTCTTCGCAGCATCGCCGATCAACCTCTCTGTGTCCGTGAAGGCGACGTAGCTCGGCGTGGTGCGGTTCCCCTGGTCGTTGGCGATGATCTCCACCTTCCCATGCTGGAACACGCCAACGCACGAGTAGGTGGTGCCAAGGTCGATCCCGACAGCTGGTCCCTTCGACATTGTGTCTGAGGAGGGGAGGGAAACACCAAACCAGTGA
>VWZZ01005053.1:760403-847783 GCA_013399095.1 Psophia crepitans | reverse complement strand
CGGCCGCGCACCGAGCCGCGCTGAGGCCCTGCAGCACCGCATCCGCCGTGCGGGGGAGTGGGAGGGGGTCGGTGAGCAACCCACCGGCCCCGTGCGGTGGGGCTGCGGTCCGGGCACGGGAACGGCCGTGTGGTGCCCCCAGCGCTGCCCTAAAACCCCTCACGGCCGCTGTTGGAGCCCCCGGCAGCCCGCCCGCAGTGCCCCGCTGGCCCCCGGCCAGTCGCTGCGGCCGGCCAGCGGTTTGTGGGCCCCGCCGGGTCACCCCGGGCCGTTGGGTGGTGACTGAGGTGTAGGCAGGAGGCAGAACTCGGGCGTCCGAGGTTGGAGGGGGGAGACGCCGCAGGAAGGGAGAGGGGCTGGGTACCGCGGAGGCCGGAGCTGCCGCTGGGGGCGGGCTGGCAGCCGCGCACCGAGCCTCCCGGGAGCCACGCTGTCAGCAAGGTATCGCTCCGTTCTGCGGTTGGGTTGGGGGGTTGTTTTTATTTTCGTTAAATCACGGGCAGGATTTCAGCAGGACCTCAGAATAGCACTACCTGCTCCTCCAGAGGAAATGGTGACATGTAGGTGCACGCAGCAGCAGCCCAGAGCCGGTGCAGGGAGGAGGGCAGCTCGGCACATGGCTCATTCCTGGACAGAAGTAGCTCATTTACTGTCCATCGGAAAAATTAAGGCCCAGCAGGCTGGGCACTGACAAGTATTCTGTGCGGGGTTCTTCTAAATGATTAATTCCCATGTTATTTTTGGAAGCTAATCAGTACAGAGACCAAGCGCTCACGGCGGCAGCATTTGCTGTTGATACAGCGCTCCCATCTGCACGCCCTGGCTGAGATCTGAAAAATCACACGTTTTCCAAGGTGGTTCTTCCCTTTCCCATCGCGTTCTCCCCCTTCAGTTCATCAGTACAAACCGGTGCAGGTTAAAAATAACCCAAGGTTCCCAATACTGTACAAAAGCATGTGGTTGCACAACTCCTCTCCAACAGGGTTTGGGATGTCGTCACCTCAGGAGAGAGCCAGTAACAGCATTTCCTCATGCATCAGGGAGAGACAGGACACACCTACGAGACCACTGTGTTGTCACCGTGTTTTGTTTTAAATGCTGCGTACTGATGTCGCAATTTTTGCTCCCAGATTTCAGTACAGAAGATTGCTGATGATGGGAGACCTCTGCACACCCCCCCCAGGGAAAGGAGGCTGAACCACTGCAAGGGAGATCCACCAGCATCATGTTCGGTTACTCTACATTCCACCTACATCTCCCTGACCAGAGATTCGTGTTAGTTAGTTCAAAATGTTTATCTGCAGAGGAGATCTAAGCTGTCTGAACACAGCAATTAGTTGTTCAAGGTTTCCTTGTCATCTCACAACTGAAACGTACCGGGGCGGTTCAGAAGTCAGGACGCAGATGGGGGAGTGGGAGGGCGATGTCACCGGAGGTTTCTATCTCTGCTGTGTCTGCGCTGGCACTATTTACCACGTTAGCTTGAAGCATCTACATCCTCAGCCAAAATATCTCAGATGAAATAGCTGCATGGAAGTCAAAACACCCATTTACTCCAGTGCACCCAAGGTTTCAGGTATTTCATACCATGTCACATAATTTAGGCTGAAAAAATCACCCAGGAAAAACACCAGCTTCCCCAGGCTTTCTGCACACATACATGCTCAGTCCTTGTTAGCTTAGAAGGGGTATTTTTGACTCCATGCTTTTTTTCCTTGGATTCAGCTTGACAGCTCATAACATATCATACCACGAAAGATGGAGCATTAGTACACATTTAGTTGAGCCGCAGCACTTCAGCTGCAGCACATTTATTTATAAAACAACCAAAAAAAAATTATGAAATCATTGATTCAAAGGAATCAATAATAAATATTTGCTTTCCTCTGAGTTGTTCAGACACAGTACAGGTTCACCAGTTATAGCAGGTAGAAGAGATATAAGCTTAGTTGAGCTGCTGAGAACAAAAGAAAGCTATGTAACATATGCATTTAATCACACTAGTAATAACTGGTATATGACAGTAAATGCTTTAAGTACACTATTTTACAAAATAGAGTTCGGCATATGGTTCATTTGCTTCCCTTGTGCAACTCCTGGTAGTATCACCCGGAGCTCAGAAAACGTCTCTTTGAAATTGTTTCTGTTGTATTTCCTTTGAGTAATGAACATTTCCCTTTGGCCTTCATGCTAGCAGCTGAAGTGCAGAGCTGGCTTTGTGTTCACCTGTGAGATCACCCATCTGCCACCTGAAAAGCACCGCAGCATTTGCAGACTTAGCAATTTTAAGTCACCATGGTGCCCACACGTCTTTGCATCTTTGGCAGGAGAGGATCACAGTGGTTTTTCTGACACGGTTTGTACAGCGGGCAGTCCGCACGTGCCCGGGCAGCAGGCACGTGTACTGCTTCCCAACAGGGCTAGGAACAACCAGGAACGATCACGCACACCCCAGGCTCCAGCAATTGCTTCCGACTAATTCTTGTCCCCGAGGTCCATAAACCTTTCATCCCACGCAATCAGATAGCTCATGTGACAAGGCGTGACTTGACTTCTCCGGGAGAGCTGAGACCAGGAGAGGGCTGCCACGGCTGGTCTGTCCTGAACCTATTCCCAAAAGCCGCCAGGAAGGAGACTGCCAGGAGCAGGCTGGGGCAAATTCTCCTAGCCGGCAGCAAGTGGCCTCGAGGCTGCAGGCAGGGCACCCTCCTCTTTGCTAACTGCAAGGCTGGCCTGTGACTCAAAGGTAACCTACGGTATTTAGTGCTCGGGTTGCAGCCAGAGCTCAACTGTTTGAACTGTTACCCTTGTTTTGTGGTAATAAGCTTCTGGTCGCTCAGGCATGTATTCTTTTCTGAGAAAAGCACTCCTGGTTTTATATGCATAGAATAAGTGTCCTCAGATGCAACACAGGTAACGTTAAGCACAATGAGCAACCACAGAAGTAGCCGCAAACTAGTTTAGCAGTCCTGCTCATGCTCTCCAGGACTTTCCCAGCTCTGGAGTACGTCGTAAGGGCTTTGGAGTCCCTAAGCCCTCATCCAGGGTCCAGGAAAAGAGCAGCTGCAGAGGAATCACAGATGCAGCTGCTGCTTCCAAGCTGTGACAGCCACTACTAAATCCACCAAACCACAGCTGAACCAGGAATGTGCCTCTGGAGCATCCAGGGAAACTGTCTGGGTAAAATGATAGATTATCCAACACCAGGAGCTGTCACAAAAGTAGAAGCCCATCAAATACCCAATACCAGATGTCTCCTTAGTTTAAATTGTGACTCGAGACTGCGTTCCCTGCACAACAGATCAGTACTTTGTCCTGCCGAGGGTGGCTGGGTTGACTTTGGGTACAGAGAGCAAGTGAAATTTTGGTACCTGTGATGAAAATGGGTGACTGCTCCTAGGAAGAGAAGTTCTCAGATAGTATAGGGCAACTCTGAAAACTATTTCCCATAAGGAAGTAGCCCACACAGGGCTTGGTTTTGATCAGATTGTCTAAGATCTCAGGCAGAGAAGCTAGAATTCTGGGTCTCCAGTGAGAAACGGAGATTAATGACAGTCCCTGGAGTGGAAGAACTGTAGATTTGTGGTTCTTCTGTGCTGATCCATCTCCTGTAGACTCATCCTACAAATTGGAGAAAACCTTTCCTCCCTCAAATGAAAAAAAAATAAAAACCAAACCAGACCAACCAACTCTTTTTTTTAACTGAAAATCATCGGTCTGGGAATACAGGAATCTAGAACCTACAGGCTCAGTGTCCTGCGTGTAGCCGTGGTCAGAGCAAAGTCCTTCAGAGGAAAATATGACAGACCCGCCTCTAGAGGAATCCTGTCCCTATCACCCATCTGTTCCTATTAGCCTTCAACTTGAAGTGTAAGACACTATATTCCTCAGAAATGTTTATTCTGGCTAATTTGTAATTGCAAAAAATATTTCTATGATTCTTGCAATTTTTTAAGAGGTAAGGTTTAAGCCTCAACAATAGCACGTGGCCCAGCATTTGGTGTATAAACAGAACATTGCACACAAGTGTTTTCTACTGGAAGCAGCGTGATGCTTAGTTACCTGTCCCTGGTGTATTTGCCTCACTAGCTGCTCTGTCACTCTATCCTGCAGTCTTACCTGGATGTCTGAAGGTCAGCTCAAGAACACTGTTCATTCAGTCTGGGGAAGAGCTCTCCATAAGGCTTCTACAGCAGGGCTCACCCCAAAACTGGTGCATTCACAACCTGGCAATAGCAGAGACACCTTCCAAATGCTTCGTCCAGGCTTTTGAGTAGATTAGTGGCCCTTACCTTTTGAGTTACTGCCTTTGTTCTGGATTCAGTGCCCAAGTCTCATCACAGTAAGGCTCATTTGCCACAGATACCACTCCAGTGGAGTTACTGCAGCTTTGCAGTGCTGACCATAAAAGCAGAGTCCTGGCCATATCCCTTCGGGTGCATCGTTCAGTTTTACTGGCAATTAAAGCACCTCTGTTCCCTTTAGATAAAGGGTCCTTTCTCTTTAGTACAGAGGTTAGTTCAGACACATGCCTTGATACTGCATCTCTTGATCTTTTTGAGAGATCCTTTCATTTCCACTTTATCTACAGCCTCCAAAGTATTTCACTCGAAGACTGAATGCAGAAAACATGAAGCATCTGCCCATTCCTGTGGAGGCTGAACACTAGGCTACCCTCAGCAGAGAGTCTGCCTCAAAATCTTCAGGTACGACAATGCATTCTTTGAGAAGGTTCTCGAAAGCCAGTACAAGAGACTTTTCCCTCCCCACAAAACCTCTCTGGAATATTATGTGTCTTTATGTCTCTTTTGATCCCTTTTAAAAAATCCTGAGGTTTGGCTTCATTTCATTTGTACAGCGCTTAGCTGTTGTAGTTTTAAAATGCTCAGAGTTCCATTTCCAAAAAAAAAACCCAATAATAATTTAAAAAGAAGGCTCCCTTTTCCCTCAGATGTATCTTTCTTCGGAAAAAAAAAAATTCTGTATCAGAACCTCAGTGCTGAAAGATGTAAGAAAGGGTTGAGTGGGAGGACTTCTTGTGGTGTGAATAATCACAAGTGATTAAAATTAAGCTGACCAGGAAGATAACTAGCTAATCTGACAATTCCTATGTGGCTGGTGGTATGTGAAGTGTTTCTGGACAGCAGGAGTCTCCAGATGGCTGGTGAGCAGTCACACAGTCTGGAACGCTCGGCTTTGGGCAGGCACCATGACCAGCGTTGCTCCCATTTTCATCAGGTTAGCGTAGTCAACTTTCTTTGGCTCAATTTCTTTTCCTTCTGTCTCCCTCTGGCTGTACTGGGGAGGAGTTAGATGGGGAGTAGCTTCCGTTGACAAAGTCCGTTGGCTGCGAGAGGCACTGTTGGCTGTCGACCTGGTTGAGGAGGAACCTGAGCGAGAACTCCTGGAACCAGAGGAAGAGGAACTGGGCTTGACGAGATGAGCCTTGGGTGCCTCTGCATCTTCTCTGCAATCAAACAGACAACAGGGCTCAAACACCACGAGAACAGAAACACACATTTTACCAGGCTGATGTGCTGCTGCAATAACCAGTTGCTTATTGAAGCTGCAAATCACCAGAGCACATTTGTCCAGCATTTTGAGCAAGGTGCGGGGTTTTCTGAATTCCGTGCTGTGTTAACTTTGTGGACTGAATTCCCGAGTGCTCTGCGGAGCTATCGATCAACTGGATTTGGAATACATGCTGCACACGACTGGCTCTTTGTGTGCGGCTTTGAGGTCTGTGGAATGAATGCCAAATGTCAGTGCGAACAGTTCAGATAGAACTGTCTGCTCTGTAATCCTTACTCATTAATGACAAATGACCTAGACAGGACTAGCTGAGACCAGTTCTTCTACCTAAAAAAAAATGTGGGTAGTGAAAGAAATACAAGAACTGGGCCCAGAAAGAGAGAGAAGAGGTAACAGTCGTGTAAAAAGGTGATACAAGAGACTGAAGCTCAAACTAAAAATAAAAGGGCATGCAAGATTTGAAAGCAAAGAGAACAGGAAAAAGGAAAGGGAAGAAATCAGCAGAGACTACCTTCTTGCTGGCAACCTGACCATCAGGCAGAGTAATCAGCTGCTGAATGGGGTTATAGAGATGTCTGATGGTACATAGATGTCATATGAGGGCAGGCAGTCTTTTACAAATAGACATAAGGATGGAATGAGGCAAGGTGTTTCTTCAAGGGCAGGAGCAGCTAAAACTCACTCCTGGAAATACCTTTTTCCAGTGCTTTTCTTCCTGAGGAGTTTAGGTAGGTTGGCTAGAGACCAATCTCTGCTTAGGGGAGTTAAGCAGCAGACCTCACACGCATGTAACAGATGAGTTCAAAGAACATGCGTCAGCATTCTTGGTACACCCGCACAGGGCGAGGCTTCTCAACTCCGCACACAGCAGCTCAAGGGACTTTTCACCCTGAGCTAAATCCAGAAGCAGTTTTTCAGAAGTCTCAAGAAATACTGTGAGAACCTGCCCGTCTTGTAGCATTCCTAACAGAAATTGCAATTAAAAAAGCAATGAAACAAACAAATAAAAAACCTCTCAGAACCACAATGGATGAGTGGGTTGAATTTAGTTTCGAAGAGGGTTATGCTTTAAAATGCTGAAATTGCAAGTGTGAGGGAGAATATTTTGTTGAGTTTTATGCTAACTTGTCCTGGGGGGGTGGGAGGTGGGGGCAGGGAAAGGCATTTTCATCTATTTAATTTTCTGGAATGTCTTCGCAAACGCTCTCATGATCAAGAAATTTGACACTGATATTTCAGGGAGACTTTAAAAGCTTTTTAGAACAACCTTTTAAGACACTTATACCTAGATTACTTAAAACTGTAGTGAAAAGATGTGTGAAACTGAAAGAAGAGAGGGTGGGAGGTGGAGGATTAAATAAAAGGCGTTACCTGATTTCATTTGGTGCCTCCTCTTCCTCATATCTCTTCTTTTCTTTCCTCCTTATTGTCAGCCTCACCACCAGGATAAGGAGGCAAAGTCCCACCACCACACCACAAACTGCTCCTGCGATCATGCCGATATTTTGTGCATCTGTTGTCCAGAAAAAAAACCATGTTCATCAGTAAACTCTCACTAGGGTCATATGATCAGATTCTAGTCCACACTACAACTCCTAGCACTGAGCATAAATCAGAACAGAATGTATTTGTCTACGTACTCGGGCGTGTCTTCACACGGAAGTTGAACCAGTTTATCCTCAGGCATTGTTTCTAAACCTAGCTAACTGTGAGAAAAGCGTTCTCCTCTGGAAGGGTGGGATCACAAGTGCTGTGCCTTCAGCTATGGGCCAGAATTGAAAAAACCCTCTCCCCTAAGTCACAGGACCACACATACTTTACGACAAGTTCTTTTGATAAGAGTGGTTAGGCTGGGTTTGGCTGAAAGCTGTTTCCTTAAGGCTGGTCCCTGTGGAGGGTTTAACAAACCAAAGTGTGGTTTTAAACCAATTCAGTTCAATTGGCATAAAAGCTGCTGGATGCTTTTACTTCAGATGCCTGAGGCGAACAGGTTTTCCTTCCTACATGACCATATTCCAGTTATTTCAGGCCTGGCTGGGCAGAAAAATTCCAAAGTTATGGAACGTCCACAGAAGAGACTTTACTATTAGCAGCCTTTTATCACAGCAGATCCAGCTCTTGCTGATCTCCCCAGAGAGCTGCACTAAAAACCTCCTAAACTGTACGGTTTGGAGTTGCCCTCAGTGCTGGTGCTAAACACCCCCCTTTTCCTTGCATGTGTGTGCAAAGACACACACGCACCCTTGATGGGGTTAATCAGGTAGGACAATGATTTTAATCTCTGGTGTTCAGGACAGAATTTATTAAATCTAGATTAAACCCAAACTGTGTCAAAAGTTGCTTTTTATTCTGCACATTACTTCATGCCAATGTAGTATCTGCCTTTAGATAATTTACTGTCTGAAGCACGACAGATAATTTGGGATTGGAATGACAGACTACCCACACAGAGATTTTATATTTGAGAGTAATCTCATGCAATCACTCCAGCCAGAAGTACTTCAAAAGTACTTGTACTCTCTGGAACTTGTAACTCACTGTTTTTTCCCTTGTATTTCATTAGAAATTTTGATTTTGAGAATGACTAACAGACCAAAACAAGTGATCCCAAATGATGCATTTACCACTTCAGGTTATACAGAGGACTGCTGTGCAAATCATAAGTGCAATAAATAAGAACTGCTTCATGAGATTCAAATATGAAAGGGCACAGAGCTGGGAGAGCTGTGAAGCAGCACTGCTCATGTGGTGGTGCGAATCCTAGTTATGTGCCAATACTTACGCTGCACCGTCACCTGAACAACACAGCTTTCTTGTCCAGCCTCGTTGGTGGCAGTGCATTGGTATAACCCTGTGCTCATCTGCGTAAGATTCTTCAGCAGGACTTGCCCCGGATTAGAAATGTCTAAAACAGGAAAAACAACACCGTGATTAATCGAGAAAGACTAAGAAAGCCTAACAGCGGGTAGGACACACAAGTGCAAATTGAATGTCGGATCAAATCAGTTCAAGAACGGTCAATGATGCCTCATAAAAGATCAGTTGCCAACCTTAAGCAAAACACTGAACAAACTCCTCATGCACTTCCTTGTTCAGGGTGGAGCACACCACAACATCCAGCTGCAGCAGAGAGAGATACTGGTATACCCTCGCTATCACCGCCATCAAGTGATCCCCATTTAAAAGTCAAACACGTGACTGCGCACGTACACGTGGGCGGTTATCTGGCTTTGAGCGTACTGAGAGCTCTAAGAGGAAGTGACCTGACTTACTGACTCTTGACGTAGGCGGGAGATGCTCAGCTCTCTCGTCTTCCTCATTTATGCGCTGCCAGCGGTAGGAGATGGGTGCCGTGCCAGAGATGGAACGGCACTGCAAGGACAGTTCCTTTCCCTCCAGCAGCTCCCCTTCTAGCCAGCATTTGGGCTTGGAAGGTTTTTCTAGAGGAAACAGAAGACAGGCCATGCAAATGCAGCAGGCTATTTTCTTGATGGAAAGCCCTTTCTTTGGCAAAGTACGTAAGTTAAGCAGCTTCCAAGAGCTGCCTTCTCTGGAATGCATTAAGGAATTACACCAGTGATGTTTGTTAGGGGACTTTAGCTGCAACTGTACAACTTCATAGTCTAAGATGTGGAGCTGGCTGGCTCAGACATAGAAACAACACATTAAAATACTCTGAGGCAGCTTGCCTCATGGGTACTTGCATCACTAGAGCTGTATCGCTGCGTTCCTCTTCTAGGTACTATTTAGAGAACATCCTTTCCCTCCCCCTACTTCTTCATTTCTTCCTTCTCCCCACAGCATCTGGCAGGCCACAGCTCTTCTTCCATGGGATGAGAGCGTATGTGCCAAAAGGCAACCAATAAGCTGAAATCAGGGAAGAGAAGTGCTAACCCCAGCAGCTTATTTGTCACCTTTAAGAACTTGGATCCATTTGGGGTCCTGGGACATGACCCCAGAGTCCTCAGCAGGAGATCTGGACAGGGTGATTGCCAGCTAAGCTAGAATATCAGTCTAGTTTGTGTGATGAGATCATAGAGGTAATTTGGAAATAACAGTTCATATGATTTTGCAGGTGATCATACTTAGCTCAAAACACTTCTTTCAGCTCTTCCTGTCTCCTGACCTTTGCCAAACAAACGCAAAGGCAGATTGGACAGTGAAACCTGATCGTGAGGTGTCTTTGTATTTATACCCGGCTGAAATAAATCTCTCTCCAGGAAGTGAGTCTAGTGATTTTTTTTTCTTTGGAAGAACAATAAAATGACCTTACCTACAACCTTCAGGGTGATGTGAGTCCATTCGTACTGCCCAGCATTTTTAACCTTACATATGTACTTCCCTGCATCGCTGGACTGCAGGGATATGATTTGTAAGGATGCATCTCCAGCAAGGAAGTTGGATGTGAAGGAAACGCGCCCTTTCTGTTTCTCATTCAGGTCATCATAAACACGGCCTCCAGAGTAAGTGATCACCTGAGGAGCAAAGGCAAGGCACTGATCAGACACTTTCCCATGGAACAACACATCAAAGCATTTTCAGGAGCTGCAGACTAAGGTTCTGCATGGTTAAGTGAGTTGCCAAGGGTCACACAGGAAGTCTGTGGCAGGGTGGAAAATTAAACCTGGATTTCAAGGCTGAAACTGATACGTAAATGGTATTTATGGTAGAGATTTGTGCTGGAGCATTGATATTAGTGTCAGAATAGACATCAGCTTATGCCATAATATATTTTAAAAGTCCTGAATTTTAGCTGGTTTTGGCTAGGTAATTTAAGTTACTGCAGACGTGATTTTTGTAAGTACTAAGCTACTGTAGTTTTTCCTGAAACCAAAGTTTCAAAAACGGCCTACAAAATCCAAGGTCATTTCTGAAAACCTGAAGGGCAATTCTGAAGTTTATCCAGTGATGACTGATTACATAACAGCATTAAAGAAAACTCGATTGTAACACAACCCGTTCTGATACAGCATTCATGAATATCAAATTACTTTTAAACATTAGAAATCTCTAAATAAATCAGCTGTATTTTCTACACACTGCTTTCTTCATTAGAATAACTTACAAAGATCGTCACAGAAGTCTCTTTAAATCAATGGCTGCTGCTGATGTCAACGCAGAAATAAGACAATTTTCTCAGCAGATGCTAATCAAGGGTGAACCTACCGCTTTCTGTACCGTTTCGGAAACGTCCAGCAGCCACTCGATGTCCAGGCTCCCTTGCTCCAGGAGGCCCAGGTGGTGGTGGCAGGGCAAAGTCACGTTTTCTTCAGCCACTCTCTTAAATTCAGTCTGAGCCTCAGCCAGCCAAAGAGAACAGGAAGCTGAAAGACAGATGCCAGTGGTCAGGGGCCAGGATTAAGGATGCATCTCTGCGCTGACAAGTGTTGCTAGCTTAGGTTTCACTGGATTCTTCTTCATTTGCTTCACAGCATGAAAGAAAACCCAACAGCTTGGCTTCCTGGACAGATTGCAGCTGATTAAATGGGATATCTATGCATACATAGGCAGTTAGTTTCACACTAATATTTAAGCATGAAGAACAGATGGTTTCACACTCCAGAGCTGTCAGTACTAAAGTCACAGCCACATCCTCTGTGCACTCAAAATTTCAGATAACCTCCTCAGTTTTGCCTTCACTTGTTATTACTTTAATTCATAAGCAGTTTTTCCACCCAGACGACCTTCAGAGCCTTCCTATGTCAGTCTGACAAGGCTTGGGGTCTCTTCCCTAGCACTGGGTGATGTTCATCACATGCGTTTCAGCACTGGCCATAAGAGACCACCCTGGGAACAGCAGGGTTAACCTTCAGAAAGGCACGGTACAAGCAGGCTAGTGAAGTGCCTTTGAATAGCAACGTCAAAAAAACCGCTAAATTGTCAAAACCGGTTTGTCAGGCTTTTTAAATAAAAAAATATAGAAATTGCCAAGCTGAACCACTAGAGGGAAGCAGAGCCTTTTAAATGTTGGCCAGTAAAAGCCAAAAATGTTCGCTCCCTCAAAACTTGGACCAGGAGAAAGGGTGCCGCAGGGACATATGTTCAACCAGCACTGGGTCAGTCACTGTGAAATTCATATTTTCTTTCTATAATACGCCCTGCTAAAACTGAACAAAGTCAGAGGCAGATCTTGGCTTTGCCCACCTCCACCTTTTGATAACATATGGACTCACCATGGTAAATTCAAACTCAGTTAAAACTGACCCAAAAGATCAGAAGTACAGAAAATTATGGGCATTTAGGTCAGGGATCCCCAGGTCTGCTATTACACCAAGTAAAAACACTTCCAACCAAGTTTCTGTGGAGATTTGTGGCACAAATGCTGCCTGCCTTTTGTGTGTGAATCTTCAGAGTGCAGTTAGGTTCTTAAGTTTTGCTGTGCACNCCCCCCCCCCCCCCCGTGAAATGAAGTGAGATGAAATATCTTGCTTTTTGGACCAATTATTGTGAAATTGATGAAAACTGAGTTGGCAGTGCTGGGAAGTTACATGTGTGATGGAACACACAATCCTGTGATTACGTAGCAAGATTATGGGCAAGAGCATAAGCAGCTCTAGTTATATAGGCTAAATTCGTTCCTATACTTGTATTTAAACAGTGGAATTTTAACCTTTGCTTTACCTTTAAGTTAAAAAGAAATACCAGGAAAAATTACATCCAACATGACACTTCGTCAGCTTTTTCTGTGTTTTCAAGACAAACTCTGGTTTTAGAAAACTCATTCTTTTCCTGCTCCTACTCTCAGATCTGCCTGTGAGTTGTTGGCATGACCATCCCTCAGCTCCTGAGCTACTGATATTTAATCAATACTTGCCAAGCACTTCTAAAAGATATAATCCATTACGTGCATGCATGTATGTAGAGCACCTAGAATTATAAGACAGCTGGAGTCTTGCAAAGGATTAAGCCCTCCTCCCCTACATGGATCTCTGCATGAATTGATGAGAGTGAAAGTTCCTTTTCAGCTGCTTTCTTTAAAGGGAAAATAACAGCGTATCACTGGATTCACTAGTCTCCATCTGCCAAATACAATGATACATTCTGCCCACAATGAACGCCTGCTTTCTCCTACAGCCCACATTGCTTCGGGCTGCCTTCATTAACATGCCGACACTCGCTAGATGACTGATCAATACGTTTAATTTAGGCACCACAATAGTGAGCATTCACATAACATTTGCAACATTTTCAAAGTCCTGTGCCAGCAGAGAGCTGTGGTTTTGTGCATGCTTCACAGGGTATATTCTACATTTAAAACATAGTTTTACGTTAAAAAGCCTTGATCAGGACTATAAATCACCTTTTGAGGGCATATAACAAGCATCGTTTTCATTCTTCTCTGGCTTAGACAGACTATTTTTAGGAGAGCTCAGACCGTGGTCCATTCTTATTGCCCCCAGCAAACAAGCTCTGGATTTGAGAAGGACCCCTGTACCTATAAGCTCATCTCCCAAGTAGGAGTAAGATCAGGGAGGCATCCAGTGAGATAGTGACTGCAAATTTCTCATGCACCCTTTATCTTTTCTGTGGTACCTGCAATCAGAGATAGTTTGGAGCTGATTCACCACTGAACTGATAACAAGATTACCAGGCACATTGCGTACATTTCCATGACATGTCTGTCTTACTAGTTCTTTAATAACGCCCACAAACTCAAAAGTCTAAGTTTTGCCCACTTTCTCAACAAAACCCTCACTTTATTTTCTTTCCACTCTATACGTGTACATACCTTCATTAAAGTATCCAACATAGGGCACCAGTTATGGAAATTACCCACACAAAATCCAAAGAGAGCTCAATATGAGCAAACCTCCTGCCTTTCAGTAGTGCGGGTAGGGTCTCACAGTGAGGAAATGGGAATTTGTCTTTAGATATGTGCTAGAATTTACAGTACACACCTTCAAAAGAAAAAGAAACTAGGTAACATAGCCAAGTGCCCTCTAAGTTAAAGTGTTTTATTATTCAACAAATAATAAAAGCCCTCTGAAGTTCTCTTGTATTTGTGTAGATGAGACCTAGCAAGATCAGGTCAAAGAAATGAGATTTTGCTCGTAGTGCTTTTACCATTTATTCCCCACTACCAGTTTAAGTTTCATTTGAGTACTACAGGAGGGCGCCTGCTTACAGACAACCCCTTACAGCAGCAAACACCTCCATATCCTGGCCAGGACACCCGTTGGCTAGTTGCAACGGCAGCTTGGTCCTGGCAAGCACTTTTGCTCTGCTGGATGGGCGCACAGCTGGCTCCACACCTTTCCCCTTACAGAGCTTAGCAGCCACACGAGGGCAGAGCCTCCTCAAGCTTCAGCAGACAATAGATTAGGACAATAGATGATTTTCCCAGAGGCCAGATCCAAAAGTCTCAGTAATGCCACATATATGCAGGCTCCACAGTTCTTACCCAAAAAACCTCTTCCCCTTCCACATCCTGTGTGTGGCTCTTTATGCTACCAAGGGCAACTGGGAAATTGCGTCTTCCAGCTATGCTAAGGCCTTACTCACCCCATGGCCCATGACTTCAGAGGGAGGGTGCTTTGTTTCTCCTGCAGAGCAGGAACCCTGAGCTTATTGCGACTGCAGCATTTTGAAAGCATTGGCGGTGGACCTGAAAAAAAAAAGTGTTGGGTGCAGCTGCCAGGCTTGCTGACGCACCACAGGCAATGCAGTGTTCTGTACTGGGGGGGGAGGCAACCACTGTAATGCTTAAATGTTTGCCCTATTGTTCAAAGACAAAAACTCACCCAACACCCTGTAGACAAGGGAGAAAAATTATGGTCTTTCACCCCTCACTGGTTTTTAAAACAGAGAAATACAGAGCAACAAATATTTTAAACAATACCGAAGCTAGCACACCTAAACAGTGCCAAACAGCACAAGCACAGATTTACCAGGGGACGTGCACAGGCTGGCACACTAAGGGAGTTTCAGCCCTAGCAATCACCGGCCATTCTGTCTTGCATGCAGAGCAGGTTAAGAAAAAAAGTGTGGACAATATCCTGCATCTTTCTCATACAAAGATGTCGGTCAAAGTATTGCCCAGAAATCATTTCAACATTTTTAAATGACTACTGATAGAGTGTATATAATAACAGGGCTTCAATTTCAGCAAAGTCTGCCCTTTGAAGTAGAGGCAGAGGGAAGGAGCCATCTCCTGTGCACTGCAGGAAGTGCTGAGCAAATTCTGTATTTGGCCTTATCAAAGATTATGACCAAAGTGTTTTCATGTCTGAATCCTCAGCATGATCACACATGCTTTCATATTCATACTGTTATGAGGCTCAGTTTATTTTCATGCCCATCCACTAGCAAGTATATGTAGGTATACAAATGCACCTATATATCAACATCAAATATAAACATACAAGCCGAACCAAAGTGAAAATAAATGTTTTGCTGATGTTTTTATTTGTAGGCAGATTCATGCCCTAAAAGCTAAAGAGCTTCCAGATTTAAAGCTTTGATTAGGTTCAGAAGGTTTGCATTAGGGAGCAATGAGAAATACGATTATACTTTTTAAAAAGTAATGAGTTGTGCTATATAGCTTAACTGCTAGAATTCTGAGAAACAGCCTGGAAGACATTAAGATAATTGAGATACAAGAAATCCATAACGATGCTTTGTAAACTCGGCCCAAACCATGCCTCCACCATGTTCATTTAAAAAGTGAATATCCAAAATCAGTCCTGAAAAATTTCATGTTGCTCTAGGAATGTCTGAAGTTTATTCTTCAGCTACGCTTTTTATAACTTATTTTGGCTTTATCAAGGATGGCATTTGCAACAGACTATTCCAAGCCACTGACATCCAAAGAGAAGTAGAAATGCAACCTGCAATTTTCCTGCAACTCAAGACATTCTATACTACCACCAGAGGGAATTGACTCAGGAAGCAAGCGACTGAAGTCTGCTGCCAGGGAAAAACTTTCTGCAATACAGCAAAGCAGGAATACCCATAGTATCTACACACACAGTTTATAGTACTGTCTGGACAATTTCCATTTCACCTGTGACAGGTGTTCTATCTGCTTTTGTTCATTAATATCAAAATGTTTCCTGGATGAAAGCATAACAGGAACAGTGAATGGCCACTGCTGTCAAGGCACATCACATCCTTTCTGAGAGAACAGTCCGCTACAGACAGTTCTCAAGGTAACAAATAATTTTGTGGTCTGTTTGAGTCCTTCAGATAGTCCAATACTGTTAAAATAATTATTTTCACATTTGTGTGATCCCACTATTTGAAAACGGGGTCCTTTGAGAAGTCCCACAGTCCTCCGGATAACACATTCTTCTCAAAATCCAGGTAGGCTGTTGGGAAAAACCTCAGTGCATCCGACAGCCCCATGCTACAGCTGGTCTCAGCTAGACCTGCAGGCTGAACTGCTGGTATAAGTACTTCAGTTTAGTCAAAATAATGATCCAAATTACCAAAACCAGTTTAAATTAGCCCATAGAGAATATCCACAGAACTATTCAGGCTTGTAGCGTTCCTCTAGCTGAATAATCCTGCACATTTGACTCACTGTTGTACTAAAAACATTTATCCCACTCAAGAAAGTATTTGAAAACAGAGTATCTGTCTGAATTAGATATATACACAAAACTGTTTGAGAATTAAGAAACGAAGCAGCCCAGGACAGCCTGCCATGTTGCAACTTTGAACCCCTCCTTCATGCTGGAATTTAAGACATTTCACATCTGTTAGCATTTGATCTCGCTACAGCATTGCAGGAAATGATTTACTAAGCTTCATGGAAAAGCAAAAGCCTGCCTCCCACTCTGTCCAGTGGTCACAGCAGTTGGAATGAGCAAAACTGAGCATTTTGCAATAAGCAGATTTGAATTCTTCATGCTTAAAGAGGGGGCTGACAACTACTTTTGTGGCCAAAGAATTACATCTTGAGTAAATCTTTCAGAGACTGAGTGACTTGGAAGCTCAGATCAGCTAAGCACTAAAGACACTACAGACTCTGGTTCTACTGTTAAGAATTTAAGGCCCAGTAGGCTTTAAAATTAAGCTTTCTATTGAGACACCAAACACCTTCCCCCCACTATTAGTGTTCAGTAATGATGACAGACACATGCCCATTAAAGCTGTTATCTCCCCATTGAGGTTTTCCCCCAGTTTCTGCTGTGGATAAACCAGGACAGTGGATAGCTGTGCTGGTTTGTTGCAGAGTTGTAAGGAGAACCCACGAGGTCAGCACCCCCTGCTCACCCTCAGACCACACTGGCCCTAACAGTTAGTTACCCTGACAGCATTTTAGGCCAAAATAAATATAAAACAGTGTGTTCTTACAGACTGCTATTTTGCATTCTTTGCAAAAGAGGGGAGGAACTGGGGGCAGCCAAAGTCTCCTAAGGATAATTAACTCAGCCAAGGCTGTGCTTTGGGACATCTGCTTTCTGTATTCCTTGGCTGGCAGAGACATAAAGGCCAAAGGTTGCCTTCTCCCAAGAGCTCAAGTGCTCCAAGTGACCAAGACCTGGCCCCCAGTGCATGCTGCCTGCAGCCTGCTCCCCTCCGCTTCCCTTTGATTTCAGGAATTTGGTTGTGAAGCAAAAGCATCTCAAATAAGAAAAATGTGAGCTAACAGTCAGCTCCCGCAGGAACAGGCTGGCTGTGTTAAAATAAAGAGGTCAGCCTATCCCCATCCATATCCACACAGCATTGCAGAGGTTCTCTGTAATTGGAACCACATGTGCTTGGGGCTGAGGTTTGAGCAGGCTGTTAAAACAGAAAGCAAGGGGGGAAGAGTCCTGCATGTTGCTGAGTTTCCAAGTGGTGACGTGAAGCATTTGGAATTGAAACTGCTGAGGAGCTAGGAAGGCCCAAGGAGAACAGAAAAAGCAACGTTTCACAAAGCAAAGCCTCCGATTTTTAAAGGTTTGCAACAAACAAAGCAAGAGCACAAGACAGGGCTAGAATGTGACTGGTGACACACAGGCTCCAACCAACAGAAATACCACCAGCTGCAGAAGCACAGGCAGGAGTGGGCCACCAGTCCTTCCCTGGGCAGCCTTGGACAAGCCAGGGAAGCGCTCAGTGGGACAGTTGTTACCAGCACGGTGGCAGTGCACATGATGTGTGCCTAAGTGCACTATGTCTTCACACCCACCCTAGGCACGAATGAGATTGTTCCCCCAGCACAAGTCAAAGTCTCAAACAGCCCCAACAGCAAGGATGTCATATTCCCTGAGGAAAACTCAGGGTTTCTCTAGTAAAGACAGATGAAAGACTGATCCTGTGGTACCCACTGGCCACACACAACCTAAGGATTTTACCTATGCATTCCCAGAATCAAGAGGTAAAATTCTGTCCCTGAAAATGCCAACAGGAAGTTTACCTTCAGCACCAGCACACAACTGAATCCAAAGCCTGGAGATACTTTGGAATATTGGAAAAACATTGAAGCTTTCCATTAGCTGAGGACCTTCACACGCAGCCAGCAGCTATGCATGTGCTGTGCCTGTCCTTTTCCTCATAGCATTTTAAAATCAAGTGCAAGTAGGAGATTCTGGGTTTACATCCCTGGAGACCGAAGAACAGAAAACAAGGCATCAGAACAGCATCTTCCCATTTAATGGTTCACAGAGTGTTTGTACAGAGGAATGTGTGAAGTCCCTTAGCCTTTAGTCCAGGCAATTTTATCAGTAAAATGGTCCAGGTGTCTTCTGTTTACAGTAACACAGCTCAGCTAAGCCTTTCAGTAATGCAGCTGGTGATTTCAAGCTGTGTGGACTAGATCTGTACAGAAAGCTTGTCAGTACATATCACAGATTCCTTGGGGGCTGAAGCACCTATGGCTGTCTGATATTCCCTTTCTCTGCAAGCATCTCTGGGCTGCTTTGTGTACCTTACAAAGCTTTGTATTGAGGAAAGCAAGAGAAAACGACATTCCTCCCCTAAACATCAGAAATTTCACTCCTTTTGTCTGGTTTCAAATGAGGCTTGAAAGTACGAGAAGACAGACAGTTTCTGTAATAATTTCTAGGATGTCTTCTGAGAACTATACATAGGCCCCAGTCTTCCAGTGAGCCTATTGTTGCTGTCAGTTCACAAACATAAAAGTGAAGGCACACAGAAATGAAGTTATCTGCCCAAGGCAGACACCAAGCAGAATCCAGAATACAAACCAGAAGAGACAGCAACAAAACTGTTTTCAAAATAGTGTTTGTCCATCAGATCTTTCTTCATGGATTTCAAAATCCAAGGAGTAGGTTGCATTAGCTGAGGTAACTGAAAATCAGGGAGAGAGGAAGAGACTTGAGAGGTGGATAAAGATTCCCAACAAACCCTTTCTTGTACTGAGGATTCCCCTTTTCCCTTAGGATCTGTATAAGATGTTAGCCAGAAAGCACTGAACTGATCATGCTTTTCTGATGCTTTTTGTCATAGAAATTCAACTTGTTTTAAGCTTGCCAAAAAAGGTACCAAGAAACCCAGAAGGTACTCACAAGTAGACTGCATGCCTTTCTGTATCTTTCTCTCACAGAGATTTTCAACCAAGTTGGATGTGGTTTTAAGGTACAGGCTTCAGTCCCTGTTCAGCACATCCATGTTACCTCAATGAGACGTTCAGCTGCATACTCGTAATTGCACATAACATGGTATGACATTTCACTTATCCACTACAAGCACTACTAATATGATACAAAATGAATGCCTAATGTATTAGCACTCTGTCACTTTTCATATTCTCATATTCACTCAATCTCAAATCCCCAGCTACAGCCTACCCTAGGGCAGAAAAAGAACAGCAGCAGCAGCTCCTCCCCATCACCCCCATAAGTCTTGTGAAAGAGATACATCAGATCCTGCAGTACTTCTGGGATGAATGCAAGGTGCAGTCTTCTGCTCTGAGCACAGGACCAGGAACAACAGCAGCTGAACTCCGTAAGAGTTGTTAGAGCTACTGTCTACCCAGCTGGCTGCAGCCGCTAGTTCTCACCAATGCTACAGTAGTTAGGATCAACTACTCTGTATTTACTGAACCCATCAGAGGTTAGAAAATTAAAGAAACCTCATTCTCTTAATCCTCATCCTTGCACTGGCTTCAGTGTGAACTAGAAGGAAGGAAAAAAAAAAAAAAGGAGGATCAGGTTCTTTATCTTATCACTAGAATTCAACTCCCTCCCTGCATCTTTCCTAGAGTTTGGCACAACAGCGTACCAGCTGCAAGCAGACTCTGAGAACAGATACATCTTCTCTCGTTTTTTCCACTGTTAGCAGGAGTTATGGCATCTGGACATGTACACTAAGGTCTCAGACGAGGAGAGGAGGAGCTCTAAATCCCACTTTCTGAATCAGAGCTACAAATGGAGCAAGTGGGGATTACTGAGGAACGCAAACCAAACTAAGTGCTGGAAGAGACACCCATCAACTGCATTTTCGGAAGCTGGCATCACACAGACAATTCACTAAATCTCTACACACCGAGTATTAATTCGCATTGTACTGAAGTCTGATCTTGCATTTGGTGAGGCCCTGTGCTCCAAAGGATCCCAAGATTCGTCCCAGCAACACTTACAAACCAAGACTAGACTGAATACTATACTCGTGAGAACTGCATTGACTTTGAAACAAGCATAATTTGGAAAGCATTCTCCCTTCAGAGGGATAGCTATTTTAACTGACAGCAGCACTGCACAGCTGCTGCAAGTGATTCCGAAGTTAAGAGGAGGACTGAAAAGTCAGACACAGGAAATAAAATGTTATTTAACACAAAATATATAGTATGACAGATTCCTGCATATATATTTTTTCTGACTGTCAGGAACACAGATGAACCGAAGGCACTGTGATGCACTGACAATGGCCAGAGACAGTGAAGCCTGAGGAAGATGATTCCACTACCTACAGGAGTGCAGCATGTGAACAGAGGGCCAAGTTCCTACTCCTGGATCCATTCCACTGGAGAACAGCCTACAGTCCCTAAAAAGGACATGACTATACAGTGAAGTTCCATTAATCAAGTTGGTTAAGTGCAGCAACAAGGCTGCAATTTAAGAAATAACATGGGAAAATTACTCTTTTTTATTCTGTGAAAACTTTGTAATATTTAAGAACATGTGGAAAAGCATATAGTTTATTGGTTTTCAACTGTCTACTTACAAACCTGTGCTGTTTCTTTTTTTAATCTTAGTGTAGACTTATCAAAACCTTAATCTTACTTTGAAAATTCAAAGCATGAATTAAGTTACCATGTAAGACACTTGGAAAAGGCATAAGGACTAAAACAAAGCAGATCCATTTCCTTTTCCTCAGAAATAGAAGCATGCTCAAAGTACTGACTTACTAAATCCAGTTTTAACTGGCTTTCAAACGTGCAGGTGGAAAGACTAAAACAAAGCTCCAGTATTATTTGAGCTAAATAAAACCTGCAAACTATTGGAGGGACAACAGGGAGGGATACTGCTGCAGCATTAAACAGCTCAGAATCTATCAGAGCTGAACCATGCTGAAGTAAATTTCTAATGGTCACATCAAACTGCCTCTGCAATAGGAATGAAATTGGTAGGGAAGCAGATTTTCTTCTCTGCTCACCATAGGTCTCCAATGCCAGCAGCTGAAATGTGTTACATATATTTTGCATGTTTGCAAATACCAAGGGCTCTGCAAAGCAACAAAATCTGCAAAAGCCTAGGGCCATTGCTAGGGGAAACCCTGAATGAGAACATGCAAGCATCATGCCTGCCAAATACTGCTGTGACCTTTGCTCAAAAGAGCAATCTTGTTCTCCTTTGGCACATGCCCCTTCCCTAAAGTGAGAGATGCCCCAAGTAAGACTGGAGAGGCAGAGCCATTGGTAAGAACACAGGCACTGGGTATCAGCCTTCTGAGAGCAAAAAAAGCCCTGTCTGAGAGCTACAGCACATCATCGAGCTCTGGTGAGCAAGCACAATGTTTCCAAGATGCTGAACAGGAAGAAGGGTTTGGAGGCGGGTGGAGGGTAAAAATGGGATTCAGGCAACAGTTGAACAAATCTGCTAACTGGATATGAAAAGGTCAGGCATCTTATCAAGAAACATACTGTAAAGGTCGGGTGAAGTATGCAGAAGTAAGCCTAGGAGGAATGGGTAGCACACATGACCAGTTCCAGCATGGGCATGCCAAATTTCCACCCTCCTTTTCAGTTTATCTAAGAGGCCTGACCAACTTAAAAGCATCGCTGAACTCTTCCTGTGGTCTTATTCAGACTGAGGCCCCTACCACGACTTGCCCAACTCACCTCCTCAACATCAAGAAGTGTTGCTACCAACAACCCAGACATCATAAAGCAGATGTGGAAATAGTGTGTTGGAGAAAAGGCTAGTCTGAGGACAAAAAATAGACTATACTACACTATTCCTATCTTGCGAACAACTTTTAGATTTTGCAGTGATCAAAATGTGCAAGCATCATCTTTGAGAGCCACTTTTAAAATGGCTGTTGAGGACAATATCTGCAGCATCTGCTGTAAACTCCGATACCTCAGTTTCATCAGAGCTGCTTTAGACCCATAGAATAGTAGAGGTCAGAAGGAACCTCCAGAGATAATCTAGTCTAATGCCCTGCTCCAAGCACACATTCCAGTTCCTTAATCATCTTTGCAGCCCTTAGCTGGACTCATTCCAGTATATTTCTCATACTAGGCACCCCAAAACCAGGCACAGGACTTCACATTTGATCCCATCAGTGCTAAACAGAGATGATAGGATCACCTCCCTTGACCTGCTACCTACACTCTTCCCAGTGCAGCCCCAGATGCTCTTTGCCTTCTTTGCCACAAGGGCACATTGCTGGCTTGCATTCACCATGTTGTCCCACAGAACCCCAGACATTATCTGTAAAGGGGAAAGGACATAAGCTACAGGATACAAGGACTTCAGAGCTAGTGGAGGAATACAGGTCTTCCATGGAAACAAGGATCTCAGTGCATCTGTACAGTCTGACAAGAAGTGATGGAGAGAAAAAATTATCCTGAATGATTTGGGAGACTTGGCAGTGGGGAGTTCTCAGGAAATTCATCTAAGCTTCTTGGTAGGAATGCTCAAGCTAGAAAAGAACCTCAAGCCCTGATGCAGAAGTAAGGTTTCTTGGACAAGCTGCAGCTTCTCTGCACCTCACTTCTGTCCTTTTCAATTTATGTAAGAAAACCTGCATGCCTCGGGGATGCATATGTATGAAGGGAACAACAAAACTATACAGAAATGAGAGCCAGACTTCTCAGGTGTGCAATGTGTGGATGAGAGGCAGTACACAAGTTCTAAAAAGGGGAATTCCAGTCAGATATTTGGAAAAAAATCACTATGAGAACAGTCAACCACTGGAACAGGGGCTCACGGATTGTGGAATCAGCATCCTTGGAGCTATTCAAAACTGCACTGGCTGAAATCCTGAGCAGCCCAATGTCAGCTGGCCCTGCTTTGAGCCAGAGACATCCAGAAATCCCGTCCAATTTATACTAGTCTATGACAAGCTTTAAGTCTTCAGCACATCCAGGACTGACCCATGAGACTCAAGGCCCACTACCTAAGCCTGAGGCCTTCTTGCTTCACTGCAATTTCTAGACTGCCCAGAAAAAAGCATACAAGGCTCCTCTCCCACTGCCTTCGCTACAGAGAAGTTCTGAAGTGCCCCAGTTTGGTTTCAGCCATGACACAAACTGTGTACACAGCTGCAAGATCAGGGTGGTGGGTTCTTCAATGATTAAGTCCATTGTAATGTCTGGCAGCCATCTGTCAGCCACATTTACAGCAAACCCCAGCTCTCCTAGCATGTGTGGTCTGTGGGCATAACTAAGCACAATTTAATTGATGAACTCAACCTTTTTTACTGCTGACAGTATCTGTGAGCAGGTCACAGCTGTCCAGTTTCCCTTGAGTACCAGCTTTTTTTATTTTGCTCTCCCCATAATGGAAAAAAACCAAGCTGTTGTACCCAATCAGATCATTGCCTGATGTTGTTTCTTGATTGTCTCAACCTGCAAGTAAAGACATAGCTATTTAACATTTGGTTTTCCAAATATTTACTTGGGCAATACTGAAATTTATTTTAAAGTGCCAGAAAAACAACTAAATCATTAACTGACCACAGAAAGTGGCACAAAGGGGCAAAGCAAATGGGCCAAGGTAAAACAATATTTGTAAAGTACCTTACCCAGCAGGCCTTCAGTTTGGGGAACTGAAGCAAGAAATTGAGAGCTCAAACACTCCAGGTTTGTTTCCTTTGTCTCCAGATCCTGTTGGTGACCTTGGAAATGCATAAGCCTAGGTTTATAGGGAGGTACCCTCTCTGCAAAAGCCACAAAATATACTTTCCTGCAAGTTGAAATAAACTTTTGATATTATTGCTATTCAGTATTCCAGTGGGTTAATTTTCTCTTCAAAAATTCCCAGAATTGCCACAAAGCACCACCAAAATATTTGGCTACTCTCTGCAGTACACGCAGGGTTTTGCTGGTTTGGCTTCTCCAGGAAAATTCATTTTCTGTAATAGGAGCTGACACAGCTTCTCCCTCTCTGCTTTAAGAGGGCATTTTCAGTCAGAAAGACAACTAGATAAAAACACTGTCTGTCTAAACTGAGCACTCTAGTCTTTCTTTGCCTCCCCAAGCTGCTGTTCACCCTCATACCCTTCACTGAAGGCATGCACAGCTGCAGGTCTTCAGCACCTCTGCAAATCAGCCATCACAAAATCTGAACTGCAACTTGTTTGTACTTTACTTTGTACATCCAGAAACTGTGGATAGTCAAGCCTATCTATTATTCCTCAGGGATGTGGACATCAAAAAGAAATAGAGAAGTACGAAGAAAATTAAATAGTATATAGAGTCTATCACTTATTTTTAAGCCTTATGGACTTCATCCAGTGACAGAGAAGTCGTTTCATGTTGAATAAGCAAAAACATCCTTAACATTACCTTCCCTCACTCATGTCCCAGTGACTTATGCACATTGTACAATTCAAAGGAGAAAATCGTGACTCTGCCATTGACACTCCCATGCCAAGATCTCAGTGTTCTTTTCACAGCCCCGTAGTGAAGCTCCTATGTATCATTGTTTTCAGTTTGCAGAGAAAAAGCAGATATTGAAAGCTCAATTTGCCCATGGATACGCAGGGACACAAGAGTACCGATCAAGGTCACAAAGAATCAGTGGCAGAGCTGGGTGGAAGATCTACAATTCGCAAGGGCCATTCAAATCAAACTACACACTGGAACACCTCTTGACTGGCTGCTTGCAGAAGGCAGGAGGTCTCAGTTTCCCTAAGCACGAGGCCAAGCTTTAACTCCAGCTAAATTAACTTATGGCACAGTCTTTTTGCTTCTTACAAAATCTCATGCAACTCTCCACTCAGTGCCAAGAAGCAGCCATGGAAAAAGGCTATATGCTCACTGTGCTCACAAACACTAGCACCCTATACACGCCACAGTGGGAAAGGAAAAAAAAAGTCAGCTCATTACTTCTAGTTTCCAAATAGGACAGAAAGTAAAGCCAGCACAGAGCTCAAGCTGCAAGGAGGTAGCTGGCTTCTTGCCCAATACATCAGTTCATTTTTCTGAGGCCCCTTCGAGCTTCACATTGCTAAAAAAGGAAGTTGGAAAACATTATACTGGAAACAAGAAGTGCTGCATCTCTCGCTCCCTGCCTGGAGGGAAAATCTCTAGGCACCCAAAGGAAGAGAAGCAGGCTGCTATGATTTCACCTGATTTTTGCTTCACAAAGGAAGCATGGGCATAGTGACCAGCCACCAGCCATTCCTAACACTCATCGTCTTCCTGGCTGCTGCTAAAGAGCTTGGCTGTAAGATACAGGTGTCAGGTTATGCCACATCCCCTCCAGCTCTTTGAGGAAGTCCAGATCCTGAACAACACCACTGTCAGTTTCTTTTACACTTAGTGCTGGTACCACATGAGCAGAACTGGCAACTGACAGTGTTTCCTTCTGAACCTTGCACAATTGTTACAAAACCTAAATATTTTCCTATTACTACTAAAAACGGCAACAACAAAAAATCCCCATTCACACTGTAAGAGCCACCTTTTCTTGCAAGGCTTCCTCTGCCTGGAACTGCCATGGCACAAGGGCCAGACACTCCAGAACAACTCCATCAGCTCTGCTGCAAACACCTCACTGGTCCCTTGGGTCTTCAGCCTTACGTTGCAGATGAGGAAACCGATGTCACCAGCACTGTATTGATTTTGAGAAGCTGACACTGGTTCACTGGGCAGAAAAATACAACAGCCCTTTCACCCCAAGCTACTAAGCAGTGAACTCCAAGAAAACCCCCTCTCCTTTCCAAACCAGCGTCACCTCCCTGCGCAGGGTTTTGGGACCAGCGGGTAGGGAAGGCAGTTACATAACTGCTGCAGGAACCGAGGGGGAGAATGAATGTCAAAACTTGCTAAAACATGAACCCGGGAGCCTTGCGGATTCCATCTCTAACATCCATCAAAGATGATTAATTTTAATGTCACAACATTTTAATGTCAATTACTTTTAATGTCACTGCTTCTTATTTACTAGCGCAACCACATTTTAAAGCTGATAAGAGATTCCCCCAAAAGAACTTTTGAGATAAAATAAATAAACAATCAAAAATAAATGTGACAAACACAAGCAGCAGCCTGGTGCCTCCCTCGCTGCTATTGTAAGGCTCTTGATGTGGTGAATCTGACTAGTTCAAAGGCTGAGGCAGTTAGGAAACAGAGCATCTGAGGCTTTCATGTTTAAGGCCAAATTACTACTTAGCAAAAAATTGATTCTACTCCTGTTTTTCTGACTACATAATTTGGCTAATTGAAGATGTCTAAGACATGTGGCTTGATATCATTTACATTAGACTAAGCCCTCAGACAAAGATGTATTTTGTTTAGACGCTGCATGAAGTAGAAAATAACTAAGATGGGATTCTGGGTGCATTAGAATTTGTGTATCAAAAAACAACAGGCAAGTTCAGACTAATGAGGAAACTCAGAAGATAACCTAAGGATTTTTGTCTTGAGTAAACAACTGGTTGGGAAAAAAAAGACAGCTGAAGATTTTTTGCAAAGCAACAGGGATGTTAACTCCTCACATAATTTCAAAGCCATTCAGATGTCGCAAACTGAAAAACCTGTGCTTTGATTCAGATTCCTCTGGTTTACATGCTCTTTTGCAGAGACTGAGAAGCAACAGATAGGAAAAGAAACACCACAGAACATAAACAAAAAGAGGAACAATGAAAGAACATACTCTATAGCTATATATGCACAGTAGTACTTGTTTGTTACCTGCTACTCTGGAAAGCAATTATTAAAGCACCCTCCTCTTGATGCAGCATTCAAATAGCTGCTGTATATCCAGAAAGCCACTTGTTTTTAAAGACTTGATTCAGGCTGAAAACTTGTGGGTATAAACAGAAAAATGGATACGTGAACTTGTTTGTTAAGCATTTTTTTAAATAGCTGGAGACATTGACAAAGCCTCAAACCCCATGGGGTTTCCCAAAACAACAGAAGCAGCCTTGTACATATCTTTAGAATAAATTAAGACTGAGGATAAGTCAGGCCTCTATTCTAATATAAAAATTAGATGGATAAGAAAAAAGATAAACAGACAAACTAAAGAAAACAAACAGAAGAGCGATTCAGACACAGGCATGATCTGTTTTAGAGTCTAAGAACTGACTTGGTTCACTCATTATTGATATACTCATCTACCCACATTTGCACTCACCACCTCACTTAGTGGTCATGCATTATGCAGCCCTGTGGAACTACTGCAGTTTTACTTCAGAATGCATATTTTAAGCCTATTACAGTTCAATGGGACATTTTAAGTACATAGTTTCATCATTACCAAATTAAGTCTCAATCGATAATACAATTGTGAGAATGAAACAACATACATTAATAGATTTTCAAAGCCAGAATAGATGAGTTGATAATCCAAGTTTTCAGTATAGCAGAGAACACAGAACATCACATCACCGATGTCTGCAGTTTGACAGGTTGTGGTTCTGTTAGCATCTCTTTCCTACTTGCTCCACAGGTCGACTGCTTCAGTGGCACATTGGTAATTCCTTGAATGTTAGCTTCTTTCCTGAATTTGTCAGGGTTCAGTTTCTAGCTACCAGCTCTTAAAAGACCCTCTATTCTAGATTACAAAGCTCTGAGAACAGTTATCTAATAAAGATAGCAGGGGCTGCCCTGATCTTGGGCTCCATCCAGGAAGGGGGCGGTTTAGTATGAACCAGCCCTAGCTGTCAGTTGATGTTCGGATCCAAGGCTCTTTCAGAACTGAGGGTGGGAGTTTAATTCTCCTTCTGTTCAGGGAATCAATCACAGCACCCTGCTTCTTGATCTGGGCAAAGTGTCTATCATGTCATTCCTTGTGTCTGTTTGCCTGGACACACTGGTGCTCAAAAAAAAAAAACATTTACTATAAAAGGCAATCAGGTACAACATGAGAGGTACCAAGAGATGCCAGACAGCACATCTTGATAGAGCTTTGTATACATCTGACAGCAAGCATAGCCCAGAGTCATCTCCCAGTCTTAAACAGTTCACATTCCTTCCTTGAGCTAAACCCAGCACGGCTGCATTGTTTCAACAAGCTGAAAAGCAGCCTTGTGCCAGGGGTTTACTGCAGGGACCTTTACCCTGAACCGGACTAAGCAAAACTCTGCAAGCACAAGCTCCTAAACAGAGCACTACATTACAATTACACATTGCTTCTGTTCTGAACCAGCCAGAGAAAAAGACACAGCTTTGAGGCTGCAGACAGATCTGGAAGGCCAGCTCTTCACAAAACCACCTGAGGCTACATCAAACTCCAGAAAGCCAAAGCTCAAACTTCTCTAGAGGTTCCCCAGCCTATTTTTGTGTCAACTCCTCTATCAGTCTGAGAAATTATCCAGCTTCTCTATTACAGCTAACTCAGATTCACTGAGGTTCAACAGTTCAGACCTACACACTCTGTGTCTATGCCTCTTATTTATACTTATTGGCCACGAAATATGTTTTCCAATAAAATCTCAGTCAGCTTAGGCTGAAATGCACTTCAGGCAAGTTGTCTCCATAGATTGGTTCCCTCTTTTCTATGGCAAGCTGGGTACATCACATCAAGGATGTGTACATGCTAAATAACATCCCTGTGCACAATGTACTTCTGCCACGCACTTAAATTCCAGTAGGTGACAGACTTGCCATCACAGTGGGCCTGCAATATAACAGTACACCTGCAGGACCAACAAAACCTGACACATCATCCTTTCCCGCAACCCAAGAACAGCAAAAGCAAGACTTGAGTTCACAGTCCTTTAAACAGGCTTCCACCTTTTCTTTCTGGACGGGTCTAGTCCCACAGAGCAGAGACTACTATTTCTGAAACTGGCATCTTTAGTAGCTACTCACCCTCTCAGTGAGACAACTTTATGGTAAACACCTACTATTGCAATATTACAGACTGGCAAATGCAGAAGACCCATTTTGCTCAGGAATGCACATTAAGAAATGGAGCATCCAGCTACCAGAATAGATTTAAAGTGCTTAACTTCTATTCAGAAAGACATTAGATATTTAGAAGGCTCAATCACAAGTTATAAGTTTTTTTCTTTAAGTATACAAATACGTATTTTCCTTAACTGCCCAATACTCATCAATAATTTTCTCACACAAGTATATGATTCCACATACTGTCAGTTGTAGGTTCTCTTCCACCTCCACCTGGCATTGGACCATTTTGGAGCAAAACAGACATTTGGATAAACTTGATCTCATCCGGTCCAGTAGTTCCTAGCTCCTTATTTCCATGGTTGCTCGCAGGCAGGAGTCTGACTCACTGGCTGAATCCATACAAGAGAAGTGAAATACTTATTGCAGAGTTTTGAAGGCATCTGTCTGATGCAATTGTGACAGCTCACAGAACCAAATCAAGGGTGTGAATAACTGCAGCAAACCTATGAGCCACAGTAGGAAGTACGGTTAAATGAGTACATTGGCCATTTGCTGACTACAAATACCAGGAAAAATCTGGCCAGGAAAGAATCCCTTTTTTAGCTTGTTCCTGTATACTTTCCCTCAGACCAGCTTCCTAATACAACTGGAAACAAGAAGCTAAGTGGGTATCCTAACCCTTATTGTACCTCTTATTCTGTAACACATGCTTATTAGATGCTGGCATTCTGTCCAGGACACATTTTTAATGTGTGAATCTTGCACTGACAATTAACATGCCTATTTGCTCTTTGGTTGCCATATCTGGAGTGACAGGAGAGATATACATCCCTCATTTCCCTGTTTCAAGCCTGAGTTTACCCTGCCAGCCTCTGCCTCTGGCGTTTCTTCAGCCCAGCAAGCTCAGCAAATGGAAAAGTTACAACAGCTTCGTAACACTGAAAATAGTTTATTATGTTTGCATAGTAGAGAAGGGAAAAGAAATCAAATGGCTCCATACTGTAGATAACAGCAGTTCATTGGCCTCAGACCACACAAGTCTCTGCATCTGGCCCTCATTAACGTCTACAAACAAAACCAAAGTATTTGTCTGCCAGGCAGTGGGTCTTATTTGACATTTACACAGAATAAGCCAAGTAAGGTGTGCCCACTTTTAGGGTCCCAATTGATCCTCAAGGATCATTTGCGATGATTATAGGCACCAGGATGATTGGAGTAGGCATAACAGGGTATCCTGAGTACGCTTTACAGTCTGGTTTGTGGTGAGGCCAATTCCCTTGATCAGCCAGCTGCTTCTGGCATCCTTCAGGATAACAACTGCTGTTTGGGGGGGGTGGTGGTGTAAGGGGAGGGGCATTGTCATGGGTTTGCTCAGAAATCATTTATTCAGGCTGTTCATCCTCAAAAGAACATTTTCTTTTTAGATTAAATTATCTGGATTCTGTTTATTGTAAACACAGGAGACAGGACTCAAGCATTTCCTCTTTTAGGAAGTATGGCTGAGTGTATTTCCTACAAAATTTATAAAGAATTTAAGTAAGGACTTGTATGGCTCCAGGACTTCAAACTCTTCTTCCCTAACTGCTGAAAAAGCTGGCACTGTCAGAGCAGTTAGATCCCAGTGGCATGAAATACAAATAGACAACAGCTATAAGCTCTTTGGAAAGGGAAGGCTGATAAAAACCATAATCAAAGTATTTACCAATACCACACATTGTTTTGCTTGAAGATCATAAACCACATTATATAATGAGACATTTCCCTTTTTTTACAGATGGGGAAACTAAGGCTTCAAAAGGACTTCTAAAACCACCTACTGGGATTACAGTTGAGACGAAGCAAATTAATGAACAACAGATATGAACCTTACCAGTGAAAAGCCATTGGAATGGAAGCAAAAACAGATTCCTGCCTTCCCATCTCTTCTCCTTACAAACCTGACTCTTGCTATAAAGATACTACCAAGTTTTGTATGCCATTTCCCATGCATTAGTCACACCGTAATTGCTACAGGAAGTCACTGTCTCCACCTGAAGCACAAGGGAAGTGTGTCTTGCTCAGTCTTCCAAGAGACTTGAAAGCCAGATAATGAACAGAGATCCTCTGCCCATAAGGCCAACCTGTCTCAATGTTCATGGCACAACTCAGGACTGACACAAGTCTAATGTTCCAGTATCTTTAATCTCTCACAGCTGGTGAAGACATTTTCCCTGGCATCTATTCTGAGTGTTCATATATTATGTACTACTTTCTTCTGGATCAGAGGAGGATGTAGAGAATATATGAACAGTGACTGTTATTTAAAACATCTGCAGAAATAACACTTATCTGCTACATCAAATCTTCCCTGTCTGCACAGTATGAACCTAACTGATGGTGGGTGCTTATAAAGCATGCATAATCATTACCTGCTCAATTACTGCTGTTATAATGCATGGTTGGCAGTAACTGCTGCCCATTGTGGGGCTTCACTAGCTCCCTGTACTAGGGGAATTCTTCATGTTTCATTTTAATTCTACATCATAATCAGGCTCTAATTTTATGCATATTGGCTCAGGATATTTTTCCCCTTCTTTTACATTGTCAGTCTGCTTGCCACATCCTTGCTGAAGGGGATTCCTCACTAAGTCCTTCTCTTGGTAAGGCAGGATGGCCTCTTTTGGTTGAGGTTTATAGGCTCTGACAGTGCTGACACAGAAAAATAAAACTCCAGAATGATTTAAAACAATGAGCAGGGCTGTTCCCTCAAGATCAGGAATATACAGCTACTCCTGTCCTTTCCTGCTATAACTCAGACTCAGTCTAAACCTGGCTACTTATGGACCTTATCCAGAGACAGCAAGTCACAGGCCCTTTGACAACCTCCATCCCATTATGCTGCACTCTTCACTTGCTGACAAGATTATCCATTATTAGTAACAAGGAGACCTTGCACTGTCTCCCCTCCATGAACTAAAGCATTTATGGCCCAGTGTCACAACAGTAGTGACACTAACTAGGACACTAAGGCAATAAAAGGATGGAGAGACTTGGATATACTCAATAGAAGTTAAGAATGCCACAAACCTAAATCCAGGGCAATTAGATCACACTGCCAGGCAGATCCATACTGAAAGGGTGCTAGAAGACATCTTTTCAAAGAGTGTATTGAGTGAGCTTACATTTGATCCAGTCCACACATATGCTTTAGAAAAAACAGAATTTATTTACTACTATAGCAGATTTTTCTTCCCCATTCTGCTTACACAAGATCATTAATAAACAGAGAAGCACTTAAATCCACAACAAGCAGTGCCAATTCTTCCCTAAATAAGCTCCACCCTCGCAGGAACAGGAAATTAATTTCCCTTCCAAGGGATAAAGATGTTCCTGTGCCAGATTTACTACATCAGGTGCTTTTAGTGTAGAGAGGTTTTTCACCCCACTGCTATGACACTGCCAGAATCTGGAGATTTAAGATCCCAGATCCCATCAAAGGCTTATGAAGCCCAAAACCACAAGAGAAGATACGCATATAGAGTTAAAAGCTTCAGCATACTCCAAGCATGTCTCATTGGAATGAAGGATGCCAGCAGCTATTGAAGTTGCTGTTTTTCTGGGTAGGCTAAGGTTTTCCATGCCCATGGTTGCAGAAGAGGAAATACTGAGCGGACAGCCCTGAGAACAGGGACCAAAAGGAAAGCTCTAGCCAGAAACAAAGCATGCTGCACACATGGTTTTGCACCACGTAGTATGGGAGAGGCTGCAACTCTGCACTGTAAGTAGGGAAGACAGGCAGGAGCTGTACAGGAAGGGGCAGGGTTTTTACATATGTCATACTCCATTGCAAAATGAGAAAAAGTATTTGCATTCAAAGGGTTCTCCTCAGGGAAGGCAGCCTTTGTCAGAATAAAGGACATGGCTCTGCCCAGCACAGCCTCCATTCAGTTACAGTTTTAAAGTATATGGGAAGTGCCCAATACAGCTGTTTCAGCAGTAGTAAATCACTTATAGCAAGGTTTTCACTGTTTGCTTTTCCGAGCTGGGACAGAGTGTACCATACACCAGCACATTCTATAAAGCTAAGCAAGCATGAATTATCAGTGCATCGGTTTCTGGAAACAGAGTGGAACAGGGAACAGTCCAAATCTTAAGCAGCCCTCAGAACCACTAATATGGGAGAAAAAAGGGACAAATGCGAATATTGGCAAACTGGCCAAAAATCCTTCCACATGCATGAATAATCAACTTCTCTCCCCATCTTTTTGCTTCAAGCTGTTTCTAAGGTGAGGAGCAATAAGGAGAGAATGGATCTAAGCAACATTTTCACTCCTTTTAAAAACCACCATACAAGGTTCTGTGAGCTGAGTGAACCAACGGAAGAACATACCTTAAGAACAGTATTTACGATTTCCTAGATTTAAATGTCTTTTTATGAGACGACTGATGAAAATAAGATGATTTTGAACATGTCCAGGTACCATGCTTTCAGAAAGTTTAGAGGATCTGTGTTCAAGGGCTAACAGATAAACCTCTAAATTAGTCCTGAGCACTGGGCAGAAATGTGTGGTGCACAGCAACCAAGCGTGGCACAAGTCTGTTCCACGCCACAGTAAATCTCTCTTGCTAACCAAGCCAGTATTAAATAAAAAGCACAAGATACTCAGGCAAAGATAAAGAGGAGAGACATCATAAGAAATGAAACTAGAAATATTCAAGTTATCCAGAAGATATATAATCTTGGTGACAACCTGATGGGAAATTTTTACCACCTGAGGCTTCAAACCAAGCCCAGCTGTCTTTCTGGAAGAAAGATTTTACTCAAGTGACTAAAATGAATGCAAGGATAACAATGAAATCTTCTGCCCTCTGATATACTGTAGCAATCTTCAACACTGCCCTCAAAACTTCACCCTTTGAAGAGGGACAGAGTTCTTTCTGCAAGACTGCTTGAAAATCCCTGTCACTATATATATCAGGATCTCTCAAAGCTTTCTAAGATAAGCCTGTAAGACAGATTTCTGTTACATTATCTTCCATAGCTTTAATGTGCTAAAATCCAGAGATGCTGAGAAGTCCAATAATCTTAACTGCACACTATAGGGCTGCTCAGTATTTAGGACAATTAGCAGAGTATAATAAACTTGCTACCAGATACTGCTTTGTGATCTGGCCAGAACAAGCCCAATTCCCATAAGCCTACAGTAAGTGAGCACCCTCAGCATCCCATCCGAATGGTTGTTCAGATGCCCGAGTGTCTTGGGTTCCAACTTTTCTGCCTTCTCACTGCATGAATTTATGCTCTAGAATTACATGAAGAGATGCTAACCTGGTGCCTGGCTTGTTTAGACAGCAAGCAGGAAGAAAACTAAGACTTTCTGGATTGCTATGCAAGCTTCAAGCCTGCAGTGTTGTAGGGAACAGTGCAAACAAAGAAACAGTCCCTGCCTCGGATCACTTACAACCCAGGAAACATCATCCTAAGTAGTTCCATCTGGTGCAATAAGGCCCAGTTTGTTCCACTCACATTCTGGTTTTGGCTTTCCTCCTCTCTTCTGGTGCTTTCTCAGAAGAGGATATGGGGCAGGGGAAGATGCATCCTGACAATTGGAAAGAAAAAGAAACTGCAGCCTCCCCTGCAGTCAATGCCTTTTACTAATGGGTATGTATTCACTGCTATCCCACAATGGAAGCAACATGCCCAGGGCATTCCTAAATAGGAAAAAGATGCAAGCTCAATTAATTAGTGGGGAAAAGTATTGTGCAATACAGGATCATTACTTCCAGAGCAGAAGAGCTCAGAGTTTTGAACTTTTCTTGTATCAGGTCATATTGGGGCTGAATTAACTAACAGCTGCAGAATAGTCTCTTCTGTTTACTCCAGGGGTAGCCTTGGGCTAAATGGAAGGAGCACTGACAAAGCCAGATAAGCTGGGATCCATTTGCCACACCGAGTCGAACTGATGGGAACACTCACGGAACTGCAACATTATGTTCCCCCATTAAACTAGTGTCCGACATGTCTTAACAGACTTCCCAGTTTTGACTTCTGCAGCTCCATTTCTACAGCGATTTCAAAGCTCTTTCCAGCACACAGGGGTAAGGTTGCTACATTTGAGTGCTCTTGTTCTGCAGAACAGCAGCTGAGGCACAAAGCAGTTGAAACCAGCATTTTCAAATGCACCCCCAAAATTTTCAATGCTTAACACTTGACAGCACACACTTGGCATGACCAACCTCATGCATCCCTAGACTTGCATCTTCAGAAGGACTGGTCCTTTATAACACTTGAAACGCAGACACGAAAAACCAACAGGCACTTAAAAATGGAGCCTGAATTACTAAATCACTGGGTTACTAGCCAAACTAAGAAGGGAATGTAGACATCCTGAATGCTGCCTTGACCAGAAAGCACTCTCAATTGCTTAAAATTCCCCTTTGGAAAATAAATTTTTAAAAAGTCACAGCATTTGTCAACACAAAAGCTAGGCTTCATTTGGTTGAAATTCCCTTTGTCTCCAAGCAAAAGCTTCAAACAATGGAAATGAAGAAGGGTTTTGCCCACAGCACAGACCACATTAGAATGAGACAAAGCTGTACAGTGGAAACATCCATCCAAATTGGATGGATTCAGTAAAACAGTTCCTTATGTGAAATGCTGAGACTCCTAGGGGATTAGCACAGTCTCTCTGCAAGTGCCACCTCAGTCACATTCCACGATGGGTGCCTGCAATGGAATCAACCTACTCCAGGCATCGGAAGAGAAAAATGCCACAAAAACAGAGCTGATGACCAAGATACTTTGAAGGTCTTGGAACAAAAATAATGCCAAATCGCTCATCTGGAATTGAATTTCTGAACATTGCTGACAAAATTTACATGATTGGCTTCGCGCTCAAGTGGCAAACACCCAGTGCCTGTATGTTACAGCATCAGTTCTACAAAGAGACACTAGTCTTCCCTTACAGGAATACAGATGAAGGTGGCATGGGCAGCTCAGTGACGTCCAAGCCCAGGAAGACCAGAATAAACACACCAAAATGAGGAATGCTACCACCCCTTGAGGAACAACAGGGGATTTATGGCACTTACAAGTAACCACCATAACTTCATTCAGCAAGATCACCAATGCATATCATGCCCACTTTAAAAGTAGTGGGTGGTCATGGACACTCAGTCACCACATGGAGCTAAGCATTCATTTGATGCTGCTTTCATAATCCACTAAGGTCTGGCATGCAACTCCCATTGTAAATGGACTCAGGTTCCCAAATACCCGATTCCTAACATCAGAGCAGGTCTGCTGCTCATCACCTATTAGTAAAACTGTCTCCCCAGTGTTTACAGAGCCCAGATCATAGCTAGGGCCTTTAAGAACTACTATAAAGCAAATAAAGCAAGCAGTTGCTAATGACAACCCCTACACTCAGCAGGCCCAGCTTCACTCACAGCTAGTGCAGTAAGACTAAGGAAACGAAAGGCTTCACTAAGTGTGATTGAAAGCTGTGACACCATTTTAAAACGGTTTTTACACTTCAGAGGTCTGAATTAGGTAGCGCTCTGCCTTCCACTGGCATTCATGTCTTGCTTCATTTTTTTAGGGACACAATAGCTCATAGGCTCACCACTGGATAAAACACACTGCACCAAATTCTTCACTTCATGTACCTAAAAGTCAGTCAAGTTTCCCCAGCAGACTCATTCCCTAGTCTGAGCACACCAAGCTGTTTTCCACGGGTACTTTTGCATGCTTATGTCTTACAAGACCCACTGAATATTCAGCAGACATTCACTGAAGCAGCATGTTGCTGCACTGAAATGAGTCCTAGTGCTAGTTAATGCCTGGGGAAAATGAAGCAATTTCCTTAATATTACTCAACAAGGCAGGATCAACAGCAGGATTCCCAGCACTCAGCCAGACACTGGCCTCTAGTCTCAATTCAGCAGATTTGCTCTGGAATTACCCCACCACAGCAGAATTCCAAATCTGGCTTTACCTTTTTCTGCAGAGGTTTGATAAGTAATCCTTTGTTCAGAAAAAAAAAAGCCCTGATGTTGGAGAACATGGCTCCGTTTTCCTCTTGTCCCTGGAATTGTGATTGGAAATAATTGGAAGTGTCACTGGAAGTAATCAGAAGTGACAGTCCCTGGGCTATAAGGCTTTTGCTTCAAGTCTAACGATCCCCCCGCAAAACAAAACCTAAATTTAAACAATGAAGTCATAAAGTGATTTGCCTTCAAGGTTGAAAACCCTGCAATATTTTTTTTTTGAAACAAAAGAATTGCCCGATTCTGGTCGAGTTCAATACTCAAGGCTTGCTGTGTTATATGAAGGACTTCCCCCTGCACACACAAAAACACTCCAGCGTTTCCCGGCACTTTGCAGCCCTACCCTGCAGATAAAGGTTCATATCTATATTAGGCCTTTAAAATTTTATCAAGCTTTAAGAAAAAAAACCAGCCTAAGCAGTTTGAGCTGAGACTCAGCCAGCATGCATCTCATATTCCAAATACTGGAAAACCACCTAATTCTGCTATTTTCACTGAGGCACAAAGAGGGGAAAGGAATATGGAGCCTCTCTTTTTTCCCCCCACACTCCAGTTCTGAAAAGGCCTCTTACCAGCCCAGTTTGTACTAAATGCCATCCAGGCACATAGGGAAAGACAATCTCCAAAGAACTTACAGTCTAAATAGCTAAAAAGTAAAAGGCACAAGGCAGTGGAAAAAGCTGCAGAGGGACCAACATAACTTGTCAAGATCTAGAACAGAGCAGCAAACTGCATAGAGATGCCAAGCCAATGCATTGACCACTCCCTAATGCTTTCCTGAGAAGCTGCTTTTTGTTTTACCTTCAGGTACTCCAACAACTAATACCATTTCTCCCTACAAAACAGCCTTTGAGAGACATTTCCACTAACAGCGTACAACACTGTTAGAATTACTAAAACTCTGAAAGTTTCTAAGGATCAGTTCAATTCTGAGTGAGTGCAGGTGCATATGCTTTAAGACAGACATACAAATACTCCCCTTCATCAAAAGCCACAGTGAAGGACACAGGACTCCCACCTATTATTTAGCATACTTGGCTTCCAGGTTCTGCTCTGCCAAGCAGCCCAGCACAATGGACACCCAAACTACAAGAGATTACTCCACAGGTACATGCTAGCTAGAAAGACTAGATTTTCCTTTTTCTTAGGCAGAAAAAATTGAGACTAAACACACACAGTCCAGAATTTCTTTCATGATAAATGGAGTTTCTCAGCACATTGGTACTAAAAAGCCATTACAGCTTTACCAAGTATCATATAACAGAGGATAAGTCAAACTTTCCCATTGCTTAGAAGACATCCCTCCAGATGGCAGCTCAAGGGCCACAGCTCAATAAATTGTAGCTGATGGGTTAATCTGTTTGTCAGTGACCTGCCCATCACTACTTCTTCCCATGTTTGAGGGCATATTAAAAAGAAAATGGCTTGAAGTCAGAGCTGCAAGGGTTCTAGACACGTAATATAACTGGTACCATGCCTTTAGGCAGTGTGCCCCCACCCATGCCTTAGCTTCCCTCCTGTTAGATGGGCTTTATGTACTTCTCTACCCCATATGGCCCTGCTGGACCAAATGAGTTCCCCAAAGCTTTGTATGATGCTTATCAAAGCATGCTACAAAAGTAGCAGCAGTGCAGTATTATAGCAGACCAAATGCAGTCTAGTCATTGTCATGAGTTGCCTCTAACTGTGCACGCTCCATTTCAAAAAACTGTTCCAGGAGAGCAGCCTCTGTTCTGCCAGTGCATATTACAGGCACAACAATTTTCACTGACCTTTTCCTACCAAAGGCAATTAAACTGCAGGCACTAATCTGAACTTCAACCTTTCTACCTAGTCAGTCAGGAACAAGTCACATACACTAAGGCTTCATACTCATTTTCCAGCCACAAAAATGGATGTCAGCTACACATAAGAGACAAGCTAAAAGTATACTGTAATGTATATTGATTCTTGTAGGACAGCAATTCTGACATCATGAATCTGGGTCTGGCCCATTAAGAGAAATGCTGAGTTACAGCATTTGCCTTTTTAAACTTCCAAATGCTTTCCTAGAGAAGATGAAGGAGCAGGTGAGGACACAACTTGTTTCATGACCTTCTATCACATTCACCACCTTCAATGCATTTTACAATTGCTCAGTCCTCTCTGCAACCTGTTGCAAAGAAAAAAGATCTACCTAATGAGTTGCATGAAGAAACCAAGGTACAAAAAGTGGCTGGAGAAAAACCTAGCTTTGCTGAGGCAAAGGCAGTACCCATCCTCCTCACATTGCCCAGTTGCTTTTTCTAATACCTAGACAGCGAGCTTCTGGGAAAGAGGATCAGCTTTATTCTGGGTTACTAACCCTCTGCTAGAGCTCCAGTCACTACTGCATATACCTTCTCTTTATTCTGTCCAGGGAAAGCATATTTTAGGCAAGGTTTGAACCGCTGGCTGGCAGAGGTGAGCTGTTATTCCACTCAGCAGCACTGAAGAAGCAGAAAGAAGGGAGAAGAAAGCCTAAGATATGAACAAAATAGAATTTCACCCTTCTACTTCTGTTGACTTTCCATCACTTCACACATTTTCCATTGTTGTGCTTCCTGCACAGCCATTTCTGCATCCTCCACTACACTGTCATTTGAGTATCTATTCACAGACCTCAATGACCTGACTTCACCCTTGGCTTTTTGCTGGGCTGCTTCTATAAACTAACCATTTCTAAAAACAGATGAAGAAACAGCTTTGGGGAAAAAAAGACCCATTCATCTTTTAGACAGGGCACCACCAAATTCCCACTGAACCTAAAGTAGCCTCTTTTGTAACACATTAGTACATGCAAGATACACACAATATCATGTGCATATGAGCCAAGCTTTCTCTGCAAGTTTAGAAAACACATTCCAGATACACAAGCAATCAGTGCTGCCTTGGCTAACTAACACAGGGGACTGATTTAGCTAGAAATCTAGAGTATAGTTTTACTGCGGCTGTGGGGACTATTTCTGAAAAGGCACAGAAAGCAGCTTGCAGCACCCGTCATCAGTACTAGGTACACACTTGCCATCATTCAGTGTGGTGTAGCAAGCACACTTATGCACAAAAGATTTTTCAAATACACACAAGGCTTTGTCAGAGCAACTGTTTACATTTCCTTTCAGGCAGTTCCTGAAAACCCAAACAAATCCCATATTGCAGACCTGCTAAGTTCCCTATAAAGCCCTGTATTTGCCTTGAGGAAAACAGGGGCATTTGTTGTGATCCTGAGGATAAACATCAGGATATCTCCAAGCCAGTTGTGCAATGACATTTCTGGGAAGCTTGAGCTGCTCTTACGCAAAGTGCCCTTGTGAAGTGGGCCAGAGTACCCCACAGAAACAGACCACTAACTTTACATGGAGGAGAGACAAGGTACAAGGCAGGCAAAAAGACAAACACCACCTATTTTCCATGGGAAATTCAGAAAAGTTGCCCTCACACTCTCCCCCCCTCCCAATCTCCCATAAAATGAATTAATCAGAATTTCAACTCAACCTTGGCACACTGCTTTTCCTCACTCTGGACTGTTACTTTTTTTCTCCTTTTCCTCCTCATGGTAAAATGGAAAACCAGAAGAAGGCATAAAAATAAGCCCCAAAACAAACTTTTAGATGCTAAAAATCCAAATGATTTCATAAAAATAAAGCACTACTAGAGAAAAATAGGCCATTTCTCCTCAAGTATCTTGACAGAAAATATTTGATGCAAGCCAGTCCTAGCTTTAGAAGAATTTTACTGTCTCATAAGGAGTGTTAACCCTGATATCCTGCCAGATAGCAACTCAATTATGTGTAGCTCCTCTGAATTCCCCCTGGAGTGCCAAATGGATACACTGCTTTTCTTTGCTCCCTTTCCTTCGGTATTCCTAGAGTAACATTCTATTGAAAAGCTCTTTGCCCTATCCTATAACTAAATTCACACTACTGTAACAGGCTGAATCTCGCAGACAGTTCATGTTTTGTTGACTGCTTTTGGAGTTTACATGACAGAAATGGGTTGTCAATTATCAGTTATATGAAGCTGCCCTTGGGAAAATAGTCTTTTGAGCTAAATAAACCAAAAAATTACCAGCATTCCTTCAGAAACCAATGACACAGGGAAGGTGAAATCCACACAGTAGAAACACACAAACCCACTTTTCACAGCTACAGAGTTTTCTTTTTGTACTCCACTAAGCCAAGGCTCTGTTTTTGTTAAGTGCTATACAAACATGGGGCAAAATCCTTGTCCCACCAAGATTTTAAGTATATCATGAAACAAACAGGCAAAGGTCACTGAGAAGGAACCATGAGAAAACCAGGAGACGGCAAGTGTATTAGATACTGTTAGTTGTCATGGAGAAATTCTGGAAATACCTGGAAAATCAGCAAACAGATAGCACCTCTCAGCTTAGCTTTTAGGTTGCTTAAAACACTCTCCCTTGCTTTTTACTAGTTCCAGGCACATGTAGCACTGCAAGGGTTTAAGGAGAAGGATCTCAAGGAGATGCAATAGTGCACACTGCAGGTTGCCTGTGCTCTTGAAGCAGGAGAGAAGGCCAGAGTCAGTATACTAGAGCACAGCCCCAGGCTGACCTTTCACTGCTCAATGCTGCAGAGCTGCCTCCATATCATCACAGATTTTCAAGCTAGAAGTCTAGTGAATACCTAGGCAAATGCATGCTGTCAGACCCAATTGCTCATGCCAACAGGCACTGGAAGGATCTGCGCCATAACCTTTTTCCCAGCGCAGTGAGACAATCAGACTTAGTGTTCAATGCAGCAACTGTATGCCCCTGGGACAGCGCTGTAAGAGAGTCACTGACCTCAGAGCTTAGAGGGCAGAGCTCAGCTCCATCAGCATAAAAGGTACTTTTGCAATTACAGCTGCACCCACTCTAGCAACATCACCCCTGTATAACACTGATTCTTTGTCAGACAACTCAGTCAGACTCAAGTCAGACTTTGGCTGGTCCTGTGTGGAGCCAAGAGTTGGACTTGATGATCCTTATGGGTCCCTTTCAACTCCGGATATTCTATGATTCAACATGAGCTGCAGTGAGCAACCCCTAACACTAATGCAAAGGTTTACTGCTAATAGCAGGACACCAGAAACCTGGATGACTGATTTGGCTCAGCACACCTACCGCTCTGAATTGTGAACCCATTGGTTTCTGAAGGGCAGAGCAGGCACTAGCCAACAAGTGAAAAAGCATTAACACCAGTGTCAATGCCAGGCATATAAGCATTACCCATATGAATATATTTGATTACAAGAAAATTAGCTTTTACTGTAATGGAAAGCTCATTAAAAATATTCAAAATTGACTTGGAGGGGGTGAAAAGGCAAAGGAGACCTCCAGCGCCTGGACATGTAAGCCAATTCAGTAACGCTTTTAAATGAAAGCATTTGCTAGGTTTTTTTTTTACTGCCTGAGAAATGTAACATTCTATTATGAAACTTTTACACTCAGAAGTGAAGAATCAGAGATATTTCCCTTGGAAATTTCCATTTGGATTTTTAAGAGTGCAGGGTTCCAGGAGGCATTTGAAACAATTTTGACCAGCTGTGGACCAAGATGAGAATCATATGTCATGAACACTTAGATGTAGGCACACACATTACCATACATCACTTTTCACTTCTCACTCCTTTCTGCTTCCTTTACATAGCCTTTACTGGGGAAGTAAGCATGGTCATGCTCTTGCCCACACTTATAAAAGTCTTACTTGTGTCTCCTTAACTGGCTCCAGTTTTCTGGCTCCTCTTACAGCTGGTCACTTACCCCAGAGAGGTAAACAGCTTAACAGACAAGGACTGTATATATTAGCCATGCTATTAGTATGTTTAGCAATGAAAACCCAAACCAGGCAAATTTCCTCTCAAGTTTGCTTGGCTTTTCTAAACACTTTTTCAACACTAGTCCTTCACTATGCGCTACTAGCATAATAGAGAAGCCTATATGCCAAAGACATAAGAATAACGATGATAAAGCCCGTTATGCTTTATCTGTAAAAGCAGCACCAGTCACACAAAGGTAAGTCGTCATTACAGCCAAAAGCACCTATTCTGTGGCAACAGCTTATTCTTTTTGCTCCAAGCCTTCAACATATGGGAATATTCAGCAGCTGAATAGTGTTGGTGGATCAAAGACTGCAGATCCAATTCATTTCCATCCGCAAGGTAAGCGATCTATCATTTTGCCCCCTAATTTCCAGAGAGTAGCTTTCCTATCCATTTCTGCAGGGCTGACCCAGCCCAGATACCTCTGGCAGAAGCCTAGCTGTTCATCCTAACCTTGCTGTCTCATCTCGTGGAGTCTTCTTTACCCACCTTTTCCACCATATTCAGACACAAATGGCCAAGGCAGATGTGCAGGGGGCACAAACTGCTGCCTGCACTTCTTGCGGATTCTGTAGTATGCCCAAGCTCCCGTCACATTCCTACAGAGGAAACCTTTGCTAACAGCAATCCCTAGAGTAAAAATCTTTTCTACAATTGATTCAGCAGCTCTACAAATGCTGCCTGTCTTTCAGATATCTAGATACCTGGCTAGTCCATGTTCCACACCTGGGAGACTTAAACACAGCTGTTCTCTACAGCATGTCTTTATAGCTGTCCAAAAACTCTGTTCTGCCTGTGCCCAGCCACATCAGTCCACCACCCTGTGGGGCTCAAAGATGAACTCACTTTTTCATGCCTGTACACAGGTTCTTGGGGGACAGGAGGACCCCAGGAATCACAGCCTTTGCCCAGCTACACAGATTTCAAAGCTGTCTGCCTGTCAGCACGATCTGGTGAGCAGAATGGAGACAGAAGCTCACTCATCACATTACGGTGCCTCTGGAGATGCAGAAACATAGGAAAACCCCCTCAAAGACCTCAGGGCTACAAACTCTTTTCTTCATAGGCTATGGCTTTAACAAACAGCTCTTGAGCCCTTCTGCCTTCACTCTCCCCTACCTTTAATGTCTCTTTTGCTCTTCTCCACTCCTCTTCTATACAGACAACCTCTTTCTATCCCTCCTTTCAGCAACCCTCTTCCTTTGCATTTCTTGCCTTCCCCCTTTATCTCCCTTCTCCCCCCAACGCCTCCCTCTTGCAGACACATCTGTTTCTAATCTTAGGCATCAATTGGAAACAATAACCCCTTTTTTATTTTAAAATCTGTATATTAAATGCCCAAGCAACTCAAAACACAGCTAAACAAATTTGACACTATGCCTGAAACAAAGGCATTTTGTTCACCTTGTTTTGCTGAAGAGGTTCAAGCTCCTTGCTAGTTCATGGCTTAAAAACGCTGCCCTCTTTAAACAAGGAACATATATTCCGAAAGGAGTCCGTTTAACTACCACTTCTAAAAAATTACTTCTGATACTAAAAGATCTCTGGCTATCAACCTGCTAATAAAAAAAGCAACAAGAAAAGCATCAGAAGCCAAACACTGAAATTGGAGTTTTCCATAAAAGTTTTTCTTTGCAAATCGCCTTCTCTAGCTCATCAGAAACAAATTTTAGTCATACAGAGAGGGCGCCTAGAAGTTTGATTAAAAACACCAAACAAAACCAAAAAGCAACCTACCTAAAAAGAGAATTGAAAGTGCAGACATTCCGTCTCCAAAACAGAGGGACTTTTCCTCCCTTTTTCTTCCTTTCTCCCAGGAACGGCAGGCAGACCTGCACAGGATTCAAAGGAACGCCTCTGGAATGCACTGAGTGTAATTGCATCCATGTGCCAGAAAAATAACCAACTTCACTCTTTTTTCCTTTCTGCTATTCATCTCCTTGTCCATATTCCATCCAGATTCAGTGAGAGTTTTTAGATCTCTGCAGCTGGTAATTCAGGCCCTTGAGTTTCTGGAAAAGGAGAGAAAGACAGCACAGCAAGGAGTTCACATCTACGGCAGCATAGAACAATTTTGCTTGTCTGAAAAGGAGAGAAGCAAGGGAAAACACTGTGCTGAATGTTCACCACATGGCTGCCTCCCAGAAGAGCCCCTCCCTACCATCAGCTGGGATTAATAGTGAAGACCAGTCATGTGGGTGAGGTAGAGCTAATTTCTAGCAATAACATATCTATTCACCTTTGGAGGAGAAAAAAAAAAGAGGATTTCTCTAGTGTTAAAACAGTTAAGTTTGGAGGCAGTGAAAATCCAGCATGGAAAAAAATCAGATTCGTCACTCAAGGGCTAGAGAGACTCTCTGAAAAAAGCACACATGCTCTTCAGAACGATAAACACACTCATGTATACACTATCTTTATTCTCCTTCGTAGCCAGTAAATTATGGAATTAAAGGTTTTAGTCTTACTGGAAGACTTTCTTCATTTGCTTCCTAGTTTTCTTTTTTAGTTTCTAGGAGAGAAAAAAATTCCAAAAACATGATTTAATTTTGAATATATCTGTGCTGCACTGACAAAAGAAAAAGCCAAATCAAGCAAAAAAGTAGTTGCCTACATTTAGTGACTGCTGCGGGATGCAACTTAACTCACTCCCAAAGGCCATTTTAAGGCAGCCCGAGACCCTTACAGCTCATCTTCCCCCACCCCAGTGCAGTTTGCAAGCGCGTGTGTTTTAAAAGCTACCTCCGTTCCATTTCTGCCATCGCAGCAGTGAAGACAGACCTCTCAGTTTTTCTGCAAGAAGGATCAAATGCGATAGGGAGTAGAGCTCACAGAAACGGCTGTCACCATCTACTGAGCTGAATCAGCCAGATCAGAACTTTGTTCTTTAGTAAAAGCTGTATAAATCTTGCTGCTCACTGCAAGGCCACGGAAACAGTGATGTTCCAAGGTGTGCATATCCACACCTGATCTATTGCACTTTACACACATACAGGTCATGCTTGCACCTTTATATCCATAGGATACACCTGCTCTTTAGAAAAGTGAAGTACTTTCAGCTAGCCTGCTTGGTTATTAACAGGAGAGGAACACTGGCTACCTGAAGGCTACAGTGGCCATTGAACCATTCAAGAAGCTGAGTAAGCATTTGGGTGGCTATCCTGTGCTGATGTGGGTGTTGTCACAGCTGTACAGATACCAGGACCCCAGCTCATTAGTTTAAATCTGCTAAGGTGCATCTACTAAGCAGCTACTGTGTATTTCTGTAAAAACAGGCACACTACTCACCATTACACCTGACTGCGAATCAGACAGATTTGGCCATCTCGTGCAACTTGGGGCCAAAGGAAAGCTTTGGAACACAGTACAAAAATCCTTTCCCTTTGGAACACTTACAAACATGTTTCTAAGACCTAACAGAAAGCGCAGGGCATATGCAGGCTGGTTTGAGACCTCAGACTTCAGTTTCCACCTCTCACTAGCTCCCTGTGTAGCCCAATCTATATGTAGTTTCTATGTACCTCACTTGTAAAATCCGGGATAGCATGCTCGTCTCTGTGAAGACCACAGTGAGGGGCACTATGCTTAGAAGCTGTATGGGAATTCAGTACCTTAACTCTTCATTACAGTGCAAGTTTTCCAAGCATTTACTAGAAGGCAAGTAACACTGCTACCCTGGACAAAACCAAACCCTAGATTCAGGTAGATCCCATCTGAGATCTACCTCTACATCTCAGAGAGAAATAACATGGATAAAAATTATCCCTCTGCATACTGTTACATTAAAGTTTCATTTGCCCCTTCTAGCCTCAGATGGAAACAAAAGCAGCACTTGGCTCCTCCTCTCCAAAACAGCTGTTCTCTCTGTAACTGAGAATATTTTAAACAGCATATTCAACTAATCTAGACTGATGATACAAAAGCAATCCCTATCAGGTGAATATAGCAGTTCCAATAGAGCAGCTGTATCTGTCACCTCGACCCATATTGTAAGAGCCAATTCCTTCAGAACTTTCCCCCACACACTTGACCAAACAGGCTGCTGGTTTTCAAAGAGTTCAGTGGATCTGAGAGAACATCATTGATTTCCAGTGCAGGACATAAATCAATGGAGAAAAGTGCATTTAATCCCTTCCCCCACTCTCCAGAAGCCAAGCAGCACTGAGCTTGTCTCTCTGCATTACGAGTCGGACAGAAGATGTCCCAAGCTATGCTGTAAATACCCAGCACGCTGCTTTGCTTTAATAGAATCAATGCATCAGAAACCAAGGCAGAGCAAAGCCTTGTCACCACGCACTCACTGCCCAGCCTCCACTCAAATCCAGAGCTGGGATGTTTGAAGGATGTACGCAGAGGAGAAGGGGGGGGGCGGAGTGTGGAGCATGAGAGAGGAGGCCATGCATGCAAAATCTCCTCTTTATCATCTCAGACAAGCCATTCCACAGCCTGTTCTCACATTACATTCAGCCCCTTCAGAAAGCTCCTCAAGAGCAAGTTGTGCTTTGGGGTTCAGTGGGGATTCTCCCTCTGGTGTTCATATCTATTATGGCAAGGGCATCTCACTTGTTTGCATAAGGGTTTCAGCAAGAGGCTGGTAAGGGCTGGTGTAAGTACATATAAGGACACCCATGCCACTCACACCAGCACATCCTCTCAGGACCTTTGCTGATTGTGTTGGGGGGAATAGATCCTATCTGCAGCACATCATTTTTTCCAGAATGGGCAAATTCTTCTAGTAGGCTAGTGAATGCTTTCACCCGTTACTATACAATGCTAGCACAGCATGGGAAACAGGCATCATGCACTTCTCAGCAGGGAGAATAGCAAAATAGAGAAACTGATGTTTGACATCATAAACATTAAGGAAAAAGGTTTCATGAAAACCTTCATGGACCAAGTTATGTTTTCAGAGCTCCTGTACTCCTGTTGACAGGCCTAGACTTTTAAGTCCAGGGTAAATTCAGATTAAAATAGCTGTGTACAAACATCTGTAGAAATCCTCACAGGTCACAGACCAGCTTGTTTGTGATCTTCCCTGGTGCTGTCTCAGTTTCAGCCCCTTTCACATTTTACATGAGTAAGCCATTTCAGGAAAACTTGCTCTCTGCGTGCCACAAAAGCCTGCCCAGCAGCTGTTCGGTTGTTCCTGCGCAGCTAGCAAAGACATGTGGAGGGGTCTTTTCCCTAAATCCTACTAGGGTTTTTTGGTACCAGGTTATTCCTTTCACCTTGCTCTTCCTGCTCCAGGGAAACAGCTCCTCAAGATCTAGCTGCCCCTATTGCTGCAGAGCTACACACTACATTTTCAACTCTCAGTGGTGCTGCATATGCCCAGCAACAGCAGCTCTAAGACTCCCATCACACAAAATGTATCCAGAAGCCATATTTTCTCCCAGAACTGTTATTATTTAGCAGTAATAGAGGTTATTACTCCTCAGCTACCCTCTTGTGTAGAGCCTTTAGCAAGTTTGTTCTCCAAGACTCCCAATAAAAACTCATCTCACCCAATGCAAATTAAATAAGCAGCTTATTGATACAGGCAGGAAAAGATCAGGGTTCATCCACCAGGACAGCCATATGAGCATGTTGAATCTCCTGAGCAAAAATATGTTCTGTTCAGCTTTTGACTTTGCAACCAAAAAAGCACAAACAAATTACTATGACAAAGGAAAAGCAAACCACAGAAACAAAATAGTCCCTGAACAAGACAACTTAAAACAAACAACAAGAAATTTTAGGGTAGAAAATAAAACCCTTCACACAGATTTCTTCTCACAATAAGCCACTGGTAGAAAGGTCACTTCATACTGCATCAGGACTCAGATATTGACTTACAAACCAGTTGTTTAAGCAGCTCTCATCTCTCAAGCAGGCTTGAATAATTGATCATAAAAGCACTATTAGTCATTTAATATTAGTAAAAAAATCTCACTTCAACAAGCCTTAGCACTCACACAGTAAATGTATCCCTAAGAAAAAAACCGAAAACCAAGAAAAGCTCTTTAAATGTCTAGCTAGCTTGAAGTGTCTCAGTCTGCACAAGGTGTTACTTAATATTTACTTCTATATTTGTTCTACAGGAACATACTCTCAGCACTTCTTTTAGACAGTTTTGTTTCCTGTGTAAGCCTGTAACTATATTTTCAACTTATACATTGAGAAACAAAAAGTTATTCATACACAGAAACAGCATTTTAAATCATTATTAAGTTTATACGGGTGTTATAATAACTAAGAACAAAGTATAACATAAACTACTTACATTGTGCTATTGATTTTATAGTAGAGGAAACCTACAAGGTTTCCTTTTCATTCGCACCAAAGGCTTTGAATACTTTTACAACACAAGACTTCAGTTTTCAAGCAAAGCATCCCCCAAATAAAACACTACCAGCCAGCCTAATCAAAAAAAAGAAATATCATAAGCAAACAATAACCTCTCCTTATCTTCAGAGTTCAGACCCCTTCTGCCAGCAAAAAAAAAAAAAGGCAAAAAACACTCAAGGATGCTGGTTTTAATCTGTTTCCTCTGAAAAAACTGCCAATGAAACACCATGCTTTAATTTCCCAGCTGTGAGATTGGAAAATTGGCAAGTGAAGCTTATCATTGGCAAGTGAATCACAGGTGTGCAGCATGAGATTACACAGGGAGGGTCAGAACACAAGTTAAAAAGCAGGAGAGAAGGAGGGTTGTTTTTTTAGGTGGGGAAGTTATGGTGTAAGAAATTTAATGGGCTGTAAGTTTCAAAGTTTTGGGGTTTTTTAAATTTTATGTTTTAATATGTGTGTAGTAGATAGTGTAAGCTATAAGAAAAACTGAATAAATTAGCTAGGAAGGAATATATTTGTGAAAATAATGGCTAAGAAAAAGAGGAGAAGAAAACTTGATTGTTTTTACTGTAAGGTAAGATAAACCTCCTTTTTTAATGTTTTAGTCTGAGTTTATTTTAATTAAAGGCTGTTTAAATAGGGAAGTTGCTTTTTTTCTTTGTTTTTATTTCTAATACAAAGTAAAAAACAGACCTTATTTTGTCTTGGTGACCTGCTTGAACTAGTAAATCCCAACCATGTGAAGGTGTAAGATCTTCCTTATAACAACATTATATATGATAGTTAAGTAGTTTTTCTCTAAACAGTGAATTAAGTAATAATTATAGGCTATAATGATACCTAGAAAACTAGTGAAGCTTTCAGTTAATCAAGATAACCTGAGTTTCTGCTACTAAGCAGTAGGCTCTTAGTTTTTAAAGAATATCTCTGAGAGAACCTTCTTCCTTCTTTGTAATTTTCAAGTACAGCTCTTATGTGCTGTGGAATAGTTTCAACATGTGAACTTTACTGTAAGTAAAACATAAGAAAACATAGATGCTGGAAAGGGACTGAGTAAGATTACTTGTTATTCTGTCTAAACCAAAGCTTGGGGAGCTGTGATGTTTTTCTTGTATGTGACTTCTGAGTATTAATAGTTTAGTTTTGATGGTGCTTTTTCTGTTGGTGTAGCTTTTAGTTGGAGAAGCTCTTAATGAGAGAAGATGGATATATAGTTCCTAATAGATGCAATTCTTCAAATTACTTTTCTTAGCATGTAGTTGTTTTTCTGAAATAGCTTAGCAACTTGGCACATTAGAGTTGATATCTTAAAGTCTTCCTGCTAGTCCTGTCACTGACTTATGTGATATTGAGCACATTACCCCTTTCCAGTTTTTCTTTTGTGCTCCTTTTACACAGCACAGTAGTTGCTAGCATAACTACTAGCAGTATGGAAACTGTGTCTTAGCCAGAGCTTTCAAACACTATTGTGAAACAAAAAATAGTAAGTCTGCTTGCCAAGTATTTTCACAGTACAAAGCACTGTTAATTCTGGGTACAAGTTCCTTCAAGAAAAGATGAAACAATGTAAAGCAGAAATTCACTTAGATGCTTAGCAGCAAAAAAAGCAATAATGTAATTTACAGGTAAGATGTTAATACTGGAGGACAGAAATTTTTAGTTAACTTTAAAATATAGTCCTATAGTACAGACTAACAGCTTTTCAAAACTCCTGGCAGCTGTTTTTTATACTGGAGTGTCTGTCTGTCTTGAAGTGCAATGGAGGTAAGAAGGCTAGTCATGAGCGCTGTCTTGACTTTGGAAGTTTCCTTCTTCTCAGTAAAGGTTAGTGAGATGAAGTCTGACCTGTAGAAAAAGAGAAATTTTTTACCCCAAGAACAAGTTTAAGACTCTTTAAATGAGATTGTTGAAGGTAAAAGGTGAACTTCACATTTTACTGTTCTTCTCAGCTTTAAACAAATATTTTGATACTCTCAATATAAGTATCAGTGCTGCTTTTGAAAACTTTTAATAATAGGCTCCAGAATAGCAAACCACAATGTGCTTATGAGTTGCTTTCAGGTAACTTCTAACCAAGTACTTCTGCCCCTTTAAACTCTCTTCTACTCATAAACAGCTAGACTGAAGCTTACATTCTTGACCACCTCCATCATAGGAGGCAGCTTGTGCGACACAGTATTACCAGCTGTCTGTCGAAAAGTCCTTTGGCTGGCTCCGTGAACAAAATGTAACACATATTGGTTGGCAAACAAGATTTTCTTCTCAGTATTAGAAAAGAAGTGTCTTAAAAAAAAAATCAAGGCGAAGGATGAAATATTTTATGGGTTTTCCTATAAACATGCTTAGCAGTAAACTTGAAGTTGCTCTGTATACTCAGCAGGGCAATCTAGGAATACCCATGCTGAGACTGAAACTGCAAGTCCCAAGCCATGCTAGGGTTCTTTTGTACTTCTCATTTATTCAGTTTTGGAGAAGTGGGAAGGAGGAACCAGCAGGTTCTGCTTCGTTTCCCTACTCTGAGATACAAATAGCTGTTAAATTGTCCCTCAGATTACAGATCTATAAATACATGGAAAAAAGGTTTTTTGAGCTACTTAGAACCTGTTTTTAAGCACTGTGACACTGTAAGCTCAGGGTTGCCTGTTTGCAGGTTGTAGGTAGTTTGGTTAGATGGGATATTTCTTCCTGTGCTTTGTAACTGTTGCACTTAAGCTGTATTTTCTTTCTTAGCAGTCAAATCTTCTAAACTCAATGGCTAGAATGACTAGATGATTTCATCTGGTACCCAGTGTTGCAAGAAGCCATTAGGACAAGTTTCACGTTTGCTGATGCCATGCTCAGCACATAGTTTCTCACAGAGTCAGTTTTAGGAACTCCCAGCAACAATATGTATGCTGAAGTATGCATGTTTCTATTGAAATGGCTTCCTATCTGGATTTCATGACTGTTCATGGCTGTCTTGATATTTTACTGGGTAAGACTGGTGTATTTTCCTCTCATGGCTGGAGTTGCTTCAACATGTTGAAATGTTTTTTCATTGCTATTTGGCTATTGTATTAATGTTGCACAGTGTGCAACTGTGCTGACGGGCTCAAATGTGTGCAGTGTGCTTTGCTGCCTTTCTGTGTAGAATGCTCGCTCTGGGCTTCTGTCTTTTAGAGGGTTTGGTCGTCTTACATTTGCAGCTATGTTGTGGGTACTTTCTCTGTATGTCACTAAAAGGATTGCTTTATTTGATGGCTTTATTGCATGAGTTGCTAATTTTCTTGAACTTGTGCAAGTTGCTGCTGTAGACTGTTGCATCATGCTGCTTAACACTGAATGTAACTGCTAAATTTAATTTTTGCACACTATGATTTAGTGTGCTGTTGCACTAAATAAAGCAAGGCAAACATCTGCATAGGTAACTTGAAACTGAGACTTTGGGGTGCCTGACCCAGGAAAACTGATGGTTCTGATAATTAACAAAAGTAGTGATGTGCTGATTGCCTGAAAATGGAAGGCATCCGGCCTGGTCAAAATAGACTGTATCACTTATAAAATGCTGGCTTTCAGTATGGACTCTTAATGGTTTGTGCCCTCTGTGTCCATATGCTTCAAAAAATGCTGAAGTTTGTGAACTTGCCTGGGCATGCTTACATGTGCAAACATGTTATTGTACATTCATGCATATGAGCTGCATAATCTCTCAGCTTTTCTGTTGCAGTTTGCTTGAGGCAAATGTCCTGTGAGGTTATGTTTAAATAATGCCATCTAAGATAATCATTTAACGTATATTACTAATTTAATGTGAGCTTTAAGGAGTGAAGGTTCCAAGACCTGTTCTTTCAGCTCCTATTAAAATGATTTTCTTGAACTTGAGGCTATGATGCTGACTCTGTATGGCTAAAAGACACTCAGAAAGGTTTACTGCTCAGTTGCTAAACCTTTTCTGACAGTCTCAGTGGCACCAATCAAAGCTGTTTAAACCCAAAGGACTCTTTTGATAAGCAGTAGGACATCTTGAATGCAGACAACTGACGCATGGGTGCCTATGATGCCAGTATGGGCAACCTCCTTAAAGTTCCTTTACAGCTCTACCTTTGTTATCGAGTTCTGATTCACCTCATTCTTCAGATGAGCTCAAGCTGCGAAATGCTGTAGGCTAATGCAGGAAATCCCATGAAATCCCTTCGTGGTACCATGTTTTTGTCTAGTGTTCAGAGTGATAGCTGAATCATTCAGGCATCCGTGGGCAGTCAGGAAGAATCAGGACCATGGTTAATGGGAGTAACTTGGTGACTTCCAGGCCAGCACACTGGGGCAATTCTTTTCTATACAAGCCAGCTGTCTCACAGGAGGCAGTACCTCAGTGAAAGCTGTCTCTCTTGACCCCTGCCTTAGCTTGCTGAAGTCCCCCTGTCCCCTGTTACTTAATATGAACATCTTATCTATTTCTCTTTTCATCTCTGCTGAGGTATTATAGCCTGGTTGTGCTGGAATTTTTTTGTATAGATGTCAAGACTGATGCGTTGGACTCCCTCTGTCCAGGACTGAACAAGTTCTGAAGAAGTTTTATTTTCTCTTTGCTTCTTAATGTGGGTCTGATAAATTTCACTGAACTAAAGAGTTACTGTTCTATTCTTCACTTCCACCTACTGTGACTATTCTTGAGAGACAGCATAGGTTTAAGTATTTGGAAAAGGCTTACTGCACATGTACTGTGCTGTGAATTAAGGTATTAAATAAGTAATCTTTGTCAAAGGTATTCCCGGCTACTTGAAACTGGATTTCTGTTGGTTATAGAATGAGTCGATTGATTTCTACTTTAAGGAGAGCAGATAAACAGAAGATGGATTTGCTCAGATTTCTTGATGGTTGAATGACACTAGCCTAGTATCTCTAAGGAAACCAATTTTCATGGTCCCAGTAGTAAGGAGAGAAGCAGAAGGATCTCCTTCCTGTGTGCATAGAAATATTCATGAAGATGTTGAGATTGCTAGGCTGGAGTGAGAGCACTCTATCAATAAATAAAGAGCATCAGTATCTTATGACATTAGTGAGGAAAGAATGACATCCTTTTTGCTTTTATTTCCTTCTATTTTGGAACATTCAGGTTATAATATTCAGCTCAAAATGACACTTGAAGCAAGTTTGAGGATTTGAGAGGGGAAAAAAAGTACTTTATGTTGCACTAAAGGAATGCATTAAGCTCAGTGGGGGATGAAAAGCTGTGCAAGACTTCCCAAAACCCTTTCCACAGGGCACCTTCATGTCTGAGATGGCTGGCAGGTTTGAATGCCCTAACTTCAGACTGGAGAGGTCCTGGAGGAATATCAGGAATGCAGGTTCCCCAATAACCATGTACAGGGAAGCAAGCAAGCAGAGTGAGCTGGTGGATTATTCAGAATGCTGTCAGGGATGGTAACTGTAGCAGGACTTCAATTATATTTTTCAGAAGGATCAAGGTGTATTTAAAAATATTCAGTCCAGTACTAATTGAGATGAGCCCTATCTAGCTACTTTGGTATCTAGTAAAATCTTGCTCTCATCATGTCACAACTACTATCTCGGATGAAAGAAGCATTTTTATACTATTCTGTTACTGAGCTTTCTTCAAGAATTCCTTGTCCCTTCCAGATTTCCCTGTTCAAGTGATCTTTTTATTGGCCATTTACTTAAGATTTAGGCAGCCTACAGGCTATTGTTTGAGTCCTAATCTGAAATGCATCATCTGAAAGGCAGCACTATTTTTATTTGGAATTGTCTGGTTTTGTTGCATGGAGAGCTGTACCACTGTAGGTTGCTGCTACGATCTTGCTGATCCTGTATTATGCAACCCCCTTTTAAAGAGGAATGCTGGTTTGTTGATTCTTCCATGCATCACCTCCTCTACAGGGCTAGAGATCTTGATCTCTGAGATGGGATTTGGGGGTGTGTGTGTAATCCAAGTGTTTCAATGTGATTCACTTCTAATCCAAATGTATTTAAACCTAAAGCTGACCAACCTCCATACAAATGTTGATTACCTGCAATAATTTCCTGGCTCAAACTCCCATAACTTTTTACATTCTTTTTTCTTTCCTATTTGCAGCACAGAAATGCTTTGGAAGTGCTAACATATAGTGCAGGAAAATGCTGTTCGCTTAGTACAGATGTAACCCAGGCTGCGAAGAGCTCAAATGTGAAATCCTATAGGTTTTGGAACAAAACTGACTTTTCCAGCTGAGATTGTCCCCTTGAAGACTAATAAGGGCATTTGAGGGCTGCTAAATGTCTGGGAAGCTGGAGGTTCCCACATTGCAGACTTCTGGCATCTCTTCTAGCCCCTGAAATGAGCTGGTTATTATTGTGAAGGAGGCAGCCTACTCCATTTCTGCAGAGGAGAATCTCATCAGGATACTGTCAGAGTCCTAGCCTCACAAATACAATCTGAGAGGCTGCAATCTCGTCTGTGCACGCTGCATGTATCTCCCCTATAGAAGGTTGGCACTGAAAGCGATGCTCAGCCTAAGTACGCATGGCTGTTCTGGCACATCAGTGGAGTGGTGAAAGGGGAGGGGCTTGGCAGACAAACTCCTGTTCTGAATGACTTTACCTGGAGGTAATCTTTTCTGCCAGGCTGAGTCTGACATTAAAAATGGAAAAGGCTGGGGACATTTTCCACCCAAAGCTCAATGGAAAGTGGCAGGTGTCAGATTTTTGCAAATTTCTTTTTCTTAACTCACAAGCTTCTGCTGACAAGGACTTGAAGGCTCCAACCTGGAAAAGCTCCAAACTAAATTTCTGCAACTAACTTAAAATACAGATGTTTTTAAAAGGTGAAGGGGAGAGGGAAGGACAGAGAGGTTAAAGGTAGAAATGGAAATTCTTCAGCTCAGAGAAGTGGTGTGGAGAGAAATCTAATTTGTATACTGCTATTCAGCTGAAGATGTTCACTTGCATGGTGGTTTAGTCATTCAGCATACTGTGCCTTTGCCAGAAACACTGAACTTGGAACAGGATTTTCCTTCTCTTGACATTCAAGTGTGTATGGAGAAAACTGCTCATCAGTCAGATCCTTTGGCTAACCCCTCCTGGGTTACCAGCTGCACCTTCTTTTGTGCTTTAGATTTAAATCTGTATCCTGTATGTAAGCTAATTCTCAGTATCTTACTGTTTAGTAGTCTGCCATCAGATGAGGAACAGATGCTAGAAAAAGTAGATCCCAAATTTAGGTGACTCATTTCCTGATTCTAACAGCTACATGTTGGATCTGTCTTGGGCAACACTTGTGTCTTTTGTCATGGTAATAAATTTGATGGAATTAATCAACCCTACAGACTGTGACTTGGAGAAGATGCAGTCTTAGGACTTGAGGCGTGCGATTAAGACAACCAGTTACTATGTATGTGTTGCACATATACTCTTAAGCCACTATGACTGCAAGGTTATGCAGCTCAGTTCAGATTGTGATGGGAGACATTCAGTGCTTATGCTGTGGTGCTTAGGAACCTCTATATTAAGCTAGTGTGCAAACCAGGTCATGCTTAATGTTAGCTTTCAGACAGCCACTTCGAAGTAGTGTGTAAATTCCCACCTGGGAGGGCGTGCTCTTCTCTCCCCACCTCCCACTAGTGCTTTCTTAGAAGAATAAAGTAAAACCAATATTAAACCTTTGACTTGAGAGATATTAGCTTGAGACATGCAATCTAGAATCTGTCTGGGCTCCATAGGTAGGAGCCTGTGTGTTGATTGCTTGGAGGAAACTGCTTTGCATAACAACAGTTCAGTTTACAGCTAGGGGAATTAATCAGTGTACAATTACTTAGGAGATGCTTGCACCTGGACAGGAGCTAGACACAGTAACTTGGTTTTGGACACTTTCAGCTTTGTATTACTAAAACAGAAGCATGTTTGAAGTGAATATTCTGGCTCAGTTAAGACCTCTGAAGGATTTGTGTAAATAAATACAAAAAAATATAGGAGATGTATTGCATTCACAGAATGTCTAACTTCCTGGTTGGTCTTACAGGGAAGGTTTTCCAGGTATGTGATGGGGTAGAGTCATACCCATCTGTGTGAGAGAGGAAGCAGGGAAGCTTTGCTGCCTGACAATGAAATTCATGTGTTTCATGTGTCCTAAGTGAGCTATTAGATAACTTGCTACACTTTTTTTTTTGCTTTCAATGTATATTGACTTCAAACTTTTAATACTTCATTAAATAAAATTTTCAACTTTCAATTTCAGCTGGTTATGCAGGTGGGTTTTCTTAGTGAGGTATTCTTAGCCTAGAGTTAGAATTATCATTCCATCATCAACAGCCATGTTAAAAGAAAAAATAATTCTACATAGAAACAAGCAGCTAATAACCTGTGCAAACAGAAAGTTGAATAAAAAAAATTTCTTTAAGTAATGTCCAGGTGATATCACTTGAACATTTTGCTACTTAAGGTCCCTGTGATGGTTTAAAGAAAAAAAAAAAAATCAGAAAAAGTGGGGAGAAAAAACCTTGACTTCTGGAATTGAATGTTCAGATATTTTTACTTCCACCCCTCTGTCCCTCACATCTTGTTTGTGGACAGGAATTTAGTCATTGTCACATGTTTCTGTGAAACCTTGAGGTTTCAGTGATACTCCCCCCTTTCAGAGCAGAAGAGTTTCATTGGACATTGTAGCTAGCTGTGTGAGCTTTAACACCTTTTCTCTGCCTAGAAACTATATGAAAAGGGTGTTCAGTTAGTAGAATTTCTAAGCAATATTGCTGTTCTGAAAACAAGAGATATGAGGTTTGGCTGCTTGCCCTTTGATCTAGTTGTTCCTCATGTGTTACTATTCTTGTTTAGATTGTAATTATTTCCTCTAAATTTGGTAACCTGAGGAAAGAGTGAGGGAAGAATGAAAAAAGAAAAACCTAGTTCTTTCCTTTTGGAGAAGTGGTTTTAGTTGCTTTTGTGATAAACGTATGTAGTAAACTTTTAAACAAGTTATCACAATGTTTGCTGTGAAAATTAGCCGGAGCCTCCATAAACGTGTTGTACAGTGATAGCAATGTGACACGTTTTTACTTTGGTGGCCCAAACATAAAAGGTTTTTAATTATACATATACCCAGCCTCAACTGAAGAGGACAGTTGCTAGTTCAGAGCTCGCAAGGTAGCAGAAACCTTCAGGGGAAGAGTGTGTGTGTCCTGTTGAGGATATTAATACTTGAAGTAGCAGGACTTTCATCATTGTATCACACTCTATTCCACTACTGCAGGGTTACTTACGACTCCTGTCTTGGTTGTGGTCATGCACAAGAATGTTCTCCCTGTCTAGTGGAAGATAAAAATCTATAGAACAACTGTATTTGATCAAAGTAGAAGTCCAGAAATTGCAGTAATCCCTGTGTGATGCTGTTTGGTAGCAAGAGCTTAGTGGATGAGTACAAGAAGCAAGCAAGCACAGCACAATATGACCTTCTCCTTTGCATCATCCTGATGTTTTACAAGGAGTGATTTGAAGATTCCTTGAGCCAGAGGCTCTAACTGCCTCCTGATATTTGATGGTTGGAAGAAATAAACTATTTTAACTCAGTAGAGCTGGGGAAATTGGAAGAAGATAACCTACTGTTTTAATCTAGACTCAATGCTGTGGCAAGTATATGGCTCAATATTTTATCTAGAATCCCATGTCATTACTTCTGTGAAACTTCAGAAAGCATGAACAGTCTTATGCTTTAATGTTAGTCACTGTATGCTTAGTTATGCTTATAACTGTGCATTCAGATAAGATGGCCTATCAACATCTGCCTGTGTTATAGGATAAAGTATGCCTGTGCATTGCCACATCTAAATTTCTTGAAGTACCTCATGGTTTTGTGCTGTGTTATTCCTTTGCTTAAACAGATTTACATACTGTATGCAATAGCACACAGATTACCACATCTGTGATTCTTTATTAATGGAAAATTGGTCCTTTAAATCTAGTGTATGTAAAAAGTTGAGCTTTGCATGTTTTTTCAGTATATAGCTCTGATTTATTTATGACTGACCTTCAAAAAGGAAGGGAAAAAAGAAAACCCATGCTTTCAAAATGTAAACACCTTTCATAAGTATGTTGTGTGTCTGTTTGGAACTGAATACAAAATAGTATGTCTGAGAGATGATAAAGCAAAAAGCTCTTTGGAGCATAAATTGTAGGAACTTGTGCCCTGCTATCTCAGAGCAGGGGGCTACTGGGTGGTCTGTCACTGGGAATGGAAGCAAATTCTGGTACTTCTAAAGCACATAGATGTAGCTTTTCTCTTATGTTGCTAGCATCTGCTGGGCAACGTAGTTTGTGTGGTGGGGACCTAGCTATGTCCTTCTGCTGAAACAACTTTCTCCTTTGCAAGCAATAATGAATGTGATAGTATCTTATCTAATTATGCAGGTCACTCTTCTCCTGATCGAGTGTATTTTCTTCACGTACTTCTAAATGAAGATGTTGCTGATACTGCAGTGTTGGCTGTGAGCTGGCTCTTACCTTGCCTCACTTCAACTGCAACTTCAATGAGTTCAAGTAGGAATGTTGAGTAGTTAGAGGTCAGGGAGCAACAGCTGCATCAGTGCCTGAAATTGGTGCTATTTCCTACAGTGTGTATGAAATCAGCTCTGTGTCAAGGACAGCAGTCTGTATTGTTTTCATCCTTTTTGCAAGGAGCCTTTGTATTACTTCCCAGACTGTTCCTTTACTGTGATGTGAAAAATTGTTTCCTCCTTAGACTGTGGAGGACAGGGGTGGGAGGGAATGCCGAGGGATGGAAAGGCTGATGTGGAGGGAGCAGCGAATATTCCTGATCTTTGGGAATCGGAAACTAGCTGTGAAAATTACTCTTCCATGCACTATCAAGGTCAAGTGATTTGTTGCTTGTTCTGTTTACTGGTGCTTTATCTTAAAAGTGGAATGTTCATTCAATGTTCTAGATTGACAGCTCTGCAGCTCTCAATTTATCCATTCTTCAGAATAATTTGGCAGGAGACTTGATGTGACCTTACTACAGTGGAATGATTGGATGATTGAAGGGAAGAAAGGGGGTTGAAGTGCTTATGTAATAGGGAAGGAAGACAGGAGATTATCTCAAATATCTCATCTGCTGATCATAAGTTTGATGTCAATGTTGTGATGTGATCTTAAGGCTGGATGTGCACCTCAAGAATTGGAATCCAGGATGCTTGCTGAGCTGCTTGGGCTTGCATTCTTCTGACATGGCTACATGGACCTTTGGGGAGCTGTCCCTTGACATTTGAATGCAGAAGTTCCACACTCTACTGAACATAAATAAGAGCCTGTTAAAAGGAAAAATATGTTTCAGGCAGATATGAAAGCTGTTACAGATAACACTACAGATACTGTGGTTTTTTCAATGTGTAACTGCAAAAAGGAAAGAAAAGAGTTGCTTAGTGAATAATTCACAGATCATGCTCTGTTAGGATTAGTGCCTCTAACTGGGCAGATGCCTATCAATGTTCCTGTTTTCCTGTAGCTTCTGTGTTGGAATTGTGATTACTGGATGTTAATTTTTAAGTTGTAGGGTCAGATGGAAGAACAAATTGCAAGAACAATGAGAGTGCATTAGTGTAACAAACACCTCTGCCTTAATTTTCTAAAGAAACTAGGTCCTTATAGTGAAAGCCACTCCCAAACTGGAAAATGATGGGGAGGAGAAGAACGAACAATGCCTTGGAGATGTTCACATCCTGCCTTGCTTTCAGGGGAATGAGGGAAACCTTTTGTGGTTTGTAGTTTTAGTGTTTGAAAAATAATGTGACCTCTGTGAGGAAAAATCTAATTGTTTTGGGCCTGTTCATTTGTCACTCCTCTGGCAGGAAGGCACATCCACCATCTTTCAGAGGGCTTCTGCCATTCATGCATGTGCACACACCCATGTAATGTGTGGTATTTGTCTGTATATTTTTTCCTTCAGCTGGTAAGATGCTTGGTAGTTTGGGAATGCAACCTACTCTTACTTTGTGTTTTGTACAGTGAAGTAGAAAATGTCACCTTGTTTCAGATTCTCCTGTGTCACATTGATTACAGTGGTCTCAGAGAAGGACAGAATGATCTTTAGCAGCAGAAACCCGTGATTCTTGTAGCTTTCATGCTCTGCAGGAAACACTAGAAATTGTTCAGCCTGGCTATCAATATCCAGTGGAGCTAGGAGATAAAATAAGACAATTCCTTATTCCTACTTATCTAACAGTAAGACTTTTTAAAATTAGGAGTACATTGGGTTTTTCCTGTTTTGTGCTTTCAGTCTGATGTATTTGAGGAAATCATCTGAGTGGGTGCAACTTGTACTCTGTGCTCAGACAAGTAAGGTAAAGACAAGGACTGATTTTAACAAACTTTTTCAGCTTTGTATCACCTGAAGTTTTTAAAGATGTGAGTTGATGCAAAGGTAGTATTGTCATGGCTAGACTGTGGTCTGGAGTTAAGACAGGGTAATGGGGGATGTGCTACCTGTGGATTTTCTAACATTAGTAGATGTGCTACTCTATAGTGTACTCAGAGGTATCTAACTTTGATCCTTATCAAGTCGTCTGTAGTGGGTGCATTTTTTGCTTACACTAGATACCTGCAGTACATAGTTTGTGGATATTGACATTGCCTAGGAGCATTTGTTAAACTGCTGCCATAGGATAGGAAAAAATGCTGCTTTTTTTTGCTAAGGGGAAGTATACATGTATTGGAAACAGAAATGCAACATTTCTCAGCAATTGTTGGCCATAGCATTTTAAAAGAAAATCAAAACATTTATCATTTGAAGGTAAAATAGGAAAAAATCTCAGACCTGTAACTTGAAACGGAACAAGAGACATAGAGAAGGAAGACAGTGGTCTATTCCAGTCATTAAATATTGAGACATATGTCAAAACCAATGAAACTGATGAGAATGCTTCTGTTGATGTTGTTGTTATGAAAATTAGGACTGGAGAAGAGATGCACAACAGGATGAAAGCTCTGGGGCATGACAGGCAAAGGTTTATTAAACTAGAGTTCAGACAGTAGCTGCTGCTAAAACTAAAAATTATACTGAAGCAAGCCTCTGTCTCTGACAGGGCAGAACGTTGAATGTTATTTGAGTTACAGTAGCACTGGAGAGCCTCACTCAGAGCTGTGTTTGTTGACATTAGATGCTCTACCAATGCAGAACAGATACTGTCTCTGACTTTACTACTTTCCCAGTGTCCAGCTAAGGGAAAAATCGGCATTAAAAAGCACTGTTTCATGAAAATGCTGTTTCCAGCTTCAGGAAAAGCTTGGATTTTTGTACTTGACTATTGGTTAATGCATTGTGAAATAGTGACATTCCCAGGCTCTTATTCTTTTAGTAACGATGCCACCTAGTGGGCTTGATCAGTAGGAAGGACGGTGGAGCCAGTTGGACTGGACATGGCTGGAAACGATGGAGCAGAGCATGTTCTTGGTGCTTTGGAAGAGCTGGTGGTATTTGCTTTTACTGAACAGTGTTCTACTTATTCCCCCTTACCATTATACAGCCTTACCTAGGAACAATTTTCTTGTTAACAACTACTTTTTACACTTACTCAGTTGCTATCTGGTTACTTCCAGCTTCTTGCTGCTGTAGTAAGAGATGACTCTTTGGTAGATTTTAATTTGCAGTTTTAAAAGCAGTGGGCAGTAACCTTGAATTTCTGGACACCTGTATCAAATACTTACAGAAATATAGTGCAAACAGTAGATAATTCACTGGAAACTTTAGGAACTTGTGCTTCCTGAACACTGCTCTTTTTACTCCATATTTCAAAGGGCTTAGCTCATAGGTTGGTTAACATAGTCAAATCCTACATTCATCTGAGGTAGATGAGGCTTGAAGATGTGGCGGCTTGGAAGTTCTTCATATTCCTAGTATATGGGGTTGTCAGTAACATTTCGACTTACCAGTATTGATGAGATGCCTTTGAAGAATGAGATCACTTCATTTTCTGTGCTGTCCTCATCCTAAAACAAAAGACACAGCAAACAAAATCCTTTTGTGACAAGAGTTGATATACCTTTCTTCCCAGTGAAATTATCTGACATGTTTTCAAAGGTAAGAGTGGTAGAGAGAACACTTGGACTCTTTGGCCTGCAGCATCAACAAAAATAGTTATTACATGCTATGATATCTTGTGACAGTGATGGATGGAAGAAAACAATTTTGTTAATAGCAGAGCACAAGGGGGTTATGTGTATTTGTTCTATTAATTTGCAGGAGGGAAAAAAAGAATCCTTCTCCCCACTATGATTAAGTCTCCTTAAATTTTTGAAGCAATAAAAGATTAAAAAAATCCTCTAATTTGATAAAATGGCTGTCTGTCTTGTTAAAACTAAGTTTCTAATGCTTTGCATGCTGGCAGAACTCTTTACTTTTTAGGCTCAAGCCATGAGTCTCATGTCAGAGTTACTACATGCAATGGCTTAAAACCAATGGATCCCACCCATAAAAGGAACAATATGCACCTTTTCTGTTTTCTTTAAGAGATTAGAAAAGGGATCTTAGCCAGGAGGTTTTGGCTAACAAAGAGTCAGAGAGGTGTTTGAGCTGTGTGTATTGCTAACCTGGTCATTCACACCTAGTCCTGAACTGCAGTGGGCTACCTGTCTCAAACCACTCACACATGGCAACTTGTTACTCAGTTACTGGGTAGCTCCTCAACCCTAAGCCCCTTAGCACTGACAAGCTTCAATACTGTGGTGGTAGTACAGACAGCACCTCATCTTCCCACCTCTATTTCTTATCTTTCTTTGGTTTGTGAGGAATCTCTGTGCCTCACTATGGATGAACCTCTTGTTCTCTGAGTATGTGATATATTTAGAGTTTTTTGGAAGCTGGATTGATGTGGTTTTCCTGCAAAATGTCAGTAGTAACCTGTAAATTTTTGTGCTATGTTCTTGCTGTAGAAGATAATCAGAGTTTGTGATATGAAAAAAATTGTGTAAACATACCGCTGTTCTAATATTTTCTTCAGAATTCTGTATTTTTCCATTGTCTCACTGTGGAGCTACCTGGTTCCAAAAGGGAAAATAGATGCTAAACATGCTTTAAGTAAATGCTTGTAGAATCTCGCAAAGAATCTCCTTAAAAGTAGAGAGTTGGGAGGAAAAAATGGAAATGCTTGCTTATTAGTTCATGCTGTCTTTGAAATACTAGATTTCTCCGTCACAAGGAACAAGCGTGTGTGAAATGCGCTCGTGGCTTGCCTGCAAACCAGAAACATCCCTTCTGTTTCCATTTCATAACAAGCATTCCTGGGGGACTGCCAACAGTTTTTATATGTTAACAATGATTATCTTGATACACAGAATAAGCACTGCCTGACAAAGATTTGGGCCCATCAGAAAACATCCTTAGTATAGAAACTACAAATGCTAAGGGGATGTGAAGGTATGAAGAGAGAACCGAGGTGGCTAGCTGGCTAGGAGGTGTCTGCTCTTGTTTAGAGCTGGAGCCTCTGTTCAAAGGTAGCAATTCTCAGCAAGGACTGGAAGCCACACTTGACTGTTTTGTGAAATGTCTTTTCTCAGGTCTCAATTGTGAATGCTCTGGGAAGCACAGATCACTTCAGTCCAGTAGATGAAAAGATGAAAAACAAGTTTAAGTAGAGCTCAGAACCTGCATAAGTACAGGACATCTAGTTTTTGTCTTATCCAGGTGTCTGCTTCTTGGATTTGCAGCTGTATGAACATACTAAATGTATGTATCAATGCTCCAAATCTGAGGCACCAAAACTGCCTGCTAGCTCTTAATCCCTGTACTGGGACGAAGTGCCACCAGAGCCTGAGGCCTGCCCTGAGTCCCAGCAGATGGAGCCCTTGCTGATCCTTTCCATTTTCAGTTACTGCTGCATCTGCTAAACACACCCTGGTAAGCGGAAGGTCCAGAAAAGAGCTGCCAGGCAAGGGTTAGTGGGGTAAGGGGGAAAGAGCAATAGTTGAAGCTTATTTCTTTGTGTGAGCTGATTCAGAAGATAAAGAAATTGCTACACAGGACAAGCAGGGATGAAAAAATATTGCCTCAAACCCATTGCATTTAACAGCGTGACAAAACTGGAGCAGTTTTGACCAGAGCCTAGTGCTTCATCCCAGCTAGGAACTTAGGGAAGAGGATGCAGTAGGTTGGATCATGATCTAACAGTTTATTAAGTCTACTTGTGTTATACCACATTAAAGCTTAAATATGTTTCTCCCCAGGCCACCAAAGAAACTTAATGCCTTTCCCTAGTGCTTTTATCTTTCTTTTCCCTGCACTTTAATTACAAGCATGTTCTTTTGCTGCTTTCGACAGTAAATTTTTTTCTAGGTCATGATTTTTATCTGGCTTCCAACTTCATTGGAAGTTAAGCAAGGTTAGTCTAGGTTAAGATTTGAATAAAATGTTATTTTGGTGCCAAAATGTCAGGGTTTATGCTCTGAAGCAAATTACCGGGTCGTACGCTGGCAAAACCAGGATGGTCTGCAGGTATGTCCACTCATAGAATGGCTATTTTCTACACATGCACATTTTGGTAGGCACTAACAGAAGTACAGTAAAACAGATTGTATAGAAAACAGATGGCTGCTTCAGCTGTTCACAGATGTCACAGCAATGTCCTAGCAATTTTCTTAGCAAATACCTGTGTGTGCTTTATCTGTTACTGGATGCTAACAAAAATCCCCTGAAGGCTAAATGAGGAGCCAGGACTTGGGCAATTAACAAGATTTCATGCAATCATTTGCTTTTTTGGGTGAAAGTACTTCATGTAAGACTGGCTGGGAAGGCTGCTACTTAGCATAAAAGGAAAGCAAATTCAGGCTGGAAGGTGCTTATTAGGCAATGCTAATTAAGTGCTAGTCTGGGTGTGTTGTGTGTTGCTGGTGGGAAAAGTACAATTTACTAGGGAAAGGATTTTTATGCAAGTGAATGTATGCAAATATGTCTTCTGAATTGCTTAACACAAGAAGGATTCACAGAGGCATTTTTTTTGTGCTCTGGACTACATAATAAGGCGTAAGAGGGCATACAAGGACTGTGCATTCTCCTGTATGACAGAAGCACAGTTAGGTAGTTGAGAACTTAATTAGACCAGGGATGTCTAAAATGTGGGATGTAATGGACAACACACTGATAGTATAGGGTGTTGGGGGAAGAAGGGTGTGAGATTGTCCAAGAAGCACTGGCAGGGTTTTTGTATGAAACAGTTTTGTTTGAGTTTGCTAATCTACTTTCCTCACAATCATAACTGCCAGAATGTTAGCTTCGGAAGTGGCAGTCAGGCTTTGCGTCACTGAAATGGATGAACAGAAGCCCCATCTGATGGGCACTATTGTCACAATTTTCCATTTGACCTGAAGAAAGGTCTTTTAAGGGTAAATGATGGAAAATGGTGTCTGACTCTTGTCACTCAGAATACCTTGAAAGACCTCATTTTTAACTCTCCTGAGGTACTGTATTAATCCCTCAAGCCAGAGATAGCTCAACAGTAGGGTACATAAATCTATTCCTATTTAGCATGAAGGAGCCGTAAGCATGGACAAGGAGTGTCTTCTACTAGGTGCTGTATAAACACTGAACAAAATATAACTTCTGCCCTACGGAGTATACTGCATGCAGAATAAGTCAGTTACAGAAAGCTTAAAATAACTCTAGCAATTGCTGGCACGCTGCAAAGAGGCTAGGTCCTACCACATCCTGTTCACTGGAGTTTTGTGGTTGCTATCTGAGCAGTTTCTCCAGACTGAAAGACAGGCTAGGGGAAAAAATGCTGGAGTGCCTCTTTTTGAGGACAATGTGTTTTTTTTCTCAAAGGAGAAAGTAAAATTGTGTCTCCCATTAGAGCTCTTAAATTGTCCCTGAAGATCTGTGGGAAGGGTGGTCAGTCTACTTAAAACTAAGATGTGCTGGAGTACTCCTTAGTGAAGAGGCTAAGCTTACAATGCTAGTCTCTTTTCCTGTAGTCCTCTTTTCCTGTCACTGAATGCAGTGGCACAGAGGATGAAGCTTTGTCAAATAAAGCTAAAAATTGTAAAGGGCTCTGACAACTTTAGTTGAGCAGTGGCATTCATTTTTGAAGCTAGTCTAGGTAGTGCGAGTTAGACATTAAGCAAATGGTTCATGCAGGAATGCACACATGCCTGCACAATGGTGTGAGTTTGTATTTATAGCATCGTGCTCTTGTGTTAAGTGGTATGCTGCCTGTGTTCTTTAATACTCCATTTTCTGTTCTGCTATTCAGTCCTGAAATCTGGCTTCCCAGTTGTCAGCGGTGTCCTGCTGGCATCCCCAGAGAGCAGGTGATTTACAGTAATCAGTGTTCTCTGTTGCAATCAGTCTGCCTTTCAAGTGGTTAGGAATTCAAGCTGCACTTTGAAAATGTTGATTGCACACGGAAGGCAGCATATATTCTTGATGGAAATAAGGAATTCAAAGGCCTGCTCTGAAATTAGGTGATTTGTAAGGTTAGCATGAAAAAGCACACACATCTCTGCAGCCCAGGAGTCATGAGAAAACACTCTTCAGGCTGGAAAACCATAGACTTGAGCACAACTGAGATGAAATAGAGCACCCCTTAGTTGTGGAGTGAGGTTTGAGTGAAGATAGATCCTTCACAGAAGCTTTTCTTAAGCAGAGTGGAGGGCACAGTGAGTAAGGCCAGATGTGGCCAGGTGATCTGAAAACAGGGAAGGGATTTGTAAGTCAAGTGGTGATTCACTTGGATTTATACTGACCTTGCCACCCAAACGCAGATCCCAAAAATAATTTGTAGAAGTATCTTGAAACTAAGCACAATGACAGGCACCTCTGGGTGGCAGCTTCTGAAAGCAGTGTGGCTATGCCACCTGACAGTTAAGGATGGGAAATTCTATGTCTCCCCCGGGAAATAACAGAATATACCGCCTGTGTGGTAAGTCCATGTCCTGGTGAAGGTCTCTAGCTCAGTTATAGCTTCTATGTTAAGATCTTGGTATGCTAAGGACAGGTCTTCCCTCCGAGACCTGTTTGTATGTGATGCCTCTCTTACATCTCAGTTTTGTACAGTGCTATGTTGCAGCTTATGTAGCAAAGTCCATGCTTTTTTCCAGTCTATATAAATAAACTTAGATCAGGCATAGATTTACTGAAGGGGTCTAGAAGGGCTGAAGTCTGACAGAAAACTGTCAGGGTAATGCGTATTCTCACTTCACATGATGTGATTGAAGTTCTTCTTCCCCCCACTCAGGCTGGGGAATGCATCTGCCGCGGCCTTATATAAAATGGGAAATTTAGCCTCTGGGAATGCGCTGGATGTGATTGTGTAATAAAGCCTAGCAGGGAAAGACTGTAGCAGGAGCATGAATCTGGATAATACCAGCAAAAAGAATTCATCCTTCTATATTTGATACAAACCCTGTGGCTATGAAAAAAATGGTTTGGCATGAAATCTTCATATGAAGGTCCATAATTTGCCATAGTACTGGAAATAATTTTGATTGTTCCAGTCTGGCAGACCTGCTACTGCCACAACCTCTCAGTGAAAATAAGTAATGTGCTGCTGGCCTTGTCTGCCACATGTTCTGACCCCCCCAAGGCTTACAATCTCCTACTAGGTTTTTTCTGCATGCTGAAAACATCTACTTTTCAATTCTAGGAGACACATTTTTATGCTTATTGCTATCCAATCTGTTGTAAGCCAGGAAGCTGTTTTGTATCTTGAAAAATACAAATCCTGAAGGAAGGATGTGCTAAAAAATGAATCACAGCAAGAATTCTTAGGAGAGTGACTCCATCTTTACACTCTCTCTCTAAACAGCCCCTACTTGTGTTTTGGAGCACTGTACCTTAAAAAATGGTCTTGGCAAAAGATCACTGTGACCCAAGCGTACCTATAAATGCAGGAGCCTAAAAAGACAATTGAGATAAGGGGGTAAATAATCAGTTGCTAGTGTATCTTGTTTGGTTTAGCTTTTATTTTTGCTAAATTGCTTTGTTGTACTGAAGAGGCATATTGGAAAATGCCACCATCTTTTTTCTTCCCTGTGGCTATTTGCTGATTTATCTTGCACAGAATGATTGCTATGAATATTTTACTTTGCTGTTCAACAAGCTAAAATACCCCAGGAAACTATAAAATACTAATAGTTTCTATTTGGTGAACAATAAGTAAATAAGCCTTGGATCAGAGGTGTTCAGATAATCTAGATAATGGAATAATGAATTTGCATGTAACTGTCTTCTATTGGAAAGCTTAAAATTCAAATTCTGTGTATCATCCTGGAGCAGCTGGAGGGAACTGTATGTCTGCCAGACTTCTCCAGCTCTTGTATTCAGACAGGCAAGAGGTTTCCCTCTCAATTCTTGCACATAAGGACTTGTCTGATTAGTAGAATTCTCAGATTCCGTGTCAATTTTTGACTGCTACTGAAATTTAATCTTAAACCCTGGAAGAGGTAAAGTTGCTGTTACACTGGACTATTTCTGGTGTACGGTGTTAAGAAATGATTAGTCCTTTTTGGCTTTCCATAGAACTAAGGCTAGCATGTGTCTTAGTCTCTTTATTCAGTTAAATGTGAAAGTTCAGTCAAAGAATAGTTTGGGTTTTTTTTCTGTAGTATGTCTCACAGGGATGTTTGTTTCCAACTGCAGCAACAGGTTCACTCATTTTACAGCAGGTATAAAATTTTCTGCCAAGGCAGCTTGTGCTTGTAGAACTTCACAAAGTAGAACTGAGATACAGGAAAGCTTATTCAACAAGTCTCATTCACTGTGTTCTTGTAATCTAAAGGCAATTTTACAAGCTATGCTCCTATGGAGATTTAAAACTGAGGCCCCAAGGATCTGTAGTAAAATATTTTACTCCAGCAAGTGTCCCTTACCATGGAAGAAAGGAAAAGCCAAGCCATAATGAAATGAAGGTCAGATGAACATGTTTCAGCTTGTCTAAACTTAACCAATACTACTGAGAAACACCAGTGGGACAGCTTGTTGCTTCACATAGCAGCATCCTGAATCCACATTTACCTATTCTTGCCTAGTGTAAGCAGGCTGTATCTTACTGTTGATTTGAGTCTACTGGAATAATTAGAAGGCTCACCTGTCACCACAACAACATGGGATGACAGAAAAGGTATGACAGGGTGGCTCATGGTCAGGATAAAATGATATATACTGCATAGTGTTCTAGCTGAGTTCATCTGTGTACCAGACACATGAGACAATTCCTTGCCTGCACCCTGAAACCCTTGATGAGGGTTTGGGTTCTGTGACTAGAATCACCTCTTCATCCAGTCCTCAGTTCTCTGGTTTATTCTTAATTCTTTCTGCATCAATGAAGGAAGTCACAGAGAAGGAAGTTTGTCATTTTTTTTTTAAGCAGGAACTTTTTTCTCCCCTTCTTCCAAAGAGAGAGAACAAGGATCAGTGACACATTAGCTCTGCCATTAGTTCCTGGCTGGACTTGGCTCCATTACTACTTAGATGAATTGCAAGAAGTTAAAAGCTCATGGCAACATGATCAAAAGGATATTAGGAATTCAGCTGAACTCATTTCTGGCTCCCCAGGTGGCACACAGCAAGTCATTACAGTAACCTTTCCCTTAAAATTGCTCCTCTCTGGACCCTTTTCAGTGGCTACAGTAGCTCTGACTTAAATAAGAAACAGGTCTCTTGGAATGTTTGTGTTTGCTAACCTTGCAAAGCTACCAGTCTCCTCTGCAGGTGCTCTGAGGACCTTGGAAATGCACTTGTGGAAACACAGGTTTGGAGGGAAAACGGTATAAAGCAAGTCTTTTTTCCTCACTCGTATTTTGGGTAGGCTGGGTTGGTCTGTACTTTGAAGTTAGTTTGGTATCTAGGGATGCAATGTGACAGCAAAGGCAACAAACCCCCACAAAACAGGGAAGGTTCTTCATGTGGTAAATATTCACCTAGTGCAATGGGGAATTCAAACAAAAATTTAGCTACTGAAAAATACCGTCAGTGTCTGAGCAAAGTCGTTAGCAGCCATAATGCTGGAAACCTCCCACAAAATGTTTCTCATTGTAAGATGGCAAGATGGGGTTGTTGGTGCCCAGCCTGGCAAGAATATGGCCAAGCAGAGGGTTGCAGGACTGCAGGATCAGCTCTGCTGGCCTGTGAGAGGCAGTGTCACTGCCTGAGGGGAAGTGTCTGTGAGGTGACAAAAGGCTGGGGTGGGGCCGTTCTGAAGCCGTTCTTCAGCAGGGGGCCTAGGCAACAGCTGTTGGGACTCTGTTCCCTGTGGTGAGCTGGGAGGACTCACCTGTGGGGCCTTGCCCAGCTGAAGTAAATCAGGCTCTGTGGAGGTCTTGCAGTCTGGTGCTTGCTCTTCTCGGGGAAGCAACTGTGTGGCTGTGCCTCTGAGAAGCAGGTAATACCTGCCATTTTCTAAGCCAAAGGCTAGAGGGCCTGGCAGCCTGCAACTGCAGAGGTCGGCTTCTGGAAGGTTCCACTGGTGTCCGGAGATGTCTCGCAGGCAGCAGCGAAGCCTCAGACCCTGGTATCAGGGGTTGCTATGTGGAATGCAGTGCATTGTAAGCAGGTAACTCTGGGGTTTTTTCTTTAAAAATCTGAATCGTCCCTGTGTGCTGAGGCCCAGGAGCATGTGTGGTGCTGGCCGGGGGTGAGAATCCCCAGGCTGTGGTGTGTGCTGGGGAGATGTCTGCTGAGGCTGTGGCTTCAGTGTTTAAAAACAAAAACAAAGGTAAATGAGGAGGTAAAGGAGACTTTAGGACCTTTGCTTTTGGGCTTCAGGAAGCCTGAGTTAGGCTCCAGTTCTGTTGATTCTGACCTGAAATCATAGCATCATAGAATTATTAAGGTTGGAAGAGCCCTCCAGGATCATCTAGTCCAACGGTTTCCCCACCACCTATTCCCCACTAAACCATGTCCCCAAGTACCAGATCCAACCTTTCCTTAAACACCCCCAGGGACGGGGACTCCACCACCTCCCTGGGCAACCTGTTCCAATGCCCGACCACCCTTTCTGAGAAGAAATTTCTCCTCATCTCCAACCTGAACCTCCCCTGGTGCAACTTGCAGCCATTTCCCCTTGTCCTGTTGCTGGTTATCTGTGAGGAGAGGCTGACCCCCAGCTTGCCACAACCTCCTTTCAGGGAGCTGTAGAGGGCAATAAGGTCTCCCCTTCTCCAGACTAAACAATACCAGTTTCCTCAGCTGTTCATCATAAGGCTTGTGCATGAAATGATGTATTATTGCTATAATTCTTGCTTCTGTAGTGACCTCTCAGTTCTCTGTTGCTATAAATATTACCAGTTACTGGTGGCTGGCTTGTTCCAGTCCAAAAAAGGAGTGTGAATACCAGTAGGGTTGTGAGAAGGTGTAGGTTCTTGAAAAAATCAGAATTGTTGGAGTATATGAGGTATCTGATCTCCTGTGTATTCCCTTCACCTCAGGCTTGTTGATGTAAATGGTCATGAATCTCTGCATGGGGAGGAGAGGCTGGGAGAAAGGACTGACTTGTGGTTGTGCCTTATGATTAAGGATTGGTCTTGTCTAGTTGTGTCTAAGAGGAGTTTTTGTCTCAACCTTGTTGTGTTTCAAGTGGGCTCCTTTAGTGTAAATTTCTGGAAAATATCTAGTTGCTGGTAAAAAACCTAGAGCAGATGCTGTAAGTCTGAGTTTAAGTGTTCTGGTTACAAATGTTATGGTATTGGAGCCAAATATTTCATTCCAGGTTTTGAATTGTATTAATTGTTATGTGATTTCTACTTTCCTAAGCTCATGGTTATTAATGCATTTATAGCAATAACGGGGATTTTCTGTTAACCTTGAACTTGCCTTCCAGGCAGGTAAAGGCAAGTACTTGCCATATGAGACTTAAGCAGGTTCTCATGAAGACATTTTTCTTTATAACGTGTTCTGTACATATACGTGTGTTTAAGAAGTTTCTACTGAAACGAGAGAGACAAGAAAGTGATGACCCATTGTTACAACATGGGAAATCCCCAGATGTTACTGGTGTTGAAGTAATCAGTCTTGTGACACTGTTGGAATCTCAGTTATAATACCTTAGTTTGTGTTCTTGGTTTCTTATTTGGGAAATAAAAATAGATGCCAAAGTTAAATCCAAAGAGCCCTTTGCTGCCTAGCTATTTTAAGGTGTGAAAATTGAGGTTATATTTGCAGATATCTGGAGTAGGCATGCTTAAATAACCTCATGGCAGAGGCCACAAGAGTTGAAAAAAATATTATAACAATCTGTTTCAGTGACTTGAGTGAAGAGCAGCTGTGAGTTGCTGTGTTCTTTCGACTTCACTGTGTGAAATGAAAGTTTAGTGCATTTTATGTAGGGTTAAGAAACTGCTCTCCTCACATGCAAAATGTAGTTTCTTTTCCAGTACCACAGTGGAAGCTTTCTCATTAGATTATTTTGAAGAGGAACTGTTTTAGTCTTTAGCAGAAATGATACCCTTGATATTCTTGTGATTTTTCTCACTTGATTTGTTCTTTTTGCTTTAAAGATCTTTAAGAATGTTTTGTGTGTGGAAATAGTAGAAAAGTGGAAATTGAAAAACTAAATTTGGACAATGCATCTGTTTGTTGACTGTGTTTGGTATGGAGCAAACATTGTGAATATGCTAAATGACTCTAATAAAACAGGCTCAAGCCCTGTCTTTTTCCCTGAAGGCCTACCCTGGCGCTTGAGAGCTGTATTAATCTTGCATTTATTATTAAACACCCTGTCCTTGAAAGAAGCCTTGAGGCCACAGTTTTTCTAATGAACTTTATCTCTGGTATTTATTGTCTACTGCTGCCTGTCTGTCTCAAATATAATCTATCAGCTTTATGCTTGTCTTGGCCTTGGTAGCAATGACCACTTGAATGGGAGGTGAAAGGAGTGTAGTGAAGAAGCCATGACTCTCTTCTGTGCCTGGCTTCTGGCCTTAAAAACAAAAGTCACTAACTGTGGCTATTACTCTGGCAAATGAATTGGGTTCTGGCCCAAGAGACCACAGCTCCTAACTCTGCCCTAAGCACAGTATTTCACTCCCATTTCCTGAGATGGGGGTTAAAGCATAACACATTTCCTGAGATATGAGGCTATGGGAGAGGGAGAAATGGTTCCAGAAGAGTGTGTGTGGTAATGCATGAATGCACTTAGATTTAAGTAGTAACTAGTAAAAAAAACTTTTCAGAGGCATGTTAATGAAAGGTATTTAGGTTGATCACTCTAGTGAGCTGAGACTACTCACAGGCATACCTAAATCTATGGAATCACCATATTTAAATGAAACTTTAAAATGTGGTTTCAAGTTTTTCACTGTTCAGAAATGGTATCAGAGGCTGAGAGTCGGTAAGTTGGCCCTTTTTAAATGATTAGATGGCTATGTCAGCCTGTCAAGGACTAGATTGTCTTGGTATGTTTCTTCTCCTTGTTGAAGTGTTATGGATTGCAATAGGTACTGATAGCGAAAAAGTTTCACTGATGTGTAGTTCTTCTAGAAGTCTGCCAAATACAAGATAGGCATTTTACAGCATGCAGAGCTTAGATAATTGGTTTATTTCCTGAGAAAAGGAAGCTCAAAGCTATCACATTCTCTGCTGCCAGGTTTGTTTTGCCCACCCCTGTTGTTAGGGTACTAGGGCTTTTGAGACTATGCCTTTTTTGCATCCAATTACTTATCTGTGCTTTTTGTAATTTTAAGTGGATAGTCTGCGGTAAACAAGAGTTGAGTAGGATGCAATGGCTCACTGGAGAAATTCAGCACCTAGTTGTGCATTTCTACCAAGAGTATTCAATTGGAGAAAAGATACATCTGTTACAAGTATTGAAATCTGGCCTGACCTCCATAACTTAAGAATGTCTGGTTTCTCTGGTGTAAATGACATGTAGACCAAGAACTCTTCCTGGAAATGGTTTGGAGAGTAACGCAATATTTGTATTTTCAAATTCTCTGCAGTCTGCATGTGCTTTAATTTTTCTGCTTCAGCACTCACAGGTGCAAAGGTGGCTTTTATCTTTGGAATTACTTGATGTCTATATTTGAAACCAGATTTGGTTATTTGGAAAAAATATGGAAGGAAATTAGGTCAAAGCCTAGGATCTGCTTTTTTTTTGAGCTCTGTATCTCAGAAAAAGCACCCATTTCCTGAAGGAACTCCTTTTACGTTAATACAGTATTTATTAGCTAACAAATTGTAAATTCAACCTTGGTATCAGCTGACCAATCTTTTTCTGGTAAGGGTGTTTGAATAGTTGGTACTTATATAATAGGGACTAGCAAAGAGCTTTTTGCAGAAACATTTTCCAAGAGAGGTATCTGAGAGCACTACTGTTTCCCAAGAGAGAAGGTGAATCCATCTTTGGTTGTGTCATTTCATATTAGACTCTCTTGAACACTGGATTACATATTCTATCAGTCTCCAGTGGGGAACAATCCTGCAGAATGCCCAAGGGGACTGAATAGATGTCTAGTGACCTCTTAAATCATATGATGTCACTCAAATTCCATGTTCCAGCTGCCTTATGCAACACCAGAAGCTGCTCAAGTCTTGAATTTCCTGTCTTTAAGTAGCCTGCTTTCCTTTTTTCCAGTTCACTGGTAACTGGTTTGCATTCACATTTATGGGGGGCGGGAGGGGGGAAAAATTCCACTGCTCTATTTTCTGTTGGAATATAATGGCCAAATTTCACTTTCCTTCAGGTCTCCCCTAAGGACTTGCAAATGAGGAATGAGGTCTTTTTTGGCTCTTCTATCTAATTGGCAGCTGGAAGAGTAAAAACTGGTCACAGCAGTTCCTAGCTGGATGGAGCCAATTGGAGTTGTTAATGATTTAGGAGTTGTACTTGCAATGCTGAGCTTCCCGCTGCTTTCTCTACTTGTTTCAGGACAGAAACAAGCCTGTGGTCCTAAACTAACAATGTCTGCAAAAAGCAAAGCAATAGGATGACTAACAGATTCCTGTAGTGCGGGATAGGGTTTTGGTCCTAAGTTCTTATCCTCTCTCTGCCAATATTTTTCTCTTCTTTCTCTATGGGATGTTGTACTTCTTCCTTGAAGGGATACTACTCTTACCTTTTGAAAGTGGAGAAGACTACATAAGTGTGAAGTCTAGTTCTGTGGCTTATTTCTCTAGGAGACAGGTGCTGCCTGTACCTTCTCAGAAAAACAAAACAAAACTGTATTTGTGTAGTAAAAAAGCAAGATTTTATTGTGGTTTTGTGTCAAACTGAATACTTAGCAAAAAGAAACGCTGTTTTTGCCCTTGAGGCAAGTCTTAGCAGAAGACTTCAAAGGGAATAAATAGGAACCTGTTGTGCAGTCAGACTTAACCCCATGTCTAGGTGGACCATGCTAGATGTTTTATTTCTTGTTTGTAAAACAGCTTTTCTTTTGCAGTTTATCAATATCCACATAAGTCTCTGAGGTCAAACTTCATTCTCAGAAGCACTGGGTTAGCTTTATGCTGACTCCCTGCTTGCAGAAGGGAGATTAGAGCCTGTGGGAAGTAGTGTGGTAGAGCTGGCTATAGGGGTACAAATTTTTTTTCTTCCCAAAGGAGCAGCAGATTTAGATCTGAAAATAGGCAGGTGGAAACCTGATGTCCAGTTGCACAATTACTGTAAGCACAGGAAGCCTGCCTTTTGGTTCTATTGTTGTATTTCTTACCTTTAAAAGTCACTGTCTCAGCGCTTTGTAGAAATTCCTGTGTAACTGTGTCAAGTCTTAAGCACGTTTAAAGCTGTGCATTGACACCTTTGTCTTCAAGGATGCTTTTCTGAGCCATCAGGTGATGCTTGAAAGAGTAGGCTTCCACAAAGGGTCAGCTTTGCTTTTTATAGATAAGCACTCAAAATGAGACATGAAGGTATCCCAGCTGTATCCCTGATAAATTTTGGCTTTTGAGCACAGAATTTTTTTCTTCAAGTCTGGGTAGACTAAGCCAAGAAGATACTGGTTACAGTGAGAAGTTTGCAGTATGTCTGGATGGTCTGCTGCTGACAGATCAATACTCATTTGACTGGTGCTGCCAGCCTGCGGAATGCAACGAACAGTGCCTTACTGGAGCCCACCCAGTCAGCTGAAGAGCAGTGGCTTTGGTTCTGTGCTTGCTTGTATATAGTAAGGTGTGTAGGCAAAACAAACAGTTTCTGCAGTAAAAGGTCAAGAGAAGGGGCTATATTTTGTGGACTACCTGTACTTTTTGCTTTTATGGGCTTAAATACTGACTGTGCTCCTAAGGGAAGGCACATTTGCAGGAAAAACTCCTTGGAGCGTATTTTCTTGCTGAACACTTAAAGAATAGCAGTCAATTGCAGTTGCTGGGAGGTGGCTGTGTTGCTTGCTAACTGCTACCTTGTATATAAATGTTGCTACAAGGCAGTGGTAATCAAAGCAGTGGTGTGTCTTAGCATGTGTAATACTGCTGTTCTGTATTAGATCAGAACAATGTACAAGTTGAACCCTCTGTGAAGGGGGACTTGTAAGCTGGGAATTAAGGGCAGACTGTCTTTTGCACTTGAAGGAATTGGGAGATGTCAGTTTTTCCTTTTACCTGCTGTTTACTGCTACTGTGTATACAAGCCAAGCGGTTTAGCTGTATAGTGTGGGTCATGTAGAGTAAGCTAACACACCCCGCTTGCTGCTCTGCTGTCTCTGTTTAAATTACCTGCCATGCAAGATAGCCTGGGTATCTGCTGCAGTGTAGACAAACCTTCAGTCTGACTGCAGTTTTGTCTGGCTGCTGCAATACTCCTTTATCCTAGATAAGGTTGTTTTCTAGAAGACTACTTGGTTTTTGGATACAGTCTGTTCACATCCTTGCAAAATGTGATTGCACGCAGTCATGTGCCTTCGCAGGTATTAAAGAACAAACACCAGACTTTGCCAATATGTGACTTAAAACTCTTACAGGAAGCCTGAGGTTTGCTTTGAGAACAAACACTAGAAGAAGCCCTGAATTAGACTATCTTGGGGGCAGGAAAGGTGATGGAGATGGTTGGGTTTTGTCTTGTGGAATTTCTTTGGTAATCTGACTACACTGTGTACTTGAAGTTACACTTAAGTTCTCTGATTGTGGTTCATTTGTGGTATGAGTTTTGTTCTGAGTAAGTATCTTTGAGGAAATGTGCTTTATTTTATTTTTTTTGTTGATTAGGGTGGGGCATATCAACCTCCTAAAACAGTCCACCAGCTTTCTCTGTGTGTTGTACAAGTTAGTCTCTCCCCTGAGACTTGTCAACCACAGGATGGGATCTAATGTTTGTCAGAACTGGAAGTCTTATGTGCTGTACTAAAAGTAGGCCCAGGTATCTGAGTCTCAGGCTGCACAACGGATTTTGACTTAACCGCAGTTAATGAGAACATGGTGTCCAAACCCCTAGGGAGTGTTTTTAAGGAAAGAAAATGGTCAATGGTCATTGAATTAAGGCAATGTGCAAAAGCAAAGTAATGATCAGGAAAAGAGTAATCACATCAAAGCTGAGAGCTTGTTTTCACAGAGAGGAGTAGTATGCTCTACTCAAATTGTTTAATGCTAGAACAAACCTTATTACCCAATAACCTGCTCTTGCTCAGTATCTGTCATCTGTGTCATTTTTGCAGGTATGTATATTCCTAGTGTCCTCACTTCTCTGATTCTGGGAATAAATAAATAATTAAACTCCCAAACAGCTGTGTTCTTGCTCCAGATGATGGGGACAGATGCACAAAACCTCTGACCCTCTGTAAATGGAGGAAGTATAAATATTCAGACATTCCACCATAACGTTCAAGCACTTTCTTTCCACCTTTAGTCCTTTCTGTTTGGTAATAACAGGATTCAGTTAGCCTAGGCACCCTCTTTCTATAGCGGACCCTTTGTACCTTCCGTATCTGCAGCTCTTTTGGGGTTTTTGTTCATTTGGCAGCTGCCTTGTCATACTTTTAAATCTCTCTTTTAGATTACATTGCAAAATCCCACATGATGTGGAAGAGGGCTTTCTCCAGTAGTGGCTCTGAGATTGGTTTGGAAAGCACAGGGAAAGGAAAATGCTTTGAGAGCTCCTGCTTTCTGCCCAACAGCCAGAAGAGGGTTAACTAGGCACACAGCTCCTGTGCAGGCAGTGTGTGCACTTGGCAGTGAAAGACGTGCTACACAGTATGAGAGGAGGAGTGAAGCAGCTCAGTTCTGTTTGTCGGCAGTCAAACTGACCCTGCATCTCCAGAGCTGGTGTCCAGCTTGCACTGAAGGGTCCCTGCCTCCAAACCCTGCATCCTGCCTCTCTAGAATGGGATCTTCCTCCCTTCACACGGTGATGTCTGACCCAGGCACGCTGCTGTGAGATGCTGGCTGATGAATGAGTGCCCCTCCAAGCAGAGCCAGGTAAGACAGGCTTGCCCTTGTTCCCATTCTAGCTGGGAGTCAGTGGCAGTACAGTAGGCACTGGGTTTTCATGGTCTGTGGGAAGCCAGGCAGATAGATATGTGATGGTGCTGTTGTCTTGGTATGGAATAAAAAGTACAGGTCTCCGGGGACACTGTCATACTGTCTCCTGGAGGTGTCTGAGGGCACTTGCATTGTCTTATCGGCTGTGTTCCCTATTTGAAGTGTTGAAGTTACTGCAAGCCAATAGTAAAGCTATTAACATGGACTGTTGAAAAGGCTGTGATGGGGAAGATCTGTTTGTATTTTTGGAGGGATAAGAAATTCGGTTGCTCTTCACTTGTTTCATTTAACAAGATTTAAATATTTGAGACCAGTCTTTTGAGAATCACAGTATTAAAATACTACACATCATGTAAGAATAAAAGCTATGTGTTTTTTCAGACAGGAGGGATGCTATGTTGAAATAACTATATTTAGTATTTTGCAGACTCCCTGGATATTGCAAAACACTTGTGCAGATATTGCTTCAATTTTAAAAACAAGCTTCCTTTCTCTGTTTTGTATCTCTTAATTCTGTGGGTTTTTTCCTCTAGTTTTAGTTGTCTTTTTTCAAAAAGAGCTTATAGCTCTATTGACATGTATTCCTAGCTTGCACATTCAAGTGACTGTCTTGGAAATAGCATGCTACTTGTGAGTTAGGCTACTGAATGCAGCAGGTTAGTCTAGCTGCCTTATTTGAGGTGTCAAAAAAGCTATTGCAACAAATTAGTACTGATCTGACCATGCTTTTTGTAGCTAGCTGTCTGTGTGCTTTCGGAATGAACTTACATAAGGTATTCAGGAACCTTGTTTAATTCATACATATATGCATATGTTTGACAGGAGGTATTACTTCGTGCAATAAATGAATGGAGTTGCCAAAAATCCTTGGCTGGAGTGTAGGCTGAGCTAGGCAAGGATTTTGACTACACATTGATTATTCTGTGAATACAATCAGCTCGTAAAATGTATACCCACTTAATCTTATTAATAGTGATCCTTTCCAAAACCAGGCATTAGGCTTTAAAAGATGACACTGTTAATCTTATTAGCTGGTTGTGATTCTCAATGTTTTACAAAAAGAACACTTATATTAGCCCTGTATTTTTACTTGCATAGAGTGAATGCAGAAATAGCAGACTTGATAAGCCACTGGAATTCTGATAGAAATGCTAAACTCTGGAAGAAAAGAGCAGAAGAAAGCTTGACTTAAGGTCTAGGAAGCATTTTCTCTGTTTTGTTTAGTCTTTTCCATGGCTAGTGTCCTGTTTCTTATAGCAATCGCATGCATGTAAACTGGAATGAGAGAATACTATGATTTGTGACCAGAGCTGATCTGCTTGTCTTTCATTTATCTAATAACAATGTTTTGTCATGTGATATATAATCCATTGTGCCTGTGTGCATTTTTCATGAAAGCATGCTGAAGCAAATAGGGAAAAAGAAGTTTAAGGTCAATATGGAGAGATCAGGTGCTGTTACACTTGTCTGCTTTTGACCTTTCCCTTGTAAGAATTCTGAAACAGTTGGGTAAATGTTAAATAAGAGATGTTAGAATTACATGATTTTTCATGTATTAATGTCTGTGACTTGGATCTTGCTTTATGTGGATTAGATGACCTCTAAATTGTTTTATTTTCTTTCCTTTTGCAAACTATGTTCAGCAAATACTAATGATAAGACTGGAGGTCAGTTCTTGGAAAACCAAATGTTTAAGGCTTGAAGCTCCTATTGCCTTTTTTTTTTCCCCTAAGCACGGAAGCAGGGGAGTGAATACTTTGGCCTATCCTGGGAGGAATGTGGTGTCTTAACACTACATAGCATCATTTTTTTCCTGTGATTGGAGATGTTTATAATTAAATTTTATCTGAAAATTTATCGATTCCTTGTTAGGAAGTTGGAGATGAAGGACTCCTACACACAAGAATGTTCGGAGTGAGCACAATTAGAGCATGACCTAATGATGCTCTTGAGGGTCCTGTGAGTGCCAAGGAGGCATGCTCTTGAGGTTCCTTGGAGGATGTGTGCAAAAATCTTAATACCTCGGGTAATGCCGTGTGACTGGAGTGTCTTATTAGTTAAGGAGTTCCTGGCTTTCATTTACTGACCAGTAACTAAGAATGTGCACTACTTAAGTACAGAATATTGTGTAGTTAATGTTTCCTCTCTATCTTGGAATAATCCATGCAGGCTGAAGAAATGTCTGATGGAATTTCTCCATTTATGTGACGGCCCTTTTTATATGAGAGGGAGAATCCCCTTGTTAGGGATACGCAGTATTTCCCTGGGGCAGCAACAGTCAGTTGCATGTGTCGCTGGACCTAGCCAGTGTCCCAGCTATGAAACCAAGTGCTATTGAAACCTTGGGAGAGATGCTGGTGTAAATCATTGCACTCAGGAAATGGGAGCTCTGGGCAGTAGCATAAAAATGTGTGTATGTGGCAGTGGTGGGGAAAAGAACCTGGAAGAGAGGTTGAAAATAATGAACTTTTTGGGAATGTATGGGCTCTGTCACACATCTGCACACCCCTTCAAACACCATGCCTTACTGTTGGCTTAAAGTCTTATTTAAATTTCACAAAGGAAAAAGGATTCTGCTGATTCAGTTGAGAAGCAGGAGTGTATCTTGACCTCGATGATCAGTACAAGCTAAAATACATACCATGTATAACAAGTGACTTCTAGAGTGAAGGGATATTTACGGAGAAGCTCTGCATGTTGCCAAAGGGCAGAAAATTTGTGATTACCTTGCATCTTGAAAAAATTCTGCATCTTGGGAGAGACTCTTCTCCAGGAGGAAAATGAAGCAAGAAAAGTGCAATACCTGTCAGGGAGTAAGCTTATTGTATGTTTGGCTAAACATTCTGTGTAGGTTCCATTTATAGAAGATAAAGAATTTATAGTTGACTCTGGGAAATACTGTGCTTGTAGCTAGACTGTAACATGCTTATATCAGAGGTGGATTTAAGGAGTGAGTTGGAGAACTTGTTCAGTTTTATGTAGAACTACTGTTTATTATTTCTAAAGCATTTGATGCTTTTTAATTACATGAATGATTTACAAAGGTCTTATTTAGCATGACTATTCACACTCCATTCTTGTTGGGTTTTTGCAAGCAGACTTCTAAAGCCAAGCTTTTCTCTTGAACCACATTTGACTTATACCATGAAGGACGAGGTGCTGGGGTTCTGGACTCTTGGTTAAGGAATAATCCCAAATTGATTTGATCATGAGCAATAATGTGAAACAGCAATAGTAAAAGACACTGTAAGAGAAGAGGAGAGACAAAATAATCTCACCTGACCTAAGGAATACAGTCATATTTACATGGCATGTTTTGTTTTTGATAAAAAAATAATTGCTGATTGTAACACCATATCTTAGGCAACGTGTTTATCTGGCATGCCTGTGGTTAGCGTATTCTTTTAGTGCATCATGCTTAATAAATGCTTCCATTGTTGTGTGTTGCAGAGCAAGATGCCACCCCACTTTCACCCGTTGTCATGGTTGTGCATGCTGCAGTCGTGTGAACTTGACTTGTGTGTATATTCTCGTGATACTACATATTGATGCTCATTTGTCCTATGCGCTTCATATATGTCCCAGGCTACTTAACGCAAAGGGTTGCGGTACATGTTTACTACTAATCTACTCTGGAAATACAGAGCTCTTGGGTTTCAGAACAGAGTTGCATACTGCAATAGGTTTTTATGGTAATGAAATGCAAATCATTAACTCTCCTGTGCTTCCATGCTCTGATAAGTCTTTACTGGGAAGGCAGGTGCAGGGCAAAGTTAAAGACGTTGTTTCAGTCCTGTAGTCTCTGAAGTTATTTCCTTATAGGAGTTAAAGTCAAACAATAGGCTATCTAAACTGGATCAGGTGTGCAGTCAGCCACTTACTGGGTACATATGGTGAATTTCCTTGCATTTCATGTGTACAAATTAACGAGTGTGATGCTATATCCTTGATCTTGAAGGCCTTGGGTTTGTCTACAGTGTAGCTATTCATGAAAGGCAGGATCAAGCCTGCTGTTATTGGATGGCAGATGAACAGTAAGATCTGTATTTTAAACTTCTATTTAAAGATATAATGACAGGTTGGTTAAAGCTAATATTAGGACACTTGGAGGCTTGAGTTTTGTCCCTGCTCCACTGTAGACTTCTGGAGTTGATGCTAAGTGGGTCATTTAAGGTCAGCCATTTTATGGATGTTGACTTCAGTGATATGAGTGTCTAAATACTGTTGAATGAGTGTAAGCTGCGCTGGCCCTCAGTCCCTGGCACTGGGGATGCCAGCATCATCTGAGAAGACGTTGTAATGACAAATATAGAACAAACAGAAATACTCCATGGCTGTAATGGAAACCAGATCTTAATTGATAGACTAGAGTTATCATTGCTTCTAGACTAGCACTACAGTTTTTCCTTTTTTCGGCTCTCCTCCAGACTGCTTAGATTTGCTTTTTGTCAGACAATCACTTCTCTCGTGGGAGCTTATACCAGTGACTCTTCCAAGACCTTGCATGTCCTCGACCCATTTACTTTAGCTTTGAGTACTTTGAGACTACTTGCTATGCCATTCCCATGTCTGGCTACAAAATTTGGCTTGAAAGCTTGATGTGGAACAAAAGAGTAGCCCTATTGCTTGTGGCAGTGCCTGCTGATGATGTTCTGCTTCAGAGAATTATTGTTATTGCTTCTGGTGCTTGTCAGCCTTGCGCATGGTGCTGTGGATTTGTAAAAAATTGCCTTACTTCTGTGGGGTCTTTTGAGCCACTGAAGAGAGATGCTGTATAATCAAAATGTGGCATTCTACCACCACAAGACTGCGAAGCTGTGGGTGGTGTCCTATGTAATGTCTCCTGTCTGTAAACCAAGAATAGGTGTCATGCTTTTCAGCTGTACTGTTCTGCAGCCTATGTGGATCTTGTTGATCCACAGTTTTATTTCTGTTATCAGCTTTATACTATTTTCAGCACTCCTCACATATGCTCACATCTTTCTACATCTTCTTTTCCACCCTCCCCTCCTCCCTTGGATGTTTGGCAAGATGGACACCAAGGAATTGGACTTTTGTAAGGGTGATGCTTGGCTTTCAAATATAGTTTAAAATGGAGTGACTTTAGTAAGGGATGGAAAATGCCATGTGTCTGTACCTGCTGATAACAAGAAAAGATTTGGGGGTAGGGTGGAGGTGTTCCAGATTTGGCTGTAGAACATATTGCCCTATTCAGAGATGAGGCAGGAGTAATAGGTGAGGATGACCATGCTATGTTCTTGCCTTGTACCTGCCATGTTTTGTGCTGTGGTGTGTTAGGCTTTTCTGCGACATAGACCCAAATTCTGAACAGTTGTCTTGTATGCTTTCCACCACTGCTTCCTTGTGAGACAAATGGATCATATAGTGCTACTTGTGTCCTGTGCACTCTACAGTGGAAGGAAGAGGGATTGGAAATGCTGTTTGGAGATAAATATGACCACTTTCTGTCTTCTAAGAGAAGCTAATTTAAAAGAACAAGCTGCTTTCTCTCCCTGTGGTGACAGTCATTGCTGTGACACATGACGCAGTAGAAGAGGCAGAGACCCGCAAGCTGTAGAACCTTGCTGCCCTCCTGCCCCCTTAAGCAAGGAGGGAATGCGTCCAAAAAAGTTTACCTGATCTGACAGGCTTGGTTTTCAAGTTAATTGTACAAAATGTGGAACAGAGCATATACACGGAAGGGAGATGCATGTTCCCTTGTGCCTTGATTGTCTAGTACTGAAGTAACTAGGTGGCTCAGAACCCCAAACTGTTTGTGCCATTTGGAACGATCTTTGCTTTTGGTAGGACAGAGCACAGCTGGGTAGGGAAATGAAACTAAAGGCTCAGTGTGCTAGTGTAGGCTGTAGTGCTGATTGAGTGTGAGATTTCTGCAGCTTTCTCTCGCACGTTTTCATTTCTAACTAGGTCATTTACAGTAACCATGCCTAGCTGGCAGGCCTGATGACTGCAGTAGAGCCACATGTTTTTTCTATTCCATTTCTTACTTAATGAATACAATATTTATTTTAAGCAGCTCTCGTGAAATTTGCAGTGGGGGGCTCAGGAAGAACAGAATTGGTGTGCTGGCAGAGCTCAATGTATATATTAGTTACTTGATGATACCACAGGAAAAACTTCTAGAACTGCGTGTTACTTTCTTACATTTTTAATTAACTCTGTGGCAGGGAAAGATGACAACCTCAAACATTAACATGTAATCTATGTTGAAATAAAAGATTAATCAAGGAGCAGCTCTGGTGCACTGCTGTGATTGGGGTGAAAACTGCAGAGTTCAGCTAATGACTTGCTATTTGGCTGAGGCCAGAGTCCCAGGAGAGAGCACTGTTGGGTTAATGTTCTTTTTTTATCCAAATGATTCATGATCTTTCAGCTTGCAGTATTTGCTGGTAGAGTATTTGTAGGTACTAAAAGTAAAGGGAGATGGGTGAAGTACACTTACTCCATTGTAAATTCCTTGGAGCAGTTATTTCTATACCTGCAATTATCTATATGTAAGGCACCCAACTATGACCTTGGATTGCTGTTTCTAGAAATTACCACAGTACAACTAATTATTGCAAGCGAGAGTGTAAGTTCAAATAAATGACTATGCATAAAGGTGGCTTCTTATAGACTGTGCATGAAACAGCTCACATAACAGCATCTATCATGACAAAGGGCTAGGAAGATGGCCTTCAAATGTACCTCAACACATCGTGGGCAAATATGCATGGTTTTGTCATGAGCTTTTTAAAATGTAGGGAGATGTATTGTGGCCTGAAAACAGTTCCTGTTTGAAACATCTGCCAACTACTGTTAGGTTTGTGGTATAGTGGATTCCTTTAAAACATGCCACTGTCATCAAGGGACATGCCCCTTTATATAAGGGACTAGTCATGCATGGAACAAGACATAGTTTTATCCTGAAGTTAAAGTTCCTGTGGAGAGTTAGACCTAGTCATCCTTGGTTTTAAATTCACTGTCTTAATCTGAATTATGATTTAAGCCTTGTTAATCAGAATACAGGTATTACTATGTTGTTAATCTACAGATGCAGATTAGTTGGTCAAATGTTTCCAAGTTCTGAAAGGATTTGCATTTCAAGGTCCACAAAGTACTGCTCTTATAGCATCTGTGGATGCACCACTGTGTAAATTTTTGTCTGGCTATGAAAAGAGCACTCTGGAGTTGGTGTGATGAGATGCATAGGGTATCTGTGACCCTAAAAATAGAAACTCTATGCCCAGTAAATACTACAAGCAGCAAAACAATCAGGCTTGAGTCCTAGATTGCCCTCAAGTCGTCTTTGTTGAATGCATCTCTAAGGGAATAAGAAATTCATCCAAGGAAAGCAAGCCTCGTGCAGACTTCCTCTTCCTGTGCTGAGACTTAGCAATATATTTATGGTAAACAGAATGAGAAACTAGCCAAAGCTATTTTTATCATCTGGCCCTTGTCTATCTGCCTGTTCCTTTCCTTTGCTCAATTCTGGACACTTCAGCTGTCTTTTCAAGCCAAGCACACCTTTCCTCACACTTAGAATCTGTTTAGTCTCCATTTGACTGCTAGAAAAAACCCCATTTTGTGTTACTAGTTTTAGTCTTGCATCCTTAAATTCCAGGGAGAGAAATGAGAGGTCTATGAGGCTTGGCCTGAATTAGGTATTGCCTTTCAGTGACCATGCTTTGTCTTAGTACTTAGATTTCATGGCCTAAATGCTTCTTATGCTTTTCCTTTTCTACTGGTGGAGAGAGCAGCAAGTCATTTGTGTGATGTTTAGAGGTCAAGTTGCAAAAAAAAAAAAAAAAAAAAAAAAAAAAAAAAAAAAAAAAAAAAAAAAAAAAAAAAAAAACAACTTGGAGATTCCCCTTTTTTTTA
>VWZZ01005053.1:707276-760394 GCA_013399095.1 Psophia crepitans | reverse complement strand
GGAGAAAAGTATTTTTTGTGGTGTTTAGAGGAAAAATAAAAAAAAAAAAAAAAAAAAAAAAAAAAAAACAAAAAAACAAAAAAAACAAAAAAAAACAAACAACTTGGAGATTCTCCTTTTGTTGATAGAGCTTTATGGCCATTTCTTGCAAATGACTTGCAACTCCTCGTGGCTTCACATTAAGGTGTCCAGAACTATGTTCTCTTTGCAGTATGACCACTTTTATTTGATAACTCTCTTGGGTCTCTTCTCTAGGGTTCTTAGAGCATTAAAAATGCTTGTGGGCGGTTTTCATAAAGTTGCTGTGATGTATGAATAAGTCAGTTTAGTAATTCTCAACTGCCTTATTGTAAATTCCGAAATTTTAGTAAAGTGGGAACAGAACTTGGACTTCTTGTAACTCCACCTTGAGTTTTCGAAGCATGAATACTAGGGGATCTGACCTCTTGACTAAAGAGCAAGAGGTTAATTGGATTAGTAGAGATAAAAATTAATAGCTTGGTAACAGTAGTGTGCTCAAAACTCCAAGCCAACCCAGGCAGGTTTACCAGCAGTCTTGGTGTGGAGGAGGTTTTAAGACTGATTTCCTCACAATGCCAGGTCAGTGATCATGTGTAGAACTTGGAGACTCTGTGCCAGAAAATGGTCTTGAAACAGAACACCTGGAAAAGTGGTCAGCAGGGTGGAGAAAATCAGTTGTTCATTATGCCTTTGCGATGGCTTGCTGTGATGTTTTCCGTGGTTATACCTGCTCCAGCCCGAATGAAAGGCATGGGCAAGATGGCTTCTTTCTGTAATAAATTCCACCCTCTGTGCTGGGAAATGGTTACAGAATAACCCATTTCTAATCACCAGGCTGGAAATCGCACCCTATATCTGGATACAAGTTCTACAAAATGGTCTTAATTCTTATTTGTGCTTCAACCCACACCCCTTGTCTACCTCTTCACCCTCAAGTTCAGCTGTGTTATGATTGCAAAAAAAAATCCACATAATTGTCTTGGTTCATTTTTATCCTGTTGTTCCTTGCTTCACACTCTGGAGACCTCTTTAAACAGCTCTAGCTGTATGATGTTTTATGAGTCACTGCAGCTGTCATCCACCTAAGGTGTGCACACAATCTTTTTACTCTAGCCTAATTTATCAATTTCTCCTCTGCTTTCTGTTTTTTCTTTTAATAGTTTTCCTTTCTAATATTTAGCTTTTCCGGGCTCTGAGATACCCAATAATTAACTAGTATTTCACACTTGGATTTTGAAGCACTATGAGTGGTTGGCAAGATAAAATCAGTAGACTGGAAACCCAAGTTCCTCAGGTCAAGGAAATATTTGTAGCCAAATTGGTTTTGCTGCATTTTCCACTTGGTGACAAAGTCGACTGGTTTCCTGTGTTTTTTTCTAAAGCTGCAGAATCAGTTACCAAATCTGAGATCTTTCCTTGGTGTTCATTTTAATCTCTTATCCTTTTACAGGATAGAGAGAAACGAATGTGTCCTTAATCTCATCTGAACATCTGCTTGTTCTTGCCTTCGCCAGAGAAAGCTGTGGGAATCTAGGCTAGAGGGGAGGAATCTAATTAGTTGTAGAGCAGTCTAACTGTCCAAAGACTGACTTCCCACTTGTGTCGCAAGGGAGAGTAAGGAAGAAAGCGACTAGTGTGTACAGAGGCTCTGGGCTACCTTGGTAGTCTGAGAAGTTCCTTGTTTTGTTTTATTGAGACCTTGGGCTACAAAGGCAAATGTATCTGATCTGTCACTTAGTAAAACCTGGAAGATAGCAAAACGGGGTGGTGTCTGAAAGTGCTTAACTTAGAACTTCTGTGAGACAGCCTGCTCCTCTGGACTGGCAATGTTTCAGCCTCTGCCCTGCTAGGAGTTAACTTGGCGCTCGTGAGTTTTGGCTGCTTTTGAGCTGTCTGTGCAGTTCTATGTGGGCATCTCGGATCTGGAAATAGTCCAGCTCAATCTGCACCAAGTGCTGCCCCTGAGCTAACAAGCCCTTGGAGAGCTCAGGGATGTTTGTGTTTCCTTTCCAAACCCTTGCTGTCTTACAGCTGGAGTAAGCAGATCAGGTTACCTCTATATTTACTATTTATGTAGATAAGCCTTTATCTCTTAATGTATGTTTGAGGAAGGACCTATTTTTTATTAGTAGTTAAAATTTGAAGACATGGGCCCCTAGCATCTACAGGGTCTCCTTGGTGCTAATGCTGTATGAATGATAGCATTGTTCTTGTGTAGATATAATCCCTATATATGTAATAAGATGAACATGAGGAATTTTCTGGTGAATAGGAGCAGGAAATAAAAATGAGCTTTAAAATCTCAACAGTGGTTTATATGTCGAACTGTTGGCTCTTTCCAGTGGAGTATGATTGGTGTCAGAGCACAGATGATACGGATTGCAGCTGGGGGACATAAAGCCAAGCTCCCCATTGCTCAATACTCTGAAATCAGTGGAGTTGCTCCACTTTATGCCAGCTAAGAACTCTTGCCTGGGGTGACTGGCTTTTTAACGTGGTCCTGCAGGGCTGTCCATGTCACTGCAAGTCTCTGCTTTTTATGTGGCCATGTATCTTCAATCCTTGTCTACTTTGACCTGATGATTGCAGAAACTGAGACTCAGGGTAGGCGAGGTGTCATTACTGACAGTATTTCTTGGGATGTGAAGATCAGGATGCATTGAAGAGGAAGAGTCTTCCAGAGAAAGCAAGTGTCTTGTTTTGATTTTTGCAGGCACTGCTGTTGAAGGCAAAATTATTTTTGAACAGGTCTAGTGCTGTTCCCAAGTTGGCTATCTCCTTTAACTTGTTGAAATTTTAATACCAAACAAAACTACTTAAATTTGCATATGAAAAGGAGATGTCTTGAGATATCTCTAAACACTGTCGAGTACTCTCAGCTTAAACACTATGGAGTAGAAGAGTTTAGACAGACTGTGGATCTCGGCACTAATGAGCAACAATTCTGCTAAAGCTGATGTCATTAAATACTGTGGTGCAAATTCCAGGCCCTTGAAAACCAGTCCTAACCCAAATGGGGCACCGTGACTGTTGCTTTGTTTATTTGTACACACATCTTAGTTTTCACACACTTGTTACTATGTGACCCTGTAGTGGCTGCTTTAATCTCTGTTTTAAAGAGGCAATCAGGTTCTGCCAGAAGGGGCTTTAGACTTGTTTTGTAGCTTCCCTTCCATCCATTCATGAGTCTTTTTACAAACGTAGGACTCTAAGAAGTTTAACACTGCTCTGATGTCAGCCTGTTGTTCTTCTGTGATGTTTATTGATGGTGTTTTTTTCTCCTGTTACTCAGTGAAGGCCTAAACGAAATTATTCTGGGCTATAATTTAAATGTCAAGTGTAATTATTGCTGAAATGATCTGCTTAGTAGTGCCCTTCACTCCCTGGAGAGATCTCCTTATCTTGAAGGGTGAACAGAAATTGAGATGAGGTTGCTTGAGGCCAAAACCTGTAAACCCTTCCTGCAAGAGAGCATTTTTGCTGGCCCTCTTTGTGATGTGATGAAACTTTAGAGTATGTAATTTATGGCTAAAGGAGCTATTAAGAGTATAGGAGTAACTGAGGCACTCTGATATCTGGCATAACCCTGAAAGAAGGCTGAGGCTAGCTCAGTGTAGTCTAGGCCTTATAACAGCAATCTGGGAGTCAGCTTGGGCATTGGTGACTGGCTGGATGATGCTGCACAGCTCTGCGCTGTGGTTTTAGAGTAGATGCTTCTGGGTTTTTTGCAATGCAAGATTGTTTGAGAAAATTCAGAAATTTATAGGTCTGTCCTATCCCTTGCTGCTGTGGCAGCTGTAAGACTACCAGCTATGCTTCTTCAATTTAAAAAAAACAACCCCAAAACCTGAACAACCTGCTATTTATAAAACCTGTGAAATGGCTTTCACTTAATAAGCATATTAGTGTCTTGAGTAACAGTACTCATGAATCTTGTGGGTATTAGTGCAGTGGAGCGCAGGATTCTGCTGAAGTAGTGTAGCTGACTGTGAGACTGCCAGAGAGGATTTGGATCTGTTTCAAATTTGGGAATTCTGCATTTGCATCTGCTACACAGGTTTGGAAGCACAAGAATGGCAAAGAACATCTCATTTTTAACCTCTCTGGTAGGTAAAGTGCAAGACTCTTGGACTTGCTTGTGTATGAGCATGGACAAGTTGACAGAGACATCTAAAGGTCACTTTGCTTCCATGAGATGGGAGTAAGAAAAGTTTCTGAAGGGGTCTGATCCTTTAGGTATTCTTTTCATGGGTTTACATGCTGTGGGTTTTTTCCCCGTGGCTTCTGGGTCCCTCACTTCTGGCTCCCTCTTGACTCAAGAGGAAGAAGAAAACTAATCACAGCAACATAGCAAATCCATGTTAATAGTTTTACTATGAGCATGCTCAAAGATGAGTTGCATATGTTTAAATATGAAAATAAATGGTGTAGAGTTTTGTTGATGGCAAGTAAGCTGCTCTGAGTAACAGCTTGGCGTATTCGAATCCAAATGTGCTGCTTCCAAAATGTCATAAAATGTATGTGTAGCATTTGACTGTCTGTGTGCCATCTGTGTGTTTTCTAGTAAAGCTCTGAACAACTTGCTAATCGTTACTGTATGTTGTTCCTTTCTTTAGCACCCTTGGATTGTAAGCAGAATTCCTGAGGTGATAATGTTTTTGTTAGGGGTTTAATTCAGCTGATTATTCTGCTTTACTGGAACTCTTATCTGGGGAGGAAATGAAGTCAGGAACTCCTACACCTATTTGAGTGTTTTGGATTAAGGAGTGTTCAATTTAAAAAAAGCAGAAGGCCCCTATTAAAAGGGGGAGAGCTCAGTTTCTATATGCTGAGCAACAAAAGATGAAAGTTAATGTGTCAGTATCAGACAGAAATGGAAGTAATGAAGTGATTTGAGGAGAGAAAGATGGAGAGAACATAATATGACATGCAATCAAGATGCTACAAATGGGCTATAAAGTAAAATTCTTCAATTACACGAATATTTGAATTGTAATTCTAGCAAGGAATATGGATTCAAATTAAGGGATACAAATTCTGTACTGTGAGACTGAGAAGAAAAAGAATTTTGTGTATGTATTTCCAGAGAAAATCTTGTTAGATATTACCTGAAGATAGCATCTTGTATAAGCCTGCCCCTTACCGTGATTAGCCCCTGAAAGTTGTATTGTATGAATTATACATACCATATATAGAAGATTCCTCTATGAAATTGAAAAGAACCAGTGACTAAGGACCTGAAACATTTCACCAGGGAGCTCTGCAAATTTAGGGCTACAGATGTGTGCACGTTTTTCTCATGTGTAACTGAGGCTGTGGTAAATTTTAAAAATCCTTACCCCTTGTGAATAAAATACAGCATTAGCTTTGACACTGACTGGATAGTTGTTTGAGGTCTTCAAGCCAAATTTAAAAGACAACAAAATGAAACACTCCTGTCATGTCCCATTAGTATTTTCAGTTGTTGGTGCTGGTATTTCAGTGATTGTTTTACTACATTTCTTCTTTGAGAGAACTAAAGCATTTACATAGAAGAACACCATTTAGTTTGTGATCCAAAGAAAACAAGCAGTATTTCATGAAGTTTGCTTGGAACTCAAGGGAAGCTTGTATTCCATGAAGTCAGACCCAAGTCTTACTGCAAACATATGCATGAAAACTGTTTAAATTGGCAAATGTATACCAGTATTCTTAGTCTTCCATGATAAAGAAATAGAGGTTTCTGTCAAAGCAAAACTCTGAGTAATCGTAGTGATAGGCACTGGAAAGAATCACCTATGATGATGTTACCATTGCTGCAGCCCCAGTTGCAGCATTTTTCTCTGTTCAACACTTTCTGCCCCTGTAAGTCGTGCTAGAACCTAATCTTCTCTGCTTTGTCTTTGCAAAACCAGATGAAAAAGTTACCTCATTCTTCCTTATATGCAAAGCTCCTGTGATACACCTAGATTTCAGGCAGGCTGTTTATGCCATGCTCTCACTTTTTTTTGGCCTTTCTGCTGTCCTACTTCACCACCAGAAGTGTGTTTGTGTTACACAAGAACTGCTTGATGCTGCTGCTTGTGCTAGGAGATAAAGAGCTCTGACAAGAAAAATTTGGGAAGATGCTCACAACTTAACTTAAACATTTTCTACAAGTTTTGTGTTAATTGTGGTAAGGAGAGAAGCACAGTAGCCCAAGAACCAAGGATGTTTCTCAGCTTCAGTCTGTACAACACTATCTCCTATGCCGATTTATACAATCTATGTAGCCGTATGATTGGCAGGCCAAGATGAGCAAGACTTGTTTGTGCTTTTGAGATGTGAAAGTGGTTATTAGAGGAGTACAGGTGTCTATTGAAGCTGTACACTGCATAGTTTTATTTGGAAGTTGTTTACTTAAAATTTTTTTCTTGACTACTGTATTTGTTCCTGTTCACTTCAACTTGTTATTAAAAATTCCTGTCTGAATGAAACTAAAGGCTCCAGAATTTAATGACTTCAAATTGTAAACTTTGTGTCTGGTTCTTGCTGTAATAATGCTAGCCTTTTGCCCAAAGCTCAGCTTTGATTTTCCTAAGCATATGGTGAAAACCAGTTTTGAGCTCCAAAGAGAGCCAATTCATGTAATGCTGGAGATCTGATGGCTCTGTTTTAGTGAACTGAACTTTGCTTTGCGAGTTTGATGCCTTTTTCCCATAGGTTTGATTTAACGTTCTGCGGGGGAGAAAACAGGATTTTTCTTCTGTGAATAGACTGGTGCTGTAAATAAGGGCTGGAGAGATGGTTTTAAAAACTGGATTTGCTGAAAGATAGATAAGTAAAGCTATTCCTGAGCCTTGGAGAGGGGAATTTTATAAGGGAAGTGTTATGAGTCACATTTTGGCAAGTGGTGGAGGAGGAAATGAAATCAAGTGGGGCAGGAAGAAGTTTGGGAGTTGTGGTGTAAGGTTGCAAAAACATGAAATAGCAAGATTGGGAAGCTGGGGGCAGGGAAGGACATTGTGTGCCTTGGAATTCTGGTCTTGTTAGAGGCAAGTCTTGTCTCATTAACTTCATGAAAAATAGGAATAACCTCTGTGAGTGTTGTGTATGTAGGCTGTCTGGCTGTGACTGTTTGGTTTCACAGTATTTCAAAAGTTCAAGGTTGTGAACTACAGCTGATGTATTAATGTGAGTTTCCAAAACAGTGTTTGAATACAAACTTCTTTTCAGGTAAATATAACTGGGGAAAAGGGAAACACAGAATGGAAAAAAAAAACAACCACAGAGAGAAAAAGGCTTAGACTATAACTCTGTATCTCACTCTCTGCACCTTTTGTAAAATTGCACAAAATGTTTCTTGAATTGGTGGCAAAGCAGCCAGATACTGGAAAGACCCTGTTTTGCGTGGGTTTTATTTTATTTTTTTCCCCCTCTGGAAGAATTTGTGACACTACAATATCTGTTTGAATGTTTCCTATGCTTAACTTAACTCTATCAATGCTTATTGAATGATCTGGATATTGGCTGAGATAATGTTCCTGTTTTGCAGCCAGGGAATGGAGGTGCAGATAGTTCCAAATAAACAGCATTAAATAATTTGACTGAGGTTAGTAGCCTAACATGTGCTGATTAAGGACCAGATTTGACTCATTTGCTCTATGCTTCTGATGTATTTAAATGCTTATTTCACCATGAGAACAGCATAAGTTTACCTCCAAGTATTCTAGAGGGAGCTCAGGGCAACGGTATCAAGTGTAGATATTTAGGGTTAGCTGACTCTTAGCCTTAGTGGCTAGAGCACAATCCAACAATAATATGCATTGGTATGGTTTAATCTTCTGTAATGTGAAAAAAATGGTAATTTCTAGAAGGTTTCTGGTATTAGATGGTGCCTGGTCCAGAATCTACCTCCAACATTGCCTCAAAGAATAAACACCATCTTTTTCCAAAGAAGCTGATCTGGTGATACTTGTAGACAAGTGAGATGAAAAATTACCAGAAATCTCTCCATATTTTTCTTTCAGAGCAGGCTTGCAGACAATAGTTGGGGCATTTGTGTGAATTTATGCACCTCTCCTAACCTTTCTTAGCTTGGATCCTATTTAATTATGTCAGGTTGTGCTGGACTGGGTCCTAGGTTTAGTAGTGGTATGTTCTATTACGACTGTATGGACAAATATTTGTACACCTGATCTCAAGGTGTTCTTATGCCATTACGTCTCAATGCTAGTTGTGAAGTAGGCAGATACTTGAATGACAGCTTGCCTCGTTTGCATGGCTCCTGTTGTACGCGTTTAGATGATTTCTGTGTCTTCCCACACAAACTCCCTCCATCTCCTCTGACAGTCAGGGCTTGTTTCCATGGAGCTTTTTCATCTGTACCTTAGGAAACCTTTTTTCTGTTCCCCTATAGACATAATTTGAGGTTTCTATGGCAACATCTGAGGAAGGAAGGCCCATGATATCTTAAGCAAGTAAGAACTGAGTCTTTGTAAGCACCGTGTGTGATTGTATGCTCATAATACATGTGATGGCAGTGTTCGCTGCCCTATTGGTTATTCCAGTTTGTCAAATATGGTGGAAAAAAGCCTGAGGGACTGCTTGACTTAAAGCTCAAACTCTGAAAGTTACAGTTGAAAAAGAAAAAGGAAATTTGAGCAGTTAAGTTTAACTGTGTTATGCTGTGTATATCTACAGAGACATTTGAGGAAAAAATGGTGTAATGTCATTCAGTGTCAGTGAATCTTCTAGAAGGATAGTAGTAAGTCCTGTAAATTTGGAAGGTTTTATTTTTTAATATTTAAAGAAGTTGTAAAAGTTAATTATTCAAAAATTAAACTGATTGTCTATCTAGAGAAAAATAAGTTTTCACTTAAACTCCCAGTATTTGGGGTACAAAGGAAGTAAAATATTCACTGTAAATTATGCAAAGGCCTACAACATTATATAATTTCAGGAGAATCGGGAAGTTGAGCTCATTTGTGTTGGAAGCAGAGATCAGGAAATGACTGCAGTTGAAATAGCAGAGTCTGATCTGGGGCTCTGTGTGTGGTGGGATTGATAGAAGAAAGTTAGACTGGAGGTGGTTAGAAAAAGACACTAGACATTTTTTGGGGAAAACATGAATGCAGATCTTGAGCTACATGAAACATCCTCTCCTACATCACCCCTGTTCCCCAGCCAGCTATTGGAACTTCAATTTGAACTGATTGGAGGTGAGAAGGATATTGTATGTTTAACTGCCTACGTCTTACTTGTGTCACTTAAGACAGTCAAGCTTAGGTGTGTCCTTCATGTGTCTGCATTCTGCTGCACTGCTAGAGATGCTTTACTTGGTCTGATCGAGGTGATGAGGGGTTTTGTTGCTTGTAGCGATTTCTGGAACACGTCCTGTGACTTTAATCTTAAAAGATCTTTTGAAGAATCCAAGAGAAGGAAAAGATGCCAAGAGCTCTAAGAAACTTAGCCCTGGGTATGTATGTCAGTTCAGTGACTTGAAATTGTATTTCAGTGGTATTAACTGAGAGGAAGATGGGAAGGCTCTGCTAATGACTCATAAATAGAGGGTAGACTGTGGTAAGTTTTGTCTGTTTGGCCGAAGTGCTGTGAGTGTCAGGAGGTGTATTATCAACTATTGCATTAAAGAAATGCCTGAAGAAACATGATGTGAACCTTGGAAAACATGGGCCTTGAGTCTTCTGTTAGAAAACTACAGCTCTGTATTCTTGTCACTTGCCTTTTCTTGAATTGGAAGTGACTAATAGGGAGTATGTCTTAGCAAGGGATCAGTTTAAGATGCATGTGCATCTTTGCTGCTTAGACAACTGACAGCTGTTGTTTCACATTGTGAACTTCAGTTCACTTGTTGCTCCTGTTCTGTATTTTCACGAGCAGCATTTGGGTGTGAAGAAGCTTACATACAAGTGAGACTTCTGTTGCAGTCCAGCTGCTAATTCTTGGGAGGGGGGAAGAAACCCATTCAGGCATATTCTGTTTTTTACACATCCACTCAGACTGCTGACCCTTTCTAGGGTGAAAAAGGATGTGTGGAATTACTATAACTTAGAAGGTGTATCTTTGTTCTCTGTGGTAGACCATCTCTTTTCACATGTCCTGCTGCCTTCTGTCCTTAAAACAGATGCTGCAGAAAAGTTGCTCCTTACAGGAAGCACCATGTGAGGGACAGAAATTCCTCATCATCAGTGTGTTATCAGATGAGTTTCAGGCCTAGCAAACTACTCAGTTTCCTCCTGGTCCTTGTAGCAGCTGCTGTAGTAGCCGTTGCTGCTTGCAGTTGCTTTCTGTGCTTGCTGAAGTGTCAGATCAAGCTGTTAATTTACTGCTGTTTCAGACAGATTAGGGCCGGTGTTATAAATGAACTTTGTTAGATGTAGTCGTCTTGTCTGCTGCTTCTCGCTTTGAAACTGCTCTTAGGATAGTAGTGGGAAGGGAGGGGGAGAAAGGCACGGAAGATCCTGCTTGTTTCTCATACTTTAGTCAGCAGGATTTCCTATGATCTGGCAATCCTCCCTGCTCCATGTCGTGTCCCCTGCCGCTCCTTCTCTGTCCACATGTAAATCCATACAGTGTGCCTTCTCTCCAGCACCACTCGAGCTCCTAAAGGTGATGAAATGAATCCAGTCCTGTGCTTTAGAGGTTTCCCTGATGAAGATAGTCACAGACTGCCTATGCTCTCTGCTGTTTGTTTAACCCCGTAAGTGCTGCACTACCGTGTGCATTTCATACTTGCTATTTCAAATGTATGCTCTATTGAGTGTTTTGCTATTTAAACTTAGGCAATTTCAGTTCAAATGTATCCGCTACCAGAAAGGAGAAAAGTGTGAGGAGAGGATGCACAACAGCGGGTATTAAACAGGCTTGTTGATTGTATGTAGCTTGCTTTTTTTTTCTTGTGAGGCTGCATGGAACAGTAGCAGCTTCCTTGTTGTATTTGTGAGGGAAACAGCAATAAATGTGGAAGAGTTTGCTGGTGGAATTGGAGTGTCAAAAGTGCTATTCAGAAAAAGGATTATGATATGTAGGTCAATTTTGTAAAACAGTGGTTCTTAACAGGGATATACAGGTGAAATGACTTAAATATTGTGCATACTATAAATATTAGTCTGTAGTTGCATTGTATTTATATGAATGCTAGATGCTCTGTTATCCTTAAAAATAAGTGGTGAGCACTTCTTGAGACAGATGGAATTGGTCAGACAAGTATGATGGTACCTCAAGAATGTGCGTTCATACAAGCTTTTCTTTGGTTGTTGCTTAAATTGATGTTCACATCTTTGGCCTATTTGAGCGAAATAATATTTGAGCGATCTTAGTGTAACTTCTACTACATCTAGCTTCAGTTTAGCTTTTTTCTGGATCCCTGAAGTTATTTACATGGGAGGTAAGTATCACTTTCTACTTAGTATAGGGACCTATGGCAAAGAATTGGCTGAGGATATAGTGTAAGCAGAGACAGGGCTGTGCATAAGACCTATGCTTTCAGTGGTTCTTGTTAGCCTCTAATAAGCAGATCGCGTTGACTCTAAGAGGATGCATATGTCATCAAGTATCAGAAGTCGTCTTGGTGTGCCAGTCTTTGGAGAACGATGACTTCAGTTGTCGTTTGATCCTGAATTGATCAGCCTTGGTTGAAATGTATCACATATGCAAAGGACAAATACATCACTGAATGCTTCCTGTATTGGTTAAACTCTAATATACATGGCAGAGTTCTCTGCTAGTAAAGTTGAAGTGTCAAGATACTACACATAATAACAAGTATCAAGCTTACCTAGAGATCCATTTTGCCTACATCTTTTGGGGTCCACCCTTTTTGCAAGCTGAACCATAAACCATGCTCTGCTGCGTAGGGTCTGAATCTAAGCTCCCTTGACTGGAACTGCTTAATTCAGAGGGTTGAAAAGAGTAATTTCAAATGTCAGGCCCAGACACAGTCTTTTTCCAAAGTTTTAGACAAAAAAAAATCTGACTTTCTGGAAGAAGATGTTGGTAATAAGACTGCGCTAGTGGGAGGTTTAGATTGGATATTAGATAAAAAAACCTCATCACCAAAAGGGTTGTCAAGCATTGAAACAGGCAGCCCAGGGAAGTGTTTGAGTCACCATCTCTGGAGGTGGACTGTAGATGTGGTGATTAGGGGACATGGTTTAGAGGTAGACTTGGTGGTGCTAGGTTAATGGTTGAACTTGATGATCTTGAAGGGCTTTTCCAACCTAAATGATTCTAAGATTTATACTAGACTAAATTTGATACTGGCTATATGTTTTTTTCAGTACTTATTAAAAGGTTTCACTGGACAAATACTGGACCATGGGGAAATTAGAAAGGGAGAAGAGTGGTAGGAGCATCTTGTTGTTGTTTAGTGGGTAATAGGTGGTAGGGGGACGGTTGGACAAGATGATCCTTGAGGTATCTTCCAACCTTAATGATGCTGTGATTCTATTAAGATATGAGTGGTTCTAGCATATAGTGTAGAGGCACCAAAATATTTTGTGTGAAGGCTTGGGGTACGGTAAGGAACAGCATACCTAGGTGAGATGATGTGTATGCTGATGTGTTTGACGCTAGCAAGACTCACATGGAAAGTCCAAAACATAGATCACCAGCCACAAATGGCCATTGCTTAGTTTTAGATCTCCTAAACTGAACAAGAAAAATCATTAAGTACTTGCTGCATCAGCTGCACAAAAGCCAACTTGACCTCTACTTTAGGGATAGTGTTAAGATGATTTTTAAGTGTGAAATGTTTGAATGTAAGCATCTGCGAGCAGCACCGGGCCTTAAGCACATGTTGCAAGGCTTCTGCGTAGTAAGTTGGAAGAAGGCCATGTACTGAGTCTTCACTGCCATTTCTTGCAGAAGCATGTTTTTTCTTAGGTTCGGATGAATTTTTGGATTAAAAAAACCCACCCTTGACCTAGCTACTTTACAAAGTTGAAACCACAGAAGATATATTGAAGTAGAAATGAAATCTTTAATAGCATCCTTCAGATTTCAAGGTATTGTATGGGTGACATCTAAGAAGCAGCTGTGGGCTGCAGTAGTGCAAACGAATGGTAAAATAACTGTGTGATTAAAATCTAACCCTGGACAATGTTTTCAGTTCAAAATACCGCAATGTTTTGTATGGGTATGGAGTTTTCGTATAGCAGATGTATGTTCAATGTTCCTAAATAATTTCTGATTGGTAAAGTATATAAGCAACACTGAATAATTTGTATTATGCTTATGTCTTCTATATATTGTGTAGACAGCTGACAGTGTTAAACATAAAATGTAATTGAACTTACTCTTCACAGTGTTAAACATAAAATGTAATTGTCAGCTGATTCCCAGAGGGCTGGGTAACTGCTTATTTTGTATTTGGTCGTAACAGTTGATGTTTGTTTGAAATGTATTATTTCTGATCCCTTGAACTGCTTGAGAACTCAAAATCTGAAATGGATGAACATGTTCAAACTCCAGTACATGAACTTCTTTAAATGCTCTGGTGAAAGTTTGCAATCTTTACATGGCCAGAACACAAGAAATTTAAGGGGAGTTTTGTCTTGAAGAAGCTTACAATAACACATTAACAACATGTAGCTGAATGTGTTCTGGCTTCTGTTGCACATTGTTTTTGAGGGAGGTGGGGACCAAAGAATACCTAGCCGAATGGTACTATTGTACACTGTTGAAATAAGAATGATTGCATGTTTGTCGATAGGATGGTGGCTTTCTCACCTCATTCTTAACAGTTGAGGATGCTGTGTATGCACTTGCATGTAACTTTGAGAGGAAACACGTATATCTTTCCTGGAGTGCAGCAAGGGACACTTGACACATTTTGCTGATAGTTTTTATGCTGGTCCACCTTTTGCAGTCAGTGTTGGACCTTCACAGTTTTCCTGCAACTTGTATTGGCAGCCCCTGAGCATCACACTTGACTAAAACTTGTATTTGTGGTGTCCAAATTCTGCACAGTAAATGTGATGGGTTATTTTCACATCCACTGCTGTAACAGTTCAGAATGACTCATCTGAAATGGAGCCTTTGCTGCTCCAGTTGTGAAGATGCCTGGAAGCACTGGGAAGTTCCAGGCTGTGAAGGGAGCACTGCACCATTGTGCTCTAATTTGACATCTTCATTTCTTTTCCCTTGTTCTTCATTCCCTTCCCAAGAGTGGTGTGGTTTTTTTAAGTCCTCTGAATTAACTTGTGTTTTTCCTTTCTGTTCTTAATTTTTTGGTGTAGGTTCATTTGAGAAAATGTCTTGTGTAAGCGCCTCATGAGAGAGTGTGTTCCTACCATGCTCACATCAGTAAATACCTAATTCCTGTAGTTCCCTCAAGTCTTACATGGGGAATGCCAGTCAGCAGTGATACGAGATGCAGATTCCCCACTCCCAGGGTGGTGCTGACATGTATGTTCACAAGTTTGGTGTGACTCTTCTGGAGAATATCAATTCTTAATGCATTTGAGTTTAAGTGATTTGAGACTGACAGATGATGGTTATTTTTATTTGTGTGACAGAAACCTTCTGTATGTCTTCAGCAGATGCTGTTGAATCCTCAGTTCTTGAAGGGGAGAGACTCAGCCTGCTCATCCATCTGTCTGGGCTTCTGCCTCATTAAGTGCTCTATATTTTAGGCTGTGGGCAGATAATTTTGATCTCAGCTGCTAGATGTATTTTTCTTGTGCATGCAGCTCTTTGTGTAGGTATTTGTACACCTGATTTGTCTGCCCATCTAAGTTTTTTAGAAAAACGAAATAACATGTCTTGCACAGTGCTTGGTTCTACTGAGCACAAGTACTGTGTAAAAGGTGCATTAGCAATTATTTTTATCCCCAAAACCTGCTCAGTATGGGAGTACAAACTTTACTGAAAGTTGAAACTTCTATAATGTTCAAGGATTATCTGAAAATCCTACTGAATGGGCTGCAGAAACAAAGTACATGAGTACATACAAATCACTTTTCCCTCTATGCCTTAGTTTTATTGGTAAAAGCTGATAGAAGTAGTAATTACCTGTATTGTGCTGGAGACGAAAGCTTAATTTGCTATTTGCAAACTTTCACTGGGGTTCTAATGGTATTTCTATATAGTGGTCTGAGCAAATGCTTGAAGCTCATGAGCTGCTTTTCAACATGCTTAAACCAAGGGATAACTTAAAAACATTGATGTGACTGAAGACAATTTCACATCTTTAAAGATCAGAGATGCAACAGGTCCAAGCTCTTAGGTCAGAGATGAAATTTACAATTGTTTTTTTGGAGGCAGATGATTCCAAAGTGGAAGAGAAGGAAGATTAGCAGATCAGCAGATCCCCAGGCTCTGTCCCAAAAAGATGGAGAGAACTTTGCTTTCTTGGTACACACTGAGTATTTAAATAAGAAGCTTTATTCTGAGAACTCTTCAGGAATTGTATTGGGCAATTGGCAGTTGTCCTACTGCTATTGGTACCTTTTTAACTATGCTTAATTATAAAACCCATTGGTTATTTTAGATCCAAATCAACTACTTAAGTTCTGTGTCTTAGGTTTAATTACTAGATGTTATTCACATCAGGGACACTGATTCATTTAAAGTAGGTAATTGCCAGATTCCAGTGTATTACAGAAAGACATTTATCTCATGCTTCACTGAGCTTCCACTTACCGGGGCTTTTTATTTTTTGTTTAATCTGGTCTTTTTTATTACAACTTTTTATAAAGGTGTCATTGTGCAGTTTAGCCCTAGGCAGACTGATGAGGCCCAGAAAAATAATTTGAAAAAATAATCTAATAAGTGTCATTGTTTGCTCATATCTAATACCGGTTGGTTGGGAAGAAGTGGGAGTGAAATTGCATGCAGGCAAGAATGAATGGCAGATATATTTATAAGTACTGAAAAGATTCTGTGAGGAACTAAGTATTCATTCCTGCAGAGGTTATTGACTCAGATGCTGAGTCTGGGCTGAATAATTCTGTAACTAAGAGTCAGAACTTTGGAAACTAAACTCATGGATCAAAGACTTCATCTCTGCATGCTTTCCAGTTCTGTTCTGAATGTGGTGACAGTTTGCTAGAACTGGCTTTTCGCCTCACCCCTTGCTATACAGCTGGAATTCAACCCTGAGAATAGATGGTGCTTTGCTTGTAAATTATTATTTCAGGGTTTAAAATGTACTGCATAGCCTTATACAGAAATTAAATAAAATTGCAAAACTTTTTAAGATGAATAGTAGAAATTAGAAATGTCTGTCCCTTTCCACACACCTTACCTGTGTCCTCTATCCCTCTCACTTTATACACACGTACAAAATTAGTAGTCGTTAATATTTTAACATCTAGGAACAGTCTGCTCTGAGAAAGGAACTCTTGATTTCTGAATTAAATAGGCTGGGCAAAATGGGAGATGCAGACAGTTTTGAAAGATCTGATTTAGTGATTAGTCAAAGATAGTTTAGCTAGTTTCTAGTACTTACTGAAGTTAAAGGCTGAAGTCTTGATGTGTGTGCCTTTGTTTTAGTAATTGTTCTCACATTTTACAACATAATTACCTTTTCTTACCTGCCTAGGAGAGCTGTGAAAGGAGTGACTTTACCTCTAAAAGTTTAACATCCCCCCCTTGGGTTAAAAATAATCTACTTTTTGTTTTATCTCTTTCTATTTTTGAAACAGAAAAAGCTTAAGGGGGAAAAGTATAATCAAGTCTACTGTTTGATCTCTGTAGAATTCAATTTTAGGGAAAAAGAACAAATAGTTTTAATTCGGTAAAAGGTAGTGGGGGAAGAGCATAAAATCTGGAACTGAATCTTCCCTAGTGTAATTTCAATCCCTGGTATAAATCAAAGTTGAAGATTTATACCAGGGATTAATGTGTTCCTCAGCAAATGCTATGTATCATGTCTTGCTCACCTGGCTAGCAAAACCTATCTGCACCCAGCTAGGTCCGTTAGTGTTTCTCTACAATGTCTGCCCAGAAAGAGGCTTTTGATCTGAAGATTGTCTTGGAATAACCCTCTGAACCAGAAAGGAAAAACAAAGGTCCCAGTCTGAGCTGGGATACTTGGCTGACTGTATCTCCTCCTCCGATGCCAATTGGGTTCTTGATCTGCTAGTCCCTGCTCATAACCTTTCTCCTTTGTAAGTGCATCCAACATAACTTGAGAAGGCCTTGTACTCTGAAGTGAGAACCATGTGAAAGTTCTTGGGTTCTGTAGGAGCATTGAGACCTCTGATATGGAAGAACATAAGTGACTGGAATGTTGGAAGAAAAACTTTTTAGCTTAAGAAGAAACTCCAATGCTGAGGAGCTCAAATGCAGTTCCCAAAGTGGGTGAATACAATCAATATGTAATCAGAGTTCCCAGCTCTTGGAGAAAGAGACATTCTGTGGCTTATGGGTGATGTGTCTGGCTTGCCTTAAGACTCTGCTGCACCCCAGAGCTTTCTGCTGTTGTCCAGTGAACTGGTGGACAGATCTCTTGGGGTTAGAGGTGTGTTTGGGGATGGCTTATGAATCTATGGGCTTTTTACAAGAGCCTAACACTGTTAGGTGAGAAAGCGTCTGGCAACATTTAGTGGCAGCTAATAGCTTCAGACACTTGCAATGTTGTGCTAAAAGGAATTCCTGTGTTTAACTGCATTTGACAGTGTCTTAGAGGCAAGGAACCAGTTTAAAAGCAAACTCCTACCCACTGTACAGTCAAATTGGCTGTTAAACTTCCTGCAGCTTCTCAGCCACTAGAGAGCAGCAGGGCCCCGTTGGTAGAGGCTCCCTAGCAGCTGTTTGGTTTCTGCCATGCTTGGTCTTCAGAGAACCTGTGGGGTTCCAGGCTTCAGAAGGCAGGAATAGGATCCCAGAACAAGTGTAAAATGCATATCAGAGTGGGATTCATGACACATCCCAGAAACCTCAGGGTCCGCTTAAATCACAGTTTGGATGGTGAGACAGACTTGTGAGTTTAAATGCTATATTTTCTAAAACTTACTTAGATGACAAATAAAAGCCCCATTTAATTGGATGAAGGAGAAAGTGTGTAGCCCCTGTACCAAGTAGCTTGTATCTTTTGGTGCTGTTATGTGTAGCTAATCTTTTTTATGCTATCTGTTTTTCTTCTCTTCATGTAGACATTATTGCATCCAATCGTATCTTATTGTTGTCATCCTTGCTTTTCCCCAAGAGACTCACAAGAGCATAATAATGATAATTTGGAGGGAAAATATGGGAAGCAGACTTCTGGCAATTGCGATATAACTTGATGCTTCTAAGCTATATCATTAAAAGATGACCATTAGACTCATGATCCTCAGCAACTGTTTGGAACTAGGTCGATGAGAGACTCGGTGGCACTTGAAATTGTGTGTGTATATTTAGCTTTTTTACAACCTGTATTAGCAGTGTAGCCTATGCTGTTGCAGCAGAGGCATCACCAGCCTTAGCAAGTGAAAATGTAGTAACAGATTGCTGCTGGGAAGATGTAACTAGGAGGGTGGTACCTGTTGTGTTTAAGCAATAGCTGTAATGACTGTTTCCAAGATATATGGGACCTGCTACATTCCCTAGTGTATTGTGGAGGCATTTATCAGTTGTTTCTCAGCTGTACATGCATATTCAGGTAAAACTTATGCCTGAGGGACATATTCAGTGCATTGTGTTTATATGTCATAAATACATCATCTACTCTGTGGCATTATGTGACAATGCTTTGATCTCAATGTATAGAACTCTTCCACACTCATTTACTGTAATCTCTATCTACTGATGCTGCAGATGTGGTACGTGTACTATTTTACATGTCCTCTGTTATGCAAACAAGAAACACGGGTATGAATTTTAGTCTGTGCATTTTTCATGCCTTAAACATCTTTATGGCATGTAATACACATCAATGGAGAGAGATTTGTATCTGTATCGTGTATGTTGAATGTGTGCTGGAGAGGAAGAAATGCACTTGGCTGGCTTTATTTTCATAATAGCAAGTGCGGGATTATAAGTGTGAATGGCAAAGCCAGCTGGAGGAGATGTTTTTCAACTGTCCATGAAGTATTTTGCAAATAGCTCTCCTTCAGCCATCATGAAGAAAAATGATAGTTGTCCTCAGGCACTTGTCTAATTGAAGGAATGGGCTCTATCAAGCTTGCTGCTGCAGGTGTGGATAGTTGAGGTGATGGACAGGAATAGTATTTATAAAACAATTTCTATATATGCTTATTATAAAATCAGTTTAATGATAATAGGAAAGAAACTTTTTTGGTCTTCTATCATTTTAGTGGGTCTTGGGAGTTCAGAGCTAGTTTTGGTGCCTTCCATTTGGGCTTGTGCAGAATAAGGCTTGAGAAAATTTTCTGACAGGCAATTTTTGCACAGTAGTTTTTTATGACAAAAATGTTCTGCTGCTTCCTATCCTGTAAAGCAAAAAGGAGGGAGATGACAGTTGTTTCAGGATAGTTTTTAGTTGTCCTAAATATAAGACAGAAAGAAATACTTGGACTATACCACTTCCAACTGTGCTGTTGGTACAAAATAATAATCTATCATTAAGGCTATCATTTATTTTCTTTAGGCTCAGTTTTAGATTCCTATATTTCCTATATCAGTCATGCAGACAGCATGCAAGTCACAAGCTGGGAACCACTGCGCTTAGCCAAATATAAATTTTAATTGGAGTCAGGCCATTCTAGAAAGGACAATACAGTGCTTGCTAAAGCATTTGATGTTCGTTCTTTCTGAGCTAAAACAATTGCCCAGGTAGGAAGCAGATCTACATAACCCCTACTTACAGGAGGGGCACAGCATGTATTGTAGGAATTTGAATTTTAAGTCTTTGACTACTTCTGATTAGGTGAAGCTGCCCTTTTCCAGACTGACTGTACAAGTAATTAATTGCATCTTCCTTGAATGAGAAGAAAAATGACTGATCTTGTGGGAGTGTCAATCACTGCATTGTAGGGTATTGTGTAACAAAACATTTTTTCTTCTTTTTGAGTATTCTTTGAAGTTTTTTTTTGTCCAGGCACGGAATGGAAGCAAATGCCAAAACCTTCCTGTTCTTGTATTTTAGCTTTTCCTAGTTCTTAACACAGAGGTTTCTTCTCCTTTGAACTAGTTAACGCCTTGTACTTCATGGTCTGTGCTTGTTTGATCAGAGGGACTGTTTATGAGTGGAAGTTTTTCCATGCTTTCGTGCAGATATTGCGCTTTTCTTCAGAGTGGTCTGCTGGGTGCTGATTTTTGGTGTTGAAGGAAAGGAGCTCTTTTAGTTTTGTCCAAAAACCACAAGTGGTAAAAATTCCAAGCGTTGTGCTGGGACTTAAGCCACTTGCCTAATATTTTGGTGGCTACACTGAAGAGGAGAAAGAGTTAAGTTCTTACTAAAGCTGTTTTGTGAACATATCAGAATAAAACAAAATGTTTGCAGTTTTCTAGAGGATAGCTGCGTACATTGCAATATCCATGTAAATATGTATGTGTAAACCTGGGAGCACACTTACACTCCTCAGCTGTACATGTTTGTTCACCCTTGCTTTCAGTTGAGAGCCTAACTTTTGTTGTCTGAATATTAGGTTGCTCACAAATGCTACAAGGCCTAATTACTGCTATGCTGATCATTTGTTAGGGTGTGATTTGGGTTCCAGCTCTCTGGTGCTTCTCGCATGTAGTTTAGCAGAAAGAAGTAAGGATTTATTTTAATGGTAGTTTTGCTACTTTTGGGGCAAATAAAATTTAGGCATTATTCAAATTTTTCATGAGAACTGTCAGTTTAAAACTCACTGTCTGCACACTTCCAAATAGTTGAGTGAAGTTTTTCAGTCTGCTTGCGGTCTGTGAGCTGGCATGCATGTTTCTGTGTGCGTGTTTGGGTTAAATACAGCAAACTTGATCGACCTGAGCTAGTGAAGCGGGTGTTATAGCTGGAGAGGGAAGAATGTACTGTTCAGAGACCTTTTGTACTTAGGTTTGTTCTTCTGTGGTTAATGGTGTGTGCTGTGAGCGGTGACCCATTAGGTAAGTGCTGTACAGGTAGAGGAATTTCAAGGAATTTGGACGGAGTCCCCTTGCTTCCTTCATATACAATGTAGGAAGTGCAACCCAAATGCCAAGCTCCCGTGGAAATCCATTATAATGAGTTGCCCTATGTTTTGTAAGGGACAAAATTTAATCAATCTACCTTACGTCCCTTCCACTAGATTTATGACAAGAAATGAGTTTCCCTATTGGATGCTCAAGTGAGAGGTCTGGAGCAGTGTAAATAGGCAGTGCCAAATAATTCACTTAAGTTCTAAACTGCAAAGGAAATTCAAACTGAGAAAAAGGCCCTGAAACCTTTGCCCTGGTGCCATCTTCTGATGGATTATTATTGCAAACTAGTGACACTGATTTAATTTGTTTAGCTTGCTATGTTTGGCTCAACTGTCCCCTTTAACAGGGAGGAAGACTACTACCTAAAGATATTAACGGTGGAAGTGTTGTCCTAATGCTGAAAAAATGTAATATGCTGTGCTATTTGAATCATATTTGACAATTTCTGCTGGAATTCTGGGTGGTATCTGGAGAACCTGGGGTATGCTGCTGTGTATGAGGCCAAAATTTAAATGTCTAGTTGTGTGTTACTTTGTTAGTAGGAATTCAGATTGAAGTCTCTAATGATTATTGCTAACATGAGAATTACTACTTTTGGAAAGGAAGGCACAAACAGATACAGGTTAACCTCTAAGCAGAAAGCCCTTTTGGAATCGGCCTTTTCTGCCTCTTCAAGTATTGTCAAAATGGCCAGCAACTAATATGTAATAAAAATATATTCCATGAGTTTGTTTCTGGTAGGAGATACTGTATCCAATGTGGCTAAGCCTGTCGTAACCCCTTTCTGTCCCATGTTATCAACACTGGTGAGAGTGATGTGATTCTGGTAGGAGGTGAGAGTTACTACTAGTTTTTGGATCAAGTAACCTTCTGTAAAGCGCTTAACATGTATGTGGGCTGTGCTTTGCACTGAGTACAAGTATGTAGACTCCTGTGTATTAATAAGAGGGCAAATATTGTTGACTAAAGTGACAGACATGTTAGTCTTGTGTTAGAGACTGCAGGTTATGCAAGTCATCCAAAAGCTGATTTCTCACTGACTGACTTGATTGAAAGCACTTCCATTTTTTTTGGTCAAACTATAATGAAAACTCTTCTGTTCTTCAGTCAGGTGGCATGGAAAGGACATCCTGAGGTGCTTTTTAGGGTAAAAATGCATTTATATTCCTTCACAGCATGTTTTTGGGACATGAAGGAAGAGTTACTTCAACAGCGTTGAACTTGAGTACTCAGGATTTGTGGTCATTAAACAATGTGCAAGACTGCTTTCTGAACAGGGCTGCTTGTGGAAGAGATTGTGCCAAGTCCTGAGTAACTCCTGTTCTGAACAGGAAAGAATTGGGGAGTGCATGGGCTACAGGAGTGCCTCCATCTTGCTTTATAATACACTGAGGTATCCATCCTCTTGCCGGTATTTCTCACCCTGCAGCCTGTGAAATTTGTGTCATCTGTCTTGTAACATAGTCCTTGGGTTTCAGAGAACAACACATGTGGGTGTCTGATATCACGTATCCAAAATAAAATTGACCGTGTATGATGATGATATAGCAATGGCTGGCTGGTAGTGTGTGATTTAAAGGGAGAGATTTGTAGGGCACTAAAGTAAGAATGGTTAGCCATTACATACTCCTTGCATGTATTGACAAGTTGTCATGTGTCAAGTAGTAGTAGACCTTATTCTAATTTACTATGCATGGAAGTGTTCCAGTCCCAAAGATAACACGACTGTTCTTGCAGAAAACTGTTGGAATGCAAAAGTAAATGCAGATAGGTATATTAGTTTTTCACTTAAACTCATTTTTCACAGAAAAATAAACACAGAAGATTTGGAATTTGAAAATCAGAATTTTGACCTAGCAGGGGTAGCTGTCTTGTATGCATGACAGGTTTCTCATGCAGAAGCTGAAGCTAAACCTGCTGAGTTATAGGACAAGGGGAGGTGGAATGGAAAGATACAGCTTGAATTTGTCTGTAAGGGCAGCAGTCTCGCTGTCTGATGGGACAGGTTCTGTAGCCAGATATTGTGCATCTGAGTGACTTGGTTAATCTTCTAAGTTGTATGTATTTCCTGTATTTAAAAATAACTGGGCTTTATGAATAAATTGTTTTCTCACAGTGTACTTGCAGTGCCATGTCCTACTCTGTATTCCTCTACAAGGGATGACATTTTGCTGTCCCTTAAACACATGGGAAAGCTATTATGCAAAGGACTGCCAAATAAGCTGGGCTGGTGTTAGTTCATGTCCTTTGTTCAGGGAAGGGATTCTTAGTTTTTTGAAAGTATTGTCTTTTCTCTTTGCTTAAGTCCTCTTCTGAGGACACTGGAAAACTCAGAATGTTTGAGTAGAAGATAGGCAGAGATCAACATGAAGCAGTGACAACCATTTGCTGCTCTAATGAATCTGTTATTAGGTGGATCATTAAACTACAGGAGTGAAGTAAACTGTAAACTACAGCTTAATCCTCATTAAAAAAGGGCCTAGCAACACACAGGCTCTCAGGGAAGCAGTCAAATTGTGCAGTTGTGATTTGTACAGAAATAGTACTTGGTCGTGGTTGGCACTTTTCACTTTGTGGGTCAGGTGTTTGAGCTGTCTCTCTTACTACATAGCTTCTCTTTTCTAGGAGCATGAGACAGGTGGGCAGCATCCTCTCTCCAAAATAAAAATGCACTGAGAATGTTGGAGTGCAAATAGGTATTGCTTACTAAGCAGTGAAGTACTTGGAATTAAAGGGATAGTTCCCACCCATGTCCCTGTCTGAAGTGTAAGGATTCTCATGGCACAGGCAGAGAGAATGATTTTGTTTTGTGTCTGAAGGGGGTGGGAAAGGATTCCCTGTATTGAAGTGAATTCTGTTAGTGTTTAGGGCTGAGGGTGAAGAAATTGTACTGGCATGGCCATAGCAACAAAAAGCAGACTGGTGAAAGGGCTGTTTTTTCCTGGCCCAAGTCAGTCATGAAATGCTCCTATTGCCCAGAGCAATGTAGTTGAGTATCTTGATTAATTGGATCACATCTGTTAGGCTCTTGAGGGTCTACAGTGTCCACTGTGCAATTTATTACTAAAAAAAGCATGCTGAAGTGCAAACTATGGCTCTTAGTTGCTCTTCTGCAATGAAATGAGAATCTTGTGTACTTGATAAGATTCCACAGGACATGAAGCTCATAAATAAATGGACCAAAACTTCTTTGAACTTCAGAGATTACTAGTCCCTTGCCCCAAATTTGCATATATTTATTTTTGGTTAAAATTTAGGAATGGTACTGTGGAGTTTTGATTGACAGATGCCTTTGGAAGATGAAAGTTAGATTTTTATTTCTTGGACTTGAAAAAACTGCTGTATATGACTTTTTTAAGTGGGTGTTTGTAGAAGGCATTCTGATGCATAGATACCAATGTGACAGGAGTTCCAGAATGTGATTAGAAGATTTGCTGAAGATGTTAATTTACAGGATGAGCAGAGCAAATGGGACAGTACAAGAAAGTAGAATATAGCAATTCAGGATTTAAAAAACATATTATTGAAGCATTGTTTCCTTCCCCCTTGTTCCTGCTGTTAAAAATACTCCTTTTTTGACATGTTATCTATGTCCTAGGTGGCAGGTTTTGATGTTCAAAGTTCTTGTGAAGTTTATTTTCAAACAAAGCTGAGGCAGTCCATGCAAGAAAACTATTTTGGTTTGGGTTGACAAATATTTTCTAACCTGAAACTAATATTTTTAAAGGTTCAGGCTGTTGAACAATGAAAACTGAAGCTGTGTCATGCTGATTTAAGAGATTTTTTTTTTTGACAGTGCACTTAAAATTCCACAGCTGAATAGTAGCCACTCCCTTAGAATGTAACCTCTGTCACTTTTCCACTTGAAAATACAGCTGAGTTCAGTGAAATTCAGGGGGTCTTGATGAAGAATCTGTCACACTGTTTTCCCTGATTTAGTTTTATTACCAGAATTTTGCAACGCTTGTCCTGAGGTTGCTAATTCTTCCAGTGCTTGACCTTTGGTAGAGCTTCATTAGCGTACTAAATGCCTGGGTGTCTTCCATGTAGTATGTGTCCTTTTCCTGGTCTAAAATCTGTTCTGCGTGTCTCGTTGTCTTTGTGGTGTCTTTGTTGGTTCCTGGACCTGAGACTATCCGTCATCCACTGTCATTTTGGAAGCAGCATGGCCCTCCAGGAACTCTTTTATCAGCTTTTACTCATGTAAAACTGAGCCAAAAATCCAAACGCGCCCCCCCCAGTTTTGGTGTCACTTGCTGCTACTGCCTTTTTAGTGATCCCTCAGCCCCTCTCCTTCTCTGTGACTGCCTTTTCTGTGAGCTGTCATCAGGGCCATAAAAACACCTAGTTGTGAAAGAAGGCTGAAAGTCCAAGTCTGCTTGTACCTTCCCTCAGCAGGGTGGGCTGAGCAGGAAGGCTGGGCAAGGGGAAAGCCCATCCGATTGGCTTCTACAGCAGGCTATTACCCCTTCTCACCCTTTTTCATTCAGTTGATTTGTAGCAGCCGCATATTTGGTAATATAAACCCTGTGTCTCAGGATTAAGAGAGCAGTTATGCTTGCAACAGCTGCCTGCATATGTCTTACCCGCTACAGAAAAAGAACATGCTGCTCCTCCTACTTTCTCCTGATTTTATCTAGTATTGTTGCTCCCTTCCCTCTTTCTTTTTCTGACCTCCTCACAGCTCCACGCCGCTCCACTCCATACTTGCTTCGTCTCTTGAGAAGACCACAGCAGAGTTTCCTAGCACAGACCCAGAGACTTTCTTTCCTGAACCAACATTAGGCAAAGAGGACGGAAGGCAAAAGGGAGGGGGTGTGTGTGTTCAGGCAAAAGTGAGCCAAGCTGTTGCTGGCAACCCTTGTCTTGGTGGTAAAATTCTGCTTAGAGAGACCAGGCAGCAGAGGGATCTTTTTTTTGTAGAGAAGGAGAAAAGAAACTTGAAACTGGCTTCCCTTGTGACATGTCTGTGTCCTGAACATCCCCTCCCCGCCCTGCTGTTTGTTAAATGAAAGTGTGTGAAGAACATGAGGTTTCCTGCTTGAGAGGGAGGGCAGTACTGGACTGGGTAAGGGAGGAGGAAAGCAAGCTGTGGTTTTGTGGTGTGGTTTACACAGAGATCAGAGCTAGTGTGCCCGGGGGTGGGAGCAGAAAGAGAAAGGGCATCGGATGCCAGCTGCCAATATGACAGAAACCCTGCAGCTCCCAGCACTGCAAGTCCCAGAGCAGCAGGTGGTGGAGGGTGGCCGTGCCTGGTCCAGTTCGTCCACCCCAACCTTGCGCAGGAAGCGCTTCAAGATGAGGCGGATGAAGAACGTGCAAGAGCAGAGCCTGGAGGCCAGCACATACCTGGATTCTCCTTCCAGCAAGGAATACCTGCAGCTCCCATCCATTGAAATCACCCCCTCCAGTGATGAGGATACTCCGTGGTCCAACTGCTCCACACCCAGTGCCTCCCCACGGCGCAAGCGCTTCCTCCTACGGAAGTGGCTGCGTGTGAGAGAGAAGAAGGAATACAGTGAGAGCAGGTATGTTTTTGGCTGCTTTCCCTCCCTGCTTCCAAGAATAGCCAGTCCACAATAGGTAGGTAGGATCCGTTGTTCCCAGAGAAGTCTTGACGTACTTCTTACTGGGACTTTGTCCTCACCTGTTGGCTGGAATGGGTAACGTAGTTGGTTGGACTTTCTGATGCCAGACCAAATGGCCTAATCCTTATGTGCAAACAGTAGGCATATTAAAAACAGCAGTGTAAGGATCTGTCCTTGTTCGTGGTCCTCTGCATACCTTCTACAAGTAATAGAGAACCAGTGAAAGGAACTTGCTTTGAAGTGGGGGAGACTGTCCTGAAGGAATGGGTTTTTAAGGCTTCATTAAGGTGTGCTGAACAGACCCTTGAGAGAAAGGAGGGGACCTCTCTGCTGGGATTGCCAGGGCAGGGAGTGATGATACCAAATCTTTGTCAGTGTTTTTTGGTGATATTTGTTCTGACTGCTGAGACCTTTTCTGAAATCCTTCATTCAGCTGTTGACATTGGGGGAGTGTGAGGATGAGAGAGAAACAAAGCAGCCTTGTGGCTTGGATCTGCATGTCAAGATGTTGGAGTTCAGTTCCTGGCTGCTTTCCAGACGTGAAAGTCACTCAGTCCTTTGGCTCAGAAGGGTACAAATAATTCAAAGACCTCCAAGAGCTTGTCAACACAGGAAAATTAATGCCCGGGGAGTTATTGTGTGGCCATACTATGAAAAAGCTGTATGTTATGTAACCATCTGCAGGTGCAATTAGGGTCTACAACATGGGGTATGGTTTAATCTGCAGAGTGGAATGATCTGCCTTTCCTGAAGGCCCAAAATACACAAAACACTTTTCTGAGAAATTAGTGCATTGTCCTTATAGTGTGCACTGATTTCCCTTTTGTTGCTCTGTAACTCCCATGCAGCGTTGCAGGTTTATGCCTGAAGGTATTGCATTTCCATAAAAAACCTTTGTCTCTTACTGTTTGTGCACCCAACATACTAGGTTGACTCAGGCTCCTGTGTTGCTTGAGTGTTTATAGGACAGAGCTTTTTCTTCTAGTAATATCCACTCTGATCATGTGTTAACTCTTTTTGTGTGAAGTCCCATTAGCAAGGTCAGTCTGTAATTTGATTAAGTTTTGGGGAAGTTACATCAATAAATGCATGCCATCAAGGATTTGATAATACTTCTTAAGTTACCATGGAGAAACATATCTTGATTGAGAAATATCACTGATTTTCCACTTAGCTGTGGTTATTTAAGTAGTGACTCAGTTATATATTCAAGGACAGGTTGGATGGGACTTTGGGCAATCTGGTCTAGTGTAGGGCGTCCCTGCCAATGGTGGGGGGGTTGGAAATAGGTGATGCTTGTGGTCCCTTCCAAACCATACTGTGATTCTATAGCATAGAAAATAGGAGAAGGATAATGCAAAGGGCATATGCTAAAGTGTCAAAATCACAAAGTTCAGGTATGAAGCTCAGAGAGGATGGTTTTTCAGCTGAAGGATTTAATTTGGATTTAGTGATGGTGAATGTGTTTGAGACGGAGACCATGACACATTTCTTTTGGTGTGAATGCATAAGAAAACTTAGTTCATTCATGTACACATACTGTCTCCATGGCTATGCTGGCAGCTTTCTGCTCATTGATCATTAAGACATTTCTGCCTTACTCCAGTTGTGTTTTTGAAGCAGTGACTGGAAAAAACCTGAAGTGGTTGAGTTAGGTGTCATTAGCATACTAAAGCCAGTATGGCACCTCTTTTCTTCATATATGGCAGGCTCCAAATCTCTTCCTTTTGCAATGGGAAACATGGTGTTTTCAAGTGGAAAAAGGTAGGAAAGCTGGTAGTTGAGAGCGAACTGTGCACCAGCTGACTTATGCCAGCGATGCATGTGTTGCTCACATGCCCCTGAGCAAGAGCAATAGCTCTGTGACCATTAGCATACAGTAAGCATCCAAGTGAATAAACAAATGCTTTTAGGACTTGAAATGCTGTCTGTAATGCTCCAGGTCTGATGAAGCCTGGCTGCTGCTTTCATCAGGAAACTCCAGCCTACAAAATGTTCTATATCACTGGTTAAACAGCTTGGATAATTTTAAGGTTTGTTTACCTGCTGGTTCTCTAAAAGCTGTTAGGTGGCTGGTAGTGAGGGCAGGAGACAGACTGTTTATTTCTTTTTTTTTTTGTTAAACAGCAGAGTTGGCATGTAAGAGCCTTGATTGCCTATGAAACAGTTCTGTTCAAGGTGAAAGAGCAGGAAGCAGCCAGTTCTTGGGGTGAGAGTTCCCCTGTAACTTGTCCTTGTACAAAAGCATAATGATGTAAACTAAAAATGTGGTGTTCTGAGAGCCTTTACAGAACATAGAACCCCAAACTGGTTTGGTTTGGGAGAGACCTCAAAGCCCATCCAGTCCCACTCCCTGTTATGGGCTGGGACACCCTTCACCAGCCCAGGGGGCCCAAAGCCCCACCCAACCTGGCCTTGGACACTGCCAGGGATCCAGGGCTAACCACAGCTTCTCTGGGCACCCTGTGCCAGGACCTCAGCACCCTCCCAGGAAGGGTTTCTTTGTGATACCTAATCTAAATCTCCCCTCCTTCAGCTTGAGGTCATTACCCCTTGTCCTGTCACTCATGCCCTTGTCAACAGTCCCTCTCCAGCTTTCCAAAATTAGAGGATGATTTTTGTTACAGTTGCAGACAGCTCTTTACCTATACTCCTTACGCATCCTTTGCTACCCAGGTGATGATAGAAGTTGTTTACCTGCATGCAGCTTTACTGTATGAACCCTGCACGCAAGTGCACAGATTTTTTTATTAAGGCATGATGATGTTTCTTTCCCCACTGGCTTGTAGATGCAATCTGTTAGCATTTTGCTATGCATGTAATGAACATGTATTATTGATGTGGGGATGTGAGAGTGTATCTGCTTTAATTTATTATTTACTTCTTAAAGCCACCCTTGCTGGTAATCTCTGGAACTGCATGTGATTGTTGATGTGCAAGGCAACTGCTGAGAGGGTAGATGTGTTGGGCTTAAAGGACTGCTCTCCTTTTGGCCAAAGATCAGTATTGGAATGAGATCCTGCACTTCCACCTGTCTGTTGGCAGAAGCTGAGAGTAAATAGGTGGGCCCTGAGCTATCATTGCCTGACTTAGGCTCCTGTATGAATGCTCAAAACCAGTACATACTTAATAGTTATGTATGGTAAGTCTGTCATTCTTGAACAGTTTCCTGTGAGACATTCATCCTGGGCAAAGATTGTACTAGTGGTAATCTGAATGTGCTCCGCTACTGTGGGAAGAAATAAGCCAGAATGCCAAGGATGGTAAAAGGTTTGGATGATCTTTTACTCCTTCCTTGTTGAATTTGCTCTTGCAGGAGGAAGCTGTTGTCCCTATGCCCAAAGTGCCTTCCCAGAGCTCCCTTGAGCTCTGCAAGATCACCTGGTTTGTCTTCTGTTAACGTTTGCCCAAAAGATAGATTTGGTAAATCACAACATCCAGAATGGTTAATGAAATGCAAAGTATTGGTGCTCCAAAGATTGTAAAACGTGGATTTTGTTGGATCAGTGGGGAATAGATTGTGCTGCAGATCTTGACATTCCTAAAGATGAATGTACTCAGTTTGGTCTTCTGCTGGAAACTCTGAAGTCATAAGTGACAGGTGCAGCTAAAGGGACGGGCTCAACTATGTCCTAAAATGCCTGTGACATAAGATGCTAAAAATGAAGTACACTAGAAGCGTTGCACCTCATCTCATCTTAGAAAAATGTATGTGCTGTGGAGATGGATGTGTCTTGAGCATAACCATAGAGGTTTTATCAGATAAGCCAGGAAGATTTTGTCTGTAATAGGTAACAATGGGATCTGTAGCTACTACCTGTCACAGAATGTGACAAAGTGGTAAAATTTCTATTTTTCATTTAAAAAGTTCACTTGTGAAGTCTCTTTGTCACCCTAGTGAGATATATCAGTTAACAACAAACTGCTGATTTATTGTGGCTTGTGCTAAAAAACATTATTTACATATTTTGCACTTTCTTATAAATGAATCTTAAAATTGAAATGGTTTGTAATGCTTTTGCTTTCCTTAAAATTGAAATCCACTCTGAATGTTTCTGGGAATAAATTAATGCTTTGTTCACCTTTTTCTTCCTTTCACACCCAGGAAAAATATTGTGTTTTCTAGAGGAAAATGCTCTCATGTAAACCTGACTTTCTCCCCTAAGTAACTACTAAATGTCAAAAATAAAACCCAAAAGGCTACAAGAGTAAAGTCTGTAGAGGCTGTCATTATGGAATTGCAATCCAAGATGACTCCTGTCTTTGGATAATACTAGTGACAGTTTTTACGAACCTCAGAAAAAGTACTTGATGAAAAGAAAACTCAAGTCCTGTGCTGCTTGTGGTTAGAGAGGACTAGAAAGGCTTGGTGTACTAAGGTCTTGTTCATTTCAGGCCATGTAATTCCAAGAAGCTGCAAAATGAGTAACTCTGTAAATTTTGTAGTTCTCTGTTTCTTTGGCTTTCACCAAATTCCATGTTTTAGTTTTTAGGTCAGAGGAGAGGAAGTAGAGCTTCTCCTTTGTTAAATACAGCAAGCTGCTGGAGGAAGCGAGCAGTATACCCGGATTGCCAGTGCATTTTTGCCTTTTCAAGATTTGATAAAATTCTTGTTCCAATCTTATTTGTGTGATGAACTGGCAGCTCCGTAGGGATTTCATAATGAAAGAAACAAACGGTTGCATTTTTTGTTCTGTGTGTGTGTAGCTGGAGTTAGTTAATTGAGGTTTTCAGGAGGACAAATGTCAACACGGTGTGTTTTGAAGTGTAGAGATGTGTTAGCAGAAATTTTCTTACACAGTTTAACTGTCCCAAGTTTTTGGAATATGTCTCTCCTTTTGAATCTTTCAAACTGTATTTAAAACATTGATTTATGGAGAAAGCTGAAGCAATGTGGTGTGTGAATATTCTATGGGTTGAATTTGGGACTTGAATATGTAGTTGGATATTTAGCTGGTATTTGTACTCTTACATCTTCAAAGCAAAAATGGGAAAGCTTGGTTCCCTTCACAGCCCCGCTCCCCTCCCAGATTTCTGTATAAGCAGCCCTTCTCTGCTTTTGGTAGCTTGGGAAAGTCCTTATTCACAAACTTCCATTTATGTTGTGTTTCCACTAATCTGAAATGTGAGAGTGCTTCAGTAATTACTTAGTAGCAGCTCTGTTAATTTTTCCCATTTTGAACCTGCAATTTCAAATGAGACCTAATTTGTCCTCCCAGTGAACTGTTTTTTAAATTGATGCATGCATATCTCTTAACAAAGAGTACTGATGTACTATTTGCTGTGACTGCAGGTTTTTGTCATTTGTTTATGATAATGTGTGCCAAGTAACTGGGAATGCCACCAGCTCTGTTATTTTTTTGGCTGAATCTTACTGCCTTTTTGCAATAGTTTGTGGTTTTTAAAAATATTTGCCTTTCATTATTTGTGTGGTTTAGGATGATCAGTCACACAGAAGTATCAACATTGACTAATTTACAAACAACCTGGAACTTAAATGCTGTTGATCTTATCTAGTCAGCAAATATTTACCATTGGACCATCTGAATTTTGGACTAGATGGTCTTTCAAGGTCCCTCCCAACCTCTAATATTCTGTGATTCTGTGAATTTCATACCTCACACAGCACTGTGCCTGTCAGTGGTATTTAACAATGAATCGTGTTCATTGCTGTGCTGGTTTTACACTGGACTGTGTTTTGAAATTCAAGATGTCTGTTCATTGTTCAGTATGGTGTTGATGAAAGGATTTGCCTTGACAGTGTGAAGGCTGATGCTGATGTTTTCATTTGTGAAATGAATACAGTGAGAGGAAAAAACCTGCCCATCCTATCCCTTGTAACCCTTTTCAGCAAGGAGAGAAGACTACTCTCCTACAGATTCAGTCAGATTCTGGCTCTTCAACTGTAAAGGACACAATCTGTACGGATTATGATGGTCTATATGATGTATGAAACTGTCCCTTACCTTCTGATCATTCCTAATAAGTTTAGAATGTAAATGTTGCTTTACATCGCCCATCTATGAAACTGAGTTATGAAAAAGATGGGGAGTTCTGAAACTTCACTGTTGAGCTTTTCCTTCCATTTGTTGCACTGAGTCACTGCATGAGCTTGGCTACAAATATGCCTCTACGCATCCCAGTTTCCACTTCAGTCAGATGTGCACAGAAACAGGGTTCTTGCCACCTCTTTCTTTGAAGCAACTCATTCAAAGTCAGTCCTTAGATGGAGCAGGGTTGTATAAAAAGGAAGGGTGCAGTGATCCTTAGAAATGTGGTGGTACTTGCCTCTCATAGGGCTTAGTATTAGTTCAGCAATTAGTTTGCTGAATGTGAATCTTCCTGAACTTTATTTAATCAAGTCTGATGTTAGCTTGCTGCCTTGGGTGTCGAGGATGTGTTTCCCATGAGAAATTGACACTTGTATGCTCAGAGTGGGAATATGCAGCACCCGTGGGAAAGCTGGATCACTGAAGGTGCTTTGGCTTTTAAATCGTAGGCTGAAAGCTTTAGGTCTATCAAAGGACAGCCCTTCATGATGCAGAGTGTTATCACTTGGAACTTAGGTCAGTGATTGCCAGTTGTCCCCCTTATCCTCCTTTCTACTTCTGCATCTGACAGTTCCTTGATGTTTGTAATGGCACAGTCATTTATGTATCCATGCAACCATAGTAACGCAGTGCTTTTGACAGGAATTTAATTTGCCAAGGATAATGAGGTGCTGTTAGGCAGCTGGGACTGGGAGGTCTGTTTCTGCTGTTTCATAAGAAAGATGAGGGGGCCTGTGTTCTGGGAAGGATGAGCAGAGGAGAAGAGTGAAATCGAAAGATGAAACGGTTGTTTTGTCTTTGACAAGCTCCTAAAACCCCCTGTGGGAAAACACTCAGAAGGACCTCTTCTGCCACACCTGAGGCTTAAGTTCAATCTAGTTTTATTGTCCTTGTTTGGGTTGCCAAGGAAAGATGGGCAAGAGCACTTATTAGAAGAGTTTTCACATGAAGACTGCACATCATGGAACTCGCTGACTAAAATATTCCACTTTCACTACAAATCTTTTGAACTTAAGAGTTTTGGCTTAAAATGAATTCTGACAATATAAAAATACCATTTAAAAGGCATGATGTATTTAATTATTTTGCTAGCTTGGAAATAACCGTAACTCACACCAGACACTGGTTCTGCTATACTTACGGTGAGAGTTCTTCAGAACTAATTATTTTGAAGGTACCTGCCTTAAAATATATTACAAGTCTGTGCTTGCAGCTGTGAGGATGAAAAGGACCCTTTAGTTGGTCAAATAGACAAAAAGCTTTGAAAAGTTTAACAAAACCTTGATGCAAGTTCACTTTTCTATTGATTATAACTTGCTTATGTTTTAGTTCCCAGATCTATGATGAAAATATTCATGTATTGTGATATTTCATACATAGAAACTTTTAGTTCCAAAAAACCATTGGCACAGTTGTTGAAAGCAATTGAATATATATACCTGATTGTCAGTTGTCTATTACTCTCTGTTTAAAAATGCTTAATGTTGAAACCAAGGCATTGTGAATATAGGGGTTAATTAAGCTAAATGAGTACAAAATATTGATGTGAGTTCAGACCTGAAAATTTCACTAGTAGCTGTGGATAGCAATAGCTTTCTGTAAGCCACAGATTTTTATGAATAATTCTCCAAACTCATTAACTGATTCATCTTCCAGGATATAGCCATTTCTTTCCCATTTCTTTGCTTGCCCCATTCATTCATCACTGTTGAAAAAACTTCCTCTGAACAAAAATCTGCCAAACACACCTGCAGATATAAAACTGTGGTGGATTTACCACCCCCAGCTGGAGGGTATAGAACTCCCAGAGGGCTCCTATAGTTTGCAAACATTGACCTGAGTGTCTGAACTTTCTGGAATCTGGACAAATAGTCTAGAAGTCCTGCTTAGCTTTAAAAGCCTATTCATGCATAAAAAGATGCCTTGGCTCTGCGTTATCATTCAGAGACTGAAATCTCGAATAAAATGAGATTTATTAGAGGAAAAAAGGCAGGAGGATAAGAATAGTTCAAAATCCACTTTATAGCTCATAACTTCCCAAGACCAAGTGTAATAGAAATCTTTAAATATTTAACACACAAAAGCATGTTTTGCACCTTTTTAGTACCTGCAGTCTATTCACAGTCACTGCTATAATAAAGCAATAGGCTCTGCATTTGAACTGCTCTGCATGTTTTAGAGAATTGAACAGCTGCACTGTCTAATATGCAGGATGTTGAAATGCTTTTCTTTGTGTGAAAAGCTCACAAACTTTTGCAAAGCTTCCATGTGAAACACTGTTGTGGTGGAACATAGCTCATGTTAGATAGCATCAAATGGACAAGTGGGTAAAAACTCTCACCTGGTATGAGTTGTTTCATTGCTTGTAATCTTGTGTTCACCAGTGGGGGGGTAAGGTGGTGTATTGTAGTGTGTTGCAATATCTGGATTCCATTAAAGTTTAAACCTTGATTTGGAGGACTTTTTGAACGAGCAATTTAATGATTTGTGAGTGAGCATGGAAAGGTCTAAGGTTCATCTTGTATAGCTGTCCAAAAGTAAACTTCTGCATGGGATTACTGGCATCGCAGGTGCTGTTATTGGGCTGTGATGTGTTTGGACTTCTCCTTTGGTAAGTTTTGTTACATCTGCTTGATCTGAGTTGAAATGGCCAAGTTTTGTTGGAAGGTTATTTATGAAGAAACAAGTAGTTACAGAAATAGTCCCTGCCATGCTTTCTCATATCAAAAGGGTGGTAATTCCTTTGAATTAGGAGAGAAAGCATGGCTCCTTCTGTGCTCTTTGCAAACCAGTTCACTGGGCCATAATTAAACTCAGAAGTAGAGGAAAGATGTTTCTTTGCTTTTGGGGATATATTGTTCTTACCCAACTGTTGATTTATAGCTTGAAGCCAGTATAGAATTCTTATTCTCTGATTATACTTTCCACAGTGAGATACTTAAGAAAAGCATGACTAAGTATGTGGGTGTGGGAGCAGAAAATTAAATCTGTCCCCTTGCTGAGAGGCTGTTGCAAAAATGTTTACCTGTCTTGGCTCTGATGGTAAAACTATATACTGTGTGATGGGGGAATAAGCAAAGTAAGCTCTGTGGGACTGCGTGTGTGCCCACACAAGATGCATGCCTATGACTTCCGTGCAATGCACATACTTTAAATCTGTAGCTGAAAGTCAAATATTGCACGTTTTGTGGTTTTGTATTTTTGAGTTTTTTATAAATACTAATCACTACTTTCTTCTGAAAGCTTCAGACTGCTCTCCTTTCTACATTGGCAGTAAGGAACAGTATTCTGCCTCATGTTCTGAACAGGCAGCCAAAATAGTGGACAGTGCCAGGGGTGTCTGTTTCAAACATGAAGTGGGTCTCCCCCACAGCTACTGTATTTTTTTTTTTTTCAGAAAGGCCATGTTCAATATGATGGAGTCCTTGAAGATCTCAGAAAAGCAATTGCTCAAAATTGAGGTGGCTGATAAAAATATTAAATGGAAAAAAGACTTTTTTCTTTTCAGAGGAAACTGCAGACCTCTTTGGCAGAAACTCTGATCTCAAGGGGAATGAGAGAGTTTCTCCCCTTCTCCGTATCTTTATAGAACAAAAAAGAAGAATAGTCAGTAAAAGGGTTGTGATATGCTTACCTTAAAACTTATAAACAGTCTTCCAAGAAACCAAACTAATTGGAAGAATATTTTGAAGAGAACTTTAGGGGTTCCAATCCCTAAAGAGTGAACAAGGACTGGTTAAAGCCATCTTATTTGTACAGATTTACTGAGAAATTTGTTTAATAGAGTGGGAAGTTCTCATCTGTCAGAGGTTCGTGCTGGTTCTAGTTTTTCCCGTGCCTGCTTGACTGTATTTTGTCATTCCATGGATGTATGAAGCGAAAGATTATAGATGAACTTGGAAACCTTTCCCAGTATTTTCCTCTGTTGTTGTTCTGTGGTGGTAAAAGTAATAATTTGTTTTGCATGGGACTTAATTTATTCAAGTCAATATACTTATTACTATTTGAGGTATTGTAGTTGAGTTGTAAAGTGCAAGTAGGTGTAGGTAAGAATAGCTCTAACTTCATGCAAGCAGAGAGTACAGCTTCAGAAGAAAAACTTTGCTAATGTTTTTTAGGAACTAATTTAAATAGGGAGAAGAATATTGCTGAAATGGAAAGAGAAGTTAGAGAATGCGCCTTGCACAGCAGAAGTGAGTGTTTTCTTCCAAGAGATAGGATCCTCAGTAGTTAAAAAGATCAAGGCCTGGCTAAAAAAACCCTGCAAACAAGCCAAAACCAAAAAGTAGATTTCATGGAAAAATCCTATTGCAGTGGTTTGGTACTATGTGCTCCCTCTAAAAGGGATGTTACTGGCTGAGAATTACTGCTCTTTAGAAGAAAAGACGCAATTTGGTCTCTCTTGACACTATATTTGTGTGCCTTTGGGTAATGGGATGTGCAGATTGTGTGCGGTAGAGCAGAAGCTGTGATTGCAAGCATGTGTATGTGTACCTGAACTAGTTTTATTTGAACAGTTTTAAGTCCTACCAACAGTGAAGCCATAGGATTTTTAGCACAGCCTGTGTGCTCAGGCAAGTGTACCCACTGTCCCAGTTGGGATGTGCAGTTTGTGCTAAAGCTGTGTTGCCATGACTCCGTAGCCAGTGGTACCTGGGCAAAGTAGATTAAAGCTAGCCCAGGAACATGTGCTTCTTGTGCTGCAGTCTGTTACCTGAAGGCAGAAACAGATCTATCAACTGCTCAGAAGGAAAACTCTTGCAAAGAGAGAGAAGCAGGAACCCTGATGAGTCCCTGGAGCAGGTGGAGGCTGCTAGAGGAGGGGAATAAGGCTAACTACATTTAATAGATGTGCAGGGAAAAAAAGATCCACCACAAACTACCCATTTGAAGAGGGAGAGTGACATCTTGTGGGCTCAGCTCACAACTCCCGACAGAAATTTCCTGTTGGACCATACATGTGTAGTAAGAGTTCATTTTAACTGCTGCTTTGTCCTGCTACCTGAAGGTGAAGGGCATATGAACATGTAGCAGTTTGGTATTGGAATGCTATATGGAAACTGTTCTGGGATGGCATGATGAAACGCTGTATAGGTAATATGCAAAGTCACTCCTGTATTTTGGGAAGTTCTTAGGAAAGTGTCACTAAGTGAGGTGAAGAGGCTTCAAACCAGTCATACCTGTTACAAAACAGCTATGAAGTTACCGTCTTCTGTTTTATGTCTGCATCTCCAAACATGAAGTATGAGCCTTGTGTTTCTCTTGTTCTGGCCTTAAACCAGTGTTTCATAGGGACTTACACAAATCTCTTTGCTTCTGTTTGTCTTGTATTGAAGCAGCCAGCAAAGCAGCCACGATGATGACTCGTCTCGATTCTTGAGCCCTCACATGCTTGATGACAAGTAAGTCTGTTTATGGCTTAATTGGGGGAATGCCTGAAACTATTCAGTGAAATTACATGGACTGGGCTGGTTGAGGTCCTTGTTTTCCTGTATTGCTCAGTTATTTAAGAAGTGTGATTTACATTGGTCTTAAATGTCTAAAAACATGCTGCTTTTCATTTATGTTAAAGTAGAATTTGTGGGACAAATGCATCCAACTCCTGAAGTAGCCTGTATTTTTCTTTTGAAACTCATTCCCCAAAACTGTAGCTGGTGTAGATATCTTGATGAATACACAGCAAGTTTGATTATTAGGAGCTTTGATCCTTAAAAATACACAAGTGAAATTAATTATGTGGTTCTTGTCGTCAGCAAAGACAATATTGACCTTAGCTGTTCTATTTCTCTTCTGGTGTGTTGTGACAATCCTGAGGTATCTAGAGTCACGTGTAGCAGCTGGATGAGAACTGCTATAAAGTTGCAGAAGCTGAAGTTTCTTGGACTTTGAGTTGATTAATGACTGCTTCAAACTGCAGCATTGCCACAAGAGCTGTTGAAAAATTAATGCATACTTTTGTGCGTGATTTATTATTGTTGTTTTGCTCAGAGCCATATGATTGAGTTTTGCTGTATCTTGTAGTTAATCTTTTGAGCCTAATTCTGTTTTATTTTCTTCTATTCTGCATAAACTGAGCCCCGAGCTACTATAACCTTTCTATCCTGGGCCATCTCCTGCAGCTCTGTTTCCCTAACATCCTTGGGTCCAGTGTTACATCTGGACTTTGGTTTCTGAAATTCCCATTTTTTTGTTACTGCTTTGCACAGTGGCGTTAAGTTGCATTTTACTTAGCTCATCTTGTGACTGTGGGTTATAGAGTGCCTACAAGAGGGCATATGCCAAGATTTGGGAACTTTGTGCCAATGCGTACTCAATCACAGGAAGCATCTGAATGTGGCATCTTCTGCTCCATGTGCTTGTATCCAGACACGGTCCCTCAGAGCGTGGTTTTGGGTCTGTTGCTCAGTTATTCCACGTAAGCTGTGTCTGATGTCTTTCTTACTAACTGTGTAGCAGGGCAAATGCTTACCAAACTCAATTCCTCGCTATGATGTCAAAGGCTGAGGGACTGAGTAAGAACTGAATGGCAGCTGATTAGGCATCTGAGGAATTGACTCACTTGAGAGAACATCCTGACCCTGAAGAACTAATTAATATCCCAACGGAGTTTGGCTCAGAATTAGCACTTGGTAGGTATAGCTAACCTTTTTCTCCATATGTTTCACACCAATTATTAGTGTCTCTGGTGCTGCGGAGCCTGGCATAATTGACTAGCAGGGAGTGGTGTTTGTAACTAGAAATAAAGAATCTGACAGCAAAAGCAGATGGGTACTTAGGTCATAACTGGGCTTCCTCTGCTGACCTCTCTTATTGGGGACCTGCAACATTCCTGCTGCCTAGATTTAATTCCAAGTAACTTTTTGTTTTTGCAGAGGATGCTGATGCTATAAAATGATCCATATGAGAGCTAGCAAATTGCCATTGCCACTTGGTTTTTTTCCTCCTTTGCCAAAGTAATTGCATCAGGTTCCACTGGTATAGCCTTCCTTTGGATACTGGTGGCTCGTGCTCGTGAAACTTAACCAAAAAATAATTCAAATACATTTTGAGTTTCATTTAAGGTGTGAAGCTTGATGTGAATGAGTAAGAAGGCTAGCAGAACCTTTCAGAGCTTGCTGTTTGGTATTCCTGTTGGCAACATGAAGGTTTTCTGAGCTGTCTTGAATCTGCAAAGGTTGCTGAAAACTGAACGAGGAGGGTCTGTCTTGCTGTTCTTGTGGTGGTATTTTTGATTCACTAACAAAAGGTTCTCCACCCACAGGCTTGGAGCTCTTTCTGTTACAAAGACCTACTGTAGTTCACTTGATGAATTGACTATTGTACAGCAGCTCTTAAAAACCAAAAAAAAAAAATCCCCAACCACAAACCAACAAAACACCCCTAAACGAAGCAAAACCACAACCACCCAAGGTTTCGGCAGTCCTGTAAGTTGTGACAAAAGCTGAGCAGAGTAGGCCAAAAGAGGGGAGAGCAAGAAACCATGTGGTATGTACTGAAAGGCGCGCCTTCTCTTGGCATGCTGCCTCTGATATCACAGGCAAAAGGACCTTCTGCTGCACTTGAAGTATTAGAGCAGAGAGCAACCAAGGATCTGCCCCAACCTCACTACATCTGGGAAAGTGCTGAAAGAAGCTACCTGAGCCCAAAGGATGCTGAGTTGCTAGGTTGACTCTGGAATTAAAAAAAAAAAAAAGAATAATATATTCATAGTTGAGGATGGCTGAAATCTGGACTAGACGTAGCCAAGACCTTCACTGCTTGCCTAATCTTACTGTAAAAGATGGTACTGGGGGGTGCTGGTAGTGGAGTTAGATTTTGTGATAGATTTTCAAGAGCAATGCTCAGGTCTTCAGAGAAGATTGAGAATTTTGTCCTGCTGCTGGCAGGTGCATTCAGTGCTCTCTAGCAATTTTTTTTTTTGAGCTGCAAGCGCTGCTGTTGGCTTGTGCATTGTGAAGTACTGCCATGGTCCAGAATCCATACACTGAAAAAGTGTCCTGCAGCACAGCAGTGAAGCAGGTCTGCCATCTGCATGTATCTTCTCTGAGGAAAAAGCTTTTCTGCAAAGTCATGTAAGTTGTCATGCATCTTGTGCCTGGCTCTTTATGCTGAGAGAGTGCCTGTACAGATTTCATTTTGTCTTGGGCTAACTATGTGCTTTACCAGTATTTTTAGAGCCACAGAAGGAACAAGCTAGTGGGACATGCTAGAAAGAGTCAGGTTTTGCATGAATTTAGGGGTCAGTTCCCTGCTTGCTGATTGCATGGGTGAGTTGTTTAATGTTGCTACTTATGAAATAAGGAGAATTTTTTACTTGCATGAAAATAGATGGTGAGTTAAGTCAGAGTTGCTCAGATGCTGAAACACCACAACTGTGTAAGTACCAAGATAGGTGGAACAGAGTTACTAGTGTCTGAATAATTGTGCTTACAATAGCAGCTTGACTTCAAGTAATTGAAAGACTGGGTAACCTTGGAAGGAAGACAGCCAGAGAGTTGGGTGAGATGCGTATATACAGTAGACTATAATTACTGTAACGAGACAAGGTTATGTATGAATTACCTTAAACTTTCATCTAGATGAAGTCCAAGTTCATGAGCCTGTTTCTGCTTGATCCAAGGACGATGACTTTGTCATGATTCTGAGATACTTACTGGGGATTTAGGATGCTAAGTATCTTTTAAGAGTATAAGTTAAGCTACTGAACTGGAAGAAAACAGTCCTTAGACTTGTACTCAGTCTCAGGAGGAGACAAACTGGTGAAGACGGAGCAGCATGGAATGTAAATGTACGAGGACAGAAAGCAATAGGCTACAGGGAGGTGGATGGGAGAGAAGTGTCTGGCAGTTTCAAGAGACCATATCAAAATGATTTACATTAGAGATCATATGAAAATGGAGGAAATGGGTAAGAACACGTTTAAAATCGGTTTGATACATTGTACATCTTGGCTGCAGTTTAATTAGCCCCTTAGTCTGTGCAGCAACTTATTCTGATAGTTCCAGGGCTGCAGCGCTTGTCTTTCCTTTGTGTAAGCTAATAAGAGATTCTCCAATAATGGATCCAAGTAATGGATTGAAATTCACAACAGAAGTTGCAGGATTAGGGAACTGCTTAACACGGGCAGGTTTAAGAAATTCTGCCTGCTGCTTGAATTCCCAGGAAGTTGTGTAAAGATCAGAAAGAAGGTCATGCTAATTTCGGCACGCTTTCCAAGTTTCCTTGGGGTGTGTGTGTAAGAGGTCAGGATAAATTCCATATTTTATTTATGTACCCAAGGCTTGCTTATGCTGCATCTTCCTAGCCTATGTCCCTTTCCCCTTGATACAAAAATGTTGGCGCTAACATACTGTGCCCCTGTTTGCCTGCAAGTGGAGGCACAGTGAGGATTGCTACCTCTGCAGCTTCAGGGAGAGTGGTAGGTTTTTTCCATTGCTTGGGGCAGCTGAAGATAAACAGGGAAGAACTGAGAGCAAAATGTGGCCACGCATGCTAGGCCCCTTGCTGAAAGGGAAGGGTAGGAACTAACAGAGCCCAAGGACCCTTGTTTTTGCCTGGATGTGGTGATTCTGCAATGAACACAGTGCAGTAGCTCTGTCACCTGAGGTATGCCAACTGACGCAGCATGGCCTCCTGTGTGAAGAAGAAAATATTACTGGAGTATAAGGGAATGGATGCTGTTTTAAAGGTGGTGATTAAGTAGAAGTCAGCTGCTGCTTTCTAGTATGAGCGTAAAATCTGGGGAGACTCTCTTACTGCTCTTTCCAACAGTGCTTGCTGTCAGGGGTGCCTGAACTTCAAGACCATGGTGGGAAGGGTCTTAATACTGGTTGAATCCTTGAGTGGCTCTTACATGTAATGGATGGATGCCTGATGCATCATCTTTAGGGAGGTTTTAGAAAGTGATGCTAAAGACCTTGTTATGGAGAAGATTTGGAGGTTAATGGGCTCTCGGAGGGCCCCAGACCAGAATGCTGATACTCTTGCAATAACTTTAGGATGAGTTTGGATTTGGATCTAGTGCCAAACTCCGAGTCAGTTGGACTCAATATTAAATAGAAAATTTAACTAGAATGGTACAAGCTTCCCTTGGTACATAGGAAAGATAGTTAATACTTAGATTTGGAGCTAGTATCCTCTTTCCACTCTCCCTTTCTGGTTGCTGCTGGTTACTGAGCCCCAGTGTTGATTCTCTGCTGTGGAAGACAAAAGCAGCTTAAGATAGGCTCTCTTCCACTTGGGTTGCCAGATTGGCAAGAGTTGCTGTGAATGGAAATATCACCTGCTCTCTGTTCCCCATGTGCAAACTTTGTTTTGATTTTGTGGTTTTTTTATGATGGGCTGTTGTTAATTGCAGAGTATGCCTATGTTCTGCTGTCCATGGAGGTAAGGCTGTTCTTTTTGCAGAGAGTCAGTATTGGATGTAATTCATCAAAATTGTGCTCACTTGCAATCTCTTTCATTCCTGTTCTCCCGTGATCTTAAGGTGACTGAACTGAGAGCGCTTTGATTTGAAGCAAGAGGAATGGTTCCTCTTGTTTGCTCTTTCATGACCAGGAGGGAAGGGAGGTGATTATAGAAGAATAGATAGCTCTCCTCTGTCTTGCTGTGGCCAGAGACAAGGAAGAGACCTTGCAGGATTAATTGGCTTCCTTGTGCCTTTTCCTGTGTCTGGTGGTTGCTCAGAGCATGGGAGCCTGGCGCTTTAAAGAGTTTGGGACAAACTTGAGAGCTGGGTAATTTTACGCTAGCTATAGTAACGTAGTCAAATATCATACCTCTGGACATTAGCTGATTGTTACTCATGAGGCAGTTTCATTGATGTCATGAGTAGTTTTTGTGCAGCCAATAAGTAAGATGGATTGTGTGAATTCCCACCATTGCTAAAGAAATCTTAAAATTTGGCCCTCTGTTCCAAGGTGTCATGGCAAAATGATACCTGCCTATTTCCCTTTTAGAAGCAGTTAGCTCTGAGACAGAACTCATAGTGTGAGAACTTCCATATAGATCGGTAATGTAATTTCATAGGAAAAGACATAGTCTTACTCTAGCTGTGACAGCAGGACAAACCACAGTTTGTCTTGCTTTTCCATTTCCTGATCAGTTCTGTCTCTATGGGACTAGTCTTAGCTAAGATTAGACAAACCCCAGTGTGCCTTGCATACTGCTGAATGCAGAGGAGGTCTGACAGACCTCACATGGCTGCGTCACTAGCTCGTGATGCTTGGGAACATGAGGAGGAGGTGAAGAGGCGTTTTAATGTCCCTCTCCTTATCTGACACACAGGGCAGACTTCCTTCCTGTTCCCAAGAGCAGAAGTTTCAGTTGTGTAACTGCACTTCACTTGAAGACCTTAAGAAATGGTCTCCCTGTCAGTTCTGTATCCTCTGGGAGCACTGTGACTTTCAGAATTTTACAGCAGCTATCTTGAAGCACATGAAGTGGCAGAGAAGTGGCTAGGAGGCTGGGGTGCATTATAATTAACCATCCCCTTTCATAGGTCTCCAGTTCTACACGTAAGCTTCCTCGGCCCTTGTCGGCCAACTTTTTTTGTGCAGTATGCTGTCAGCTGCTGAGCAGCTTGCATGGTTTCACCTTGCAACAAAGCATTCACTGTGCCTCGGAGCCTTGCCTTAGTGCTAGCAGCAGGTCTGAGGGAGTTAGGCTACTGACTGGATGCTGAAGATCATGCTGGCACCTACAGCTTGGTTTGAGCTGATCAAAGATATTTCCCCGTGCTCCTTGGACAGGGTTTCCTGCTGTAACTAACCTGCTTAGATGTGTGCCAGGCTTTGCTAACTCACCTCTAACAATGAGCGGTGTGGTGGCTGTGGTGAAGAATGTGTTTCGTTTCCAGCTTTTTCTTGCTCATGTGTTCTACCCAGGATTTTTTGTGAGTAGCCATTGCTGTGAGATGTCAACTGGCTGTTGAGAGTGAGGCTGGTTGTTTAGAAGACTAATTTATATTTGTTCTGCTTGCACCTTCCATTTCGTACCAAATGTGGAGAAGGAGGGCATTCTGAGAGGGGAAAGTGTTGGCATTAAGCCTGTTTTAGGGCCTCTTGAGATTGTCTGAAAATGTCCAGTTGTTGACCAGATAAAGGGCAAGTTCAGTAAAGACAGACAAGGCCATTGTGGGCTTCTGTTGCAGCAGAACTTCTCTCCTGCTATGAAATTAGCCATGAGACAGCCTCAGGGAACCGAACTGATTTCAGTTTCTCACTAGGGGTTTTCAAAGATTCAGATGAGAGGGGTTTTTTAGGGAGCCTGATACCTAATTCTGTTTGCATGTGGCCAGGTTTATGCAGTGGTGCAGGGAGTGACTGCTATAGAACCTGTATTGCAGATTCTTACTTTAAATCTCTAGGCCAGGTGTAGAACACATCCATTTTGATGGGGATGCCTTTTTAAGCTGGGATGCAGCCTGGGACACATGTGGGGGCTATAACTGTCCTTCCAGTTTTATTGGATATGCCCAAACTTGAAGGGTCTGTGAATTTCAACTGTGCCAGTGAACTCTTCGTGATGCTTGTAGCAATGAACTGATGCTAGAAATCAGTGCAGGGTTTCTTCAAAAAGAGCACCGTGTAGGCAATATCTTTGTTTCCCTGTCAGAGAAGCCCACCTTCCTTCTTACTGGGAGCTTTTTAACTGAGATGTCATTAGAAACCAAGATATGCTATGAGTCACATCGTGAATGTGCCTGGTGATCCTGCTGAAAAAAAAGCTTTGAAAGTACATTGTTACGTGCTCCCATCTTATGTGGTGTGACTGATTAATACAGTGCAGTGAAACAAAGGTGGCGTTGAAATGCGGTGGGATGGTATACAGCTCTTCAGGTTCCCTTTTTCTTGTGAAGGGAAGGGGTATTTGGGGAAACACTGGGCAGACACTAAAAAAGCACATCTCATTAGCATTCTGGAGTTCTGTGTTACTTTTTCAAGTCTTCAACCAGATATCTTCCTCCCCTCCCTGTAGAATAGCTGCAAATCTAGTTTGTCGTGTTACTGAAATCTTTTGTTAATATCATTTGCATACAGCAATGCCTAGGATCCCTGGGCACAGTCTGGGACCTGGTTTGCTATGTAAGTGGAAACAAAAGGTGAACTTAGCTGCACAGAACTCAAACTGTAAATCTAAGCCAACAGCCAGTTGATAAGACAAACTGTATGGGAGAATGTGGATAACAGAACTTGTCCTTTAGCTTCTCTGTGGCCTTTGGGGCCAAAAAGCCCCAGTTTGAAAGGGGCATTTCCCTCTTCAGAACACTGCCTTGGAGGCTGTTAATAATAATCAACAATAAAAGACTAAAACGTGCTACCAAACAGACATCCCAGCTGAGGGGACCATACTGTGTCCTGGCTTATGCCTACTGTTGACTATTCAAGTTAGATTGAGCTGTTGATTGTGGTGTCTTTAAGAAGTACATAGCATCTCTTTCGTTACCCTTAGTACAGGGGTTTGTAATTCCAAGTAGTGGAGTGAGAAGGGTGTCTCAAGGTGGTAGCCACTTGAGTTGCTACAGCTTTAATCTTCCTTGATTGGTAATGAGAGCTCAAAGATTTCAGGCTTTACCAGTCTTGGAGATGAGATGGAGCAAAATCTCCTAATTTATAGTGACTTTTTTGACATGCAGTGGGCATAGAAAAGATGATAAACACTCAAGTGACTAGGTGGGGAGAAGTATTGCATGGATAAGCAGATTAAAACCTGCTTATTGAGCCAATAAATTGACAAGACTGGCATATGTTGAAGGGCAGAAACTGAAGGCTTATTTTTACAGCATTTTTCTAGTTCTCCCTCCTCAATTTTTTGAGAATCTGGGACCATAGTCTGTCTAAATTGGAGCTCGTGTTGCTGTTCACAGCCCTGGCTTTCTGGCGAATTGCTTAGGAAAGCTGAGTGCGCAGAGGGGGGCTGATTGTTCTGCCTAAGCTTCAGACTGCAGCTGGAGGAGAAAGCGCTGTTGACCCATGATGCTGCTGCCTCAGCTTCCCCTGAGACTCTGGCAGGTTATATGAGTGGTGGAAGACGATCTGGGAGTAGCTCTTTTTCAGCTTGAATGCATGTGCTTCTGCCCTTACAGAGACCTTTGTGGGCCCTTATTTACTGTGCAGTCATCAGCTGTTTCTGAAACCCAGCTGCTTAATGCAGGATATTTCTTTCTTTTCTGTAGGGACAGAAAAACTCCCCCAAAAATCTAAGGGCAGTTGTCTGAACTGGGAATTTAAGTTGTTTTGGATTTGCTTGGTGAAATATCTTCCTACTCCTTATAAGATAGCTGCTGTCTGTTGTACAGATTGCTCTCAATGAGTCCCTGAACAAATCAGCTTTTTCATAAATTTACAGTCAGCACATAAACACTTTTATCAGGCCTCTCCTATTGTTTAGTGCTATAATCTTTGGTACATGCACGTATTTGCGATGTTTACCTTGGAAAATATGTACATCTTTACACTTGATAGTTGGCTGTCTAAATAGGGAAATAACAAACATTCAAAATTAACTGTAATACAAAATAAAGAAGCTGAAACAGAAGGGGGTGAGGAGGAGAGGAATTAAGTGGTGATGGTAAGTACATACTTAATTCTTGTTGCATTCCATGGCTATAGGAAATAAGATGCTGTTTGGAAATGCAGTGTGCAAAGAATAGCTGCTTAATGTGAGAGGTAGTTAAAAGTTACATATCTTAAAAAGAGAGTGCTGTAACTTTTTTACCTTGCTCTTTTTATGCAGCTTTTCTCCACCCTGAGATTCTAACTTCATTTAGCAGTGTTGGGCACACAGTAAGAGGAGGTGCTCTGTGTATCCCGTAGAAGTGTTAATCGGTGCTGGTTTGTTTGTGGGAGAAGGGGACATCTTCATGATGAAGCAGAAAGTGTACAGGGTCCCCTGTGGTGACCTGATAGCTCAGACTGAGCTGCTCAGGCTGCTCCATTTACTAGTGGATCAGAGAGTTTTGGCAGAAAAGGTAGAGAGCAGAAAAACTTCCTTGCAATGGGTCGGCCAGGCTTGGAACAGCCTTTTATGGACAGTAAGGGATCTGTACCCTGGGTTCCTTCTGAGCTGAACACCCATGCTTTTCAGCAAGAAGAGAATTCATACTGATGTTGATATTCAAACTGGTCTTTCTTTCCCTGTTTCAGGAGACTTGGGAAAAGCTATGTTAGCTTTCACTGGGGAGTGGGCAGTCTAGTTAAAGAGAAATGGTAGTTGGTTAATTCTGGCCTTGAGAGGTTCCATCCTGGTAACTATTAACCTCAAATTCTTTTTGCTTCAATAGAGAATTCTTAGATTCGCTTGGGCTTTTGCGTCTTATCCCGCAGCAGCATATCTGGCAGGGACTTAAAGGCAGCTGTGCCTTTAAAATTGAATTGCCTGTGATGGAAGAAATATGAGAGCAGAGAAAGGAGACCAATGCCTCTTGCGCAGATCAAGCTCTTTGGAAATTTCTCCATAGCTCTGCCTTCTCATCAGCCTAGTCACTGCTCCTTCCCGCTGGGGCCAAACTGCAGTGACTACAATAATATCAGTAAAAGCCATCCTAGAACTCTCTCAATGGTGGCATTAAATCTTTCCACGGTGGATTCTGAGGTCGCCACTCCATGCCGCTTTTTTCCTCAAACTACTGTGCATGTGTAAAGCTGGGATTCCATCCTCTTTCAATTCAACAGTGTGTTGCTCTCTTACTGCTGAAGTGACGCTTCCTCAGATTGCTGGGGAGCGCATTGGCACTTGGACTAACTTCCCCATTTCTGCAGATGACTGTAACCGTGTGAGTGCTCACTGACCTCTGTGTTTCTTTTCCTTCTCTCTCCTTGTTTTTCTTCCCATCCATTTCTTTCTTGGCCTTTGCAGAGTATTTGTTATACATTTCGGTGATAAGATGGCAGCATGCATCTCCCCACTGCACCATGCATCGTAACAAGGTCAGGCATTGTAATGGTACTAGCCAAGGTCTGTCCTTGAGCCCCTCTGCTTTGTTCCAGTTCTCCTGCAAGTTTGTCGTAATACTTTTCTTTGAGCCTTCTCTGCTGCTTGTTTTCCTTTCCCTCTTAAGTACCCTGCCTCAAATCTTCAGCTGTAGTATGCTCTGTTATGTGCTCTCTCTCCCTAACACCTTTCTCTTGTTTAAATGGCATGCCATCTGTAATCTGGCCTTGCTTGATGGATGTGGGTCTAACAGTTTCCTGCGTTGTCAGATTTTGTTATTTCTCTAGTCTGGAAAAAATCTTTGCTTCAGGTTTAAACATGTAAATACTCAGGCTTTCTGTGAGCTTGAGCAGGCTCTTGTACCTGCAACACATCAGTCCCTTCAAACTAGAAATCTTTATTCCTGTTTCCCCGATGAAGTACAGCTTTGGGACAACAGGCATCCTCTGTATTTATTCCTATTTGCAGCCTGCCACTCTTGGTTCTACCCTGTTGATGATGGCACTGCTACTGGAAGATCCCTTAAATATGCAAGAGGTAGTGAGTGACTTGGGCTGCAGGGAGGCTTTCACTGCTCAGCTGAAATGCCTCTCTGTAAACTTGAAGCTTTTGTTTAAGACCTGAGTCTTGAGCCCCTGCATTTAGCTACTTCTGTCCTGAGTTTGAGAAATGAAGGATCCAGGACTTTTCTCATCTTTTCCTCAATTTGCAGTCATTCCTCTAGTGGTTTTGTTGTTAAAACCAAAACATTGTGGTGTATGTTCTTGCTACAAGGTTTTCACCCATGTATCTGAAACATCTGAAATTATTTTTTTCTTTTGCCCAGGATAAGATGTTGCCTTAGACATCCCATGGGTTCAGATGGGTACAGAAGTCTTTGTTTCTCCTCATGTGCTACCTACGTGTGTGTCTATGGATTATAGCTCGGGCAGTGCTAGCCCAAAGACTGAAGGTTGTTGGACTCCATGTAAAGATTTAGTTTGATGTACTTCAAATGCTTTCAAGTTACCAAGGATCCAAAGTGTCTTGGCTGTTAGGCATTTTAAATGACTCTGATTTTGAGATACCAGATGTTCAGCATTATCCTGAGCGAAAAATCTTGTTCTGTGAAGGGATTGGGCTATAGTGTGATGTGATTTCATGCTGAGTTTCACATTATCTTTACCTAAAGGAAAAGGGAGATGATCAGGCTGCAATATTTCTGCCCAGTTAATGAAGTCTTATTGCCTATTCACTGCAAGTTATTTGCAAAGCAACATAAAAATCAGAAGATGGCTTTTCATTCTCTGACAAATTCAAATCAAGGAGGAGCTTCTCTGTGAAGCATGCCATGAGTCATGAAGTTTTCTGTTGTTAGCTTGCCGCTTTGCAGAGCGAGTAAGTCTCGTTCTGGGGGGGGAGAGGTTATTGCACCATGGCAAGCAAATGGAAGGTTAAGAGTTCAAATATGCAAGACGATGAGGAGAAAGCCAAAAGGCTCTGTGTGAAAGCAGCAGCCCTTTCTTGTTCTGATATTGCTTAAGAAAGCAGCAGTAGCAATCTGAATCACCCCAGCTTCTTCGCCCTCCTGATACTGACTCTTACACCTTCCACAGTAGTACTTTCTTCTCTAATGTCTCTATAGGGAATTATTTTTCTTCACCTTCTGATGGGAGCTTCTTTCCATTCTCTTCTTCCAGGACAGCTGAAGCTACTGCTGTGATGCTATTGTACTCTGCTCTCCCTTCCAACACCTGAAGTTATAACTTGTATGCCATGACAAATGCTGCACTTGCATAGCTTAGAAAGATGTGGCTTACAGGCACTTTCTGTTCTGTATGCAGTGTGACTACAGCTCCCATGATGCCAAGAGTATGAAATGCATATTTTCTTTCTGGAAATGAAGTCTCACGTGACTTCCCAGCTGCTGCAGGAAAGGAGTCCTTTCTGAGATTTTTTTTTTTCTTCCCCGGGGAAATGGATATGTGCCTTAGCTTGCAGATGCTGTGACTGTATATGATTTTTCTCTGCCAGCAGAGGCTGTAGCCCTGCAGAACACTGACTTCGGGAAGGATTCAGGAGTTTATCCATCTGGCACATTTTCCTGGGGATCTGTACACTAAGGTGCATAACAGTTAAACTATCTCTTCCTTACGTTCTGGTGTTCTTTGTAGCAGTTCTTTATCTCTCCCAGTAACACTTTCTGATTTGCTTCTAGTTTTCCCTCGCACTAGTTCTGTTACTAACAGGTTGTTTTGCATGCATGCTTCACGAAGGCACAGGGTTGTTCTTTTTAGTGCTCCCCGAACTCCCACACACTTTCTTTTCTTGCCGTACAGGAGAATCAAACTGTAGCTGAAGTGGTGCCTCACAGGCAGCATGTTGCGCTCTGTCCCTGCAAGTCACTCACCTTTTCTACTGAACTAATCTCAGCCTTCTAAGCCCCTTGTTTCTCTTGTGCGGGTACTTCAATAAGTCAGTTTTTCAGTTACTATGATGCTTTCAGAGGTGAGTGTGCTCTCTGGTTAGTGGGAAGCTGGAACTGTAGCGATGGGCAGTAGTAAAGCCACAATGATGTATCTATATAGAGGATGCCCTAACGGCCGTGTGGTGTGACAGTGTGTGACTCTTTGAAGAGGCAGTGACACTTGCAGGTTGTCCTGTTTATAACAAGCAATGTTTTCTAATTTGTAAGATGCCTCTTCAGAGGCAAATAAGCTCAAACTTCTAGCTGACGTGACTATTGCTGCAGTTATTTCTAGAGCTTCAATTCTTACTTGGACCTTGTGTGTCATCGTAGTGGGTTGTTCCCTTCCAAAAAGTGGACTTCCTCAGGAGATGCTTCCTGTTTGCTCTTAAGTACATGAGCTATTGCACCCTGCTAGAACTACGGATAGCCTCCACTGTAAAGAGACTGCAACATGGAAATTGAACTTCTGAATTGCAAAGGCAGGCTTTACTGGTTCTCTAGCTTAGATTTGCTGAAGGTCCTTCATGAGGCGGTCGTAGTTTTGTTTTTTTCCCCATCATGTTGCTGGGGTTACTTGTAGCAAAATGCACACAAGTGAGTAGACTGCCATTAAGGGACTTCAGTGGTCCCATAAAAGGAGGGTATAGGGAGTAGATTGTCCACAATGTGTATGCTTGCTGTTTGTATATCTGTGCACTGGGTATGGTTACTTTTCTGACTACTGTCATGAATATTATAGCATAGCAGGCATTTGGAAATTCATCTAGTGTGCAACGAGGGTTACAATCCTTATGCTACTGAGTGTAAATCAGGTGGTGTGGTAGTATTTTTCCGATGTGGCGTATGTTGAAGCTACGTTATATCCACAGCAATGCTTGGGATGCAGATTGAAAAATCTGTTTTATTTTATATATATATTCCAGTGCATACTAATGGCAGGGCTGCAAAATACATAATAAAATAAACCCAGTGGGTCAGCTCTGTGTGTGTGCATGCCTGTGCAGAAGGGAATAGTAGTGGTATGGTTTTGCAGAGACTACGTAGCTGCCTTTCAGCGTGTGTAAACTGTTTAGTGCGTTGTAAATCGTTAGCCGGTGCCCCTGGTCTTTGTGTACTATACTGTGGTGCCTGCTGCGTGCCTGAGCACAGCGTGCTGCACTGTTGTATGAATAAGCACTTTCAAGCAGTGATGTTTCTAGCCCTCAGAGGCTCTTAATTTGACTGAGCTCTGCAGTGTTTTTTCTACCTCCCTCCCAGCCAGGATTGCTCATGTCTGTCTGGTTTGCCAGTGCCAGAGCGCTCTGAGGAGTTGCGTACAACGGTGCCTGGGCTGGCTAGCTAATAGGCTCCAGACTGATTTACTGTAGTAAAGTAGGCCAGGAGGAGCCTGCAGGACCGGGGAGGGAGAAGCTTGGTGATGAATGGGGCGGCATGAAGTCACTCTGCTCCGCCAATCAGGGCCGGCCGCAGCCAGGGAGGGCCGCAGCCGCTACGGATGCCTCTTGATGCTGGGACAAATTTTACCTTAGATGATGATTTGATATTTTCAGTCTGAGCTGAGAGTGCACACCAAACAGTTCCTAATTTAGGTCCAATCATTTCCTGTGTGTTGCTCTGAGGTGAGTGTTCTCAGTAGGGTGCAGATGACTAGCCTCCACCTTGCATTTTTTGCTGCACGTGTAAATTGCTCTCCTGAAATGGTCTGTCTCTGATATGCTTATTTTGCACCATTGCTTCTCTACCTGCCTGGCTGACTCCTTTCACTCTTCCCTTTCAGAAGCTGCCTCTTCATTCTGCCCTACTCCTATCTGACTGTCCCTTTACCTGTGCACTGCCCAGAACCCACTTGCTTTCTTCCTTTCTTCTGATTGCTAAAGTCCTCATTTGGGGGGTTGGTTATGTCACTCTCCTTTCCCATAGAGTGAGAGGGAAAAGAGCAGCACATCCCGAAGATGGGTCGTTTGCCTGCTCACTGCAGAAGCTTGGGCTTCAAAAGGAAGCTGGGAGGAGGCTTCTCTCTGTTCCTCAGCATCCTACTAGAGCTTTG
>VWZZ01005053.1:625375-699886 GCA_013399095.1 Psophia crepitans | reverse complement strand
CCGGGTCTCCTCCAATATGTCCTGGGACCTCTGGAGCTGTCAGTGGGCAGACAAGGACACGGGCATCGGATTATCGTGACTGTACTAATGAAAGGGTTCAAGCTAGCCTGGTAAGCAGAGCGCTGGGAGAAGGGGGCGATGCGATCACCCCCCTAACCAAAATCTTCCTCCTTCCCGGCGCCGCAGCGGCGAGCGCAGCGCTGCCGGCGGGGGGGCCGGGGGGGAGGTGGCGCGGCCGGCAGAGAGGGATGCGCTCCGCTAAGTTGGCCGGTGCCTGCGCTGCAAAGCTCGGGCCACTGCAGCACTGCCGAGGGGACATCGGTGCTGGCTGCCGCGGGCAGCGCCGGGCTGCGGCTGGGAGGGGAGGGAGCCGCCGGGGAAGTCATCGGGAGTAGATGTAACGATGGGCCGTTCCTGTCCGGGCATCTCTGCATCAGGACTGTGATGCCGTGAGCCTACCTCTGGCCTGGCTGCATCTTCCTCCCAGCTGCCGCCACCCTTCTCCTCCTCTGCCTAGCTTTCGCTGTGGTTATGCATGAATTCGCATCTGTGTATGCACGCACAAAATACCCGCACACTTGAGTGTCTGGACTCATTTATTCCATATGTAAATAGATACTAAGCATGTGTTTTTTTTTCTGAAGAAAGGTGGAGAAAATGTTTTGAACCTTGTGTGCATGGAATGACTCCTGCTGAGCTTGTCCTTTAAATAGCTGCTTTTGGGGGATGCACCTTACTGGTGTGTTTCTGTAATAATCTCTTAGAGTTGGGAGTCGAGGGAACTAACAGCTTCCTGGGAGGTACCAAAGTGCTCATTAATTGTTCGATCATTCCTGGGGGGTTTTGGGGAAAACTCTCCAGATTTGGACAAGTGGGCAGCGAAAGAAAATGTTGTGTGGGTGAAAGTTGGTCAACAAAGCTGTGTGTATTATCTAAAATATTTCCACGTAAATATTTTTGTGGGTCAAGTTTGTATTTTATATGATAGGTAAATATATATGTTTGTAATATACATGGATGCAGTTATATATATGACGTATCTAATATGAACTTGGTTAACAAAAAGTGTTGTAAAATCTTGAGTATATAAAAATTACTTTAAATCGCTAGTATGTCAAAACCGCTTAGTTGGAATAAATGCTCTTTGAATTATTGTGATAAAATTGATTTAATCAGAACTTCATCAGATGGGAACGGTTCCACAGTTAACAGTGGAATGTGACTTGGTAATTTGGACTGAAATTGCAAAATGCAAAGATTGACAAGGGCAATGTGAAGGCCTGTTTCTTTTTCTTAATCCATTTTTCTCTGTAATGAAAAAGGAAGTAATCACAGAAGTAACAGCCTCTTTCTCAAGGGTGCTTGTTTTGCATCAGCATGAATTTAGTGCTTTGAGATCCTCACCTGTAAAGCGTGAGAAAACAGTGAAGTTATTTTTCATTTGTTGTTTTATTTATTGTTGCTGTTTTTTCCCGTATAAAAAATAAAAGCACAACAGCACAGTGCTAGGAAGCATCTTGCACTGGGCCCCAGGGGACGGACTAGAGCCAGGGATGACTCAATAGGTCATCTCTTTTTCTAATTTCTGTAATTTTGTCTTTTATTTCATTATACAGAAAGCCTTTGAAATTTTCCTGTCTATACAGCCATATGTAACGTAGACTATACAAGTGGCATAGCTATTAGCATTTGAAAAATCCTAAATTTTTTCCTCTTTTTTTAAATTGAAACAACCAACCGACCAACTCTTGCCCTGATTTGCTGGTTTACGTGGTATGCAGTTGGGATGGTGAGTTGCATAATAGCTTAGCGTACTACCAGGAGAGCAAAGCATGTGTTATAAATGCCGTGATCATGTGGATCTGCAATAACATGGCACCCTACTGCATTCATTTCTGTCCCTATCCATGAGCAACACCGGGTATTTTTACTGCTCGTACAGTTGGAGCGCCTTTGCATACCTGGTTCTATCACAGCGTTTACGACAATTAAGGTTGAAGTCACTCTGTTAATTTTGTCAGACTTCAGAGCTAAGCAATTGAGGCTGGTGGATTCAGGAGCTAGATGGGAGACGTAAGAGGATTATTGCTGTGCTGGATGAAATGCTAGCGGTGTTTCAGTAGGTGACGCTCTTCCCTCTGAGTTTTCTCCATCTCGGGCCCCTGGCAGGGTCCTAGGGGCTCTGTGCTGTCCTGGGTGCGTCTGTTCTGCTGGGAAGTGCACTAAAGATCCTGATCGGTTTTCCTGGCTCTCCTGGAAACACTTGAAGAGTGCTAAGCTAAGCCCTGCTTGGGCTACCTCTTCAGCATCCCCCCTTCATCTTTTTCTGAATATCAAAGAGAAGCAAGTCAAATGTTCTGATTGCTTGCCTTATTTAATAAAATCATACAGCATTTTTGATCTTTATAGCATAGCATTTACTCTGTTCCTTCTCTAGGATGTTTACAGACAGCTTTATTTATTTGATTGTACTGCAGTATCCAGGCAGAGAGAGTGAGCTAAGGGTATTATTTCAAGCCCTGTTTCATCTAAGTACGTGCGTTTGTCACTACTGGACTGATTGGTATGGTATGGCTCTAGAGGAGCACCGATCTAAGTGTAGAATGCACAGTTCCCTGCTCTTTGCTGATTGTCAGACTTGGTTAGGGTACCTTAATGTGGGTTGTACAGCCTCCGATATTTACAATGAATTGGCTTCACAGGGTTGGTATTTGCCTGAAGAAAAAAACACGTCAAACGTGTGGCATACAAACAGATCTTTTGGTTCTTGTGGTAGAAGTGGCGATTCCAGTTCTTGATGGCACTGCTGGAGTTAATGCAGATTTCCTTATGGAGCCCTTCTCAGAAAGACACGACTTGTGTCTGTACCAGGAAGGGCAGTAGCACAGGGACATACTGCTGTCAGCAGGAGCAGCCCATTCTGACCATTAGGAAGAGGACTTGCTCTTGTCTGTTTTTAGACCACCCAGTCATTTTATGCTGTTAGATTGCAGAAGGTAACATAGTGCGTTTTATCAGGGAACCTCTGGCCACCTCTGAGCCTCGGTGAAAGCTTGTTTTGGCACAGCACAGCGTGCTGATCTCTAATACGATATCATGCGTTTTTGCAGTACGCCGCCTAATTCTGCCCAAAATGATCTCATCACCATCTGGAATCATATCTCAGTGTAGCTACATACTGTGGAGTCATTATATGGTTGGAGTACACTGCAGAATCCTGATGTATAACCATCGTAGCTTTATGATGTCAGAACAAGAGTGTATTGTATCATGATGCAAGGTCCTGATGTGCCGGTGCAGCATTATACCGTTATGGCACAACATCATCCTGGCATCAGAAATGATACTGCAGTCCCCTTATAGGTGGTTATCATATGACAACAATTTGTCTTATCAGGGCCTCGTATCTTTGTTTAATCGGTCATCTTCACGTCACAGTTTTAACACTGTTGTATGCGTCTTTATATTGTGAGATGGCTTTGTGAGAGAGTTTTGCTTCCAGTCTTACATCACTGTTATCTCATAGGTCCTTAGGGACTATAATGAGCCAGGTCCTGAGCTTTAAATTTCAGAAAGCCAGAAACTGCAGCAGCAGGGCAGGCCTTTCCTCCCCTCAAATCTCAGGCAGTGCTGCCTGCCGTTAGCATTCTCCCCTGCTAGGAGTTTTGGGGAGCGCATAATCCAGCATAGACAGATGCTAATTTGGATCTTTTATGAAATATGGGAATCAAATGACTGAAGAGTCTTGCAGGGGCAAAAGCAAGCTGGTACCTGAACTTGATGTCCTATAAATGGGGTACCGAATGAAACTCTGCTCATCTGATTTTCCTTCTTTTGTGTTTCCTTCTGCATTGCTTGTGCTGATTTGTTGATTGGAATATTTCCGAGCCACAGGACCTGCTATATGGAACCTACAGAGAAAATACGGGCCAAAGGCTTTACCTAAAAATAAATCTGTAATTCATTTTTCTGCTAGTGCCTGTGGGTGAGAAAAAAAACTCTGAATGTTCCAACACCCTACTTATCTGAAGGAAGGATCTATTATATAGTTGTGGGGGTGGGATGGGAACTAGGTAGGGTTACAGAACAGCAGAGCTAAATTTAGAAGTTGTTTGATGTCAGAGAGCAGTGAAGATTAACAGTAGGCAGTTTCAGTTATGCATGCTGTAAGGCTGTGACTTCAGGAGTTCTTTGGATCTAGATCAGGATAATGATCCCTGCCCTTTCAATTGATTCTGTCGGTGTCTCAGGGCCACAAGCATGTAAGAGGGGGAGGGACACGGTTCAAGAGCCACCACACTAGTCCTGCATAGCTCAGTCCTTACAGTCTAGTCTTGCAAATTCTTCGAAGTCTGAAATAACAGGTTCATGAAAAAGAGACAGGAGGAATGCATTCTGCCCTCAGTTATATGGAATTTGTACTTGCTGTAATACAGAAAGGTGACAAATGTGGGTGTTTGGGATTCTTGCCTCCTTATAGTGAAATGATGATGCTGTTTAAATCGCTTTCAATTTCATATCCGTACTTCAGAGACTTAAAGAGCTACCGTGTGCAGTGAAAGTGAGCTTTGTTCTGTTGCATTGCAAATGAAAGATGAATTTCCAAATCAATCTTCTTCAATTTCTTGGAGAAGGCCAGCAAAATAGTTCTGTCGAGGTTACATAATTGTACTGTTGTGCATATTGTGCTGTTCAGCCTTCATGTTACAGGTTAAAATGCTGTGTTTCAGTGTTCTTTTCTCCTCTGTCTTCATTGATTCTTCTCTGTCTATGTATCTCCTCTTGCTCTTTATTCAAAAGGAAGAAATACGTGCCGATAATCTTCCGCTAAAAACTTTCAAAGATGACCCATATACACGTAACTGCGGCTCTAGCATTTTGGAAGGAAGAGACTTTCACTCTTTGTAAATGCTGCAAATGGATCTTAGGAATCAGAATGTTCCCGTTTGCTGTTGATGTGGTAGGAAGAGGAAACCACAGTAACAGGTCGCTCATCTGTCCCTGCCTCCAGAACATTCTGAACGATTTAACTGAACCTCTGCCCGTGAAGTACAGTTTCTATCCTTTCTCAACAGAAAGAAAGGTTACAGCGTTGTATAAAGTGACCCAAAGAACAACTTTGAGCAGTATCGGTAGATTTATTTTGTAAATAGTTTCATAGTACAATGAAGTGGTTAGCAGCAGGTTTTGTGCTAATTTATCTGGGCTTTTCTGTAGTGGGAAGGGATAGTAAGCAGTGAGGAGCCTAATCCACGTGCACTAATGTTAAGGAAAGATCTGGCATGCAATTCACTTGGCCAAACTGTACTCATAGTCACTAGCTGAGCCAGAAACAGAACCAGGATTGACTCATTACCAGTTTTTGTCCTGGACTGCATGCTACCATGCTGAATTAATACCTTCAGTGGTAATATGATATAAAGTAAAAGTAAAAAAAAATATAAAATTACAGTGGAAGGAGACTATTTGAAGAAAAACTGACTGAGTCATTATGAAGCCCTTGATCTGAGATTTGGTTAGCTGTAGGTCTGTGTGATGGTAGACTAGCAAAAGTACTGCTTTAGTGTTATGTGGTATGCTTCTGGCACCATTTTTTTATTTAAAATTGGATAAACATCCATCATTTTGTTCTCTAATATATATGTGCTTACAGAAACCTGTCTGATGGCAACTAGACAGAAAAGTTCTTTGACTTAACGCCATGAAGGTACTGCACTTTGCAGAGCTCGCTGCCAACACCCAGAATCTATCCTTCACATCTCTCCTTGGGCTGCAAATTATTTTGGCTAATTGCATTCTAATAATTTGTTTTGCTCTAAAATTGCCTTTTCTGCTTATCAAATGGTAAAATCACCTTGCTCGCTCTCTCTGATCTTTCAGCAGCCTCACAAATGTCAAGTGAAGGGCAAACTGCTTGGAACCGTTCTGGAATTTTGCAGCCATTGCTTGCTCAGAGCCTTGAGATGAACGAAGCTGCGGTGAGGCTTCTCCTGAGATTCTTCTTCTCACATACTTAGGAGGAGAAAGCATGGAAAGAGGCAAATTCAATCAAGAAGAGGCTGTAGATAAAATTTAGCAGATTTTTTTTTCTCTCTCAAAGCTAAATGTGGAACTGAGACTGTTGTGTGCTGTTTATCTGCATGGTCCCTTCAAAAGAGAAGCAAGCACCTGGCTGTGAGAGCTGGAAGTCTTAAGAGGCCAGTTTTATGCTTGGATCTGTTATTGACTGGTTGTAGCATGATCTTGCCCCTGCCTCAGTTTCCCTGTCCGCAAAATGGGGCATACCATTTCTCTCTTCCTCCTCCCCTTGTGCTCCCTCTCACTGAAGCAATTTGATATTTACATGTGACAAGTGCTAGAAGGGGTACGTTGGACAGTGTTCCACAATTTGTAAGCACGTGATTCACCCCGTTGAGCTAAATGGAAACACATACTTAAAACTTCTACTTGATCACAGCTATTCTGCTTGGCAGCTGGGCATGGTCAAGGTCTGAAAGGGGCAAATGTTTCTATCCAAACTTTTGTGGCACATTATGCAAGAATTGCCATGTCCTCCTGGTCAAGATGTCTTTTGCTTACTCACATTTGTCAACTACAGTTCCCCTTGGAAACAGGACTCTTCTTTGCTCTCTGTTCCAAGCTAGTTAGTGGTATTCCTTTGGTTGATTAAGCAACTGTTGTGTTTAGGCTTGAATCTTCCCTGCCTCTGATTTCAGTCCTGGTTAGAAAGTGCATCTTAATGGCACGCTGCCATTATTATTATAATTGATACTTATTACGAATGGTAACTATTAATTTCAATATTTTGAGTCTCGTGAAGATTAATTATATAAGTTGAGATAGCAATAATAGTATCCAAATGTAAAATATCTAAGTGCAGGAAACAGAGAGACTGAAACAAATACTGTACATAAATCAGTAGCTTTTCTTTTCCTTCTGTAACTTCTGTATGCTCTTGCAGAGCCACATGCTGAGTACAAGGTGGTGGAGTGTTTCCTGAGCTTCTCCTTTAGTGAAGTTTTCTGTTTGGCCATTTTAGGTCTGTGCTGTTGATTGTACTTTACATTTTCCACTGGTTTATTCTTTGTAAGCATTTTTCCTGGACAGGATGCTGTCTGTGGCTCTCTGTGGTCACAGCCAAGTGACCTGGGGGTAGACGCTCCGCTGTTTTCCAACTAACACAAGATGTAAAGTGCTGCCATTCTCATGTGACAATGTCACAGCCGCTCTATGTGTATGGCAGAGAGGCAGAGAAGAAGGGATTTGGGTTGGGCTTTGGGGTTTTTTGTTTGTTTGTTTGTTTTGGGTTGGTTTTTTTTTTTGTGGGAGGGGGAGATAGATATTTGGGGTATATATTTTGAATCATTTTCAAACCACTTGGAATACCAGGTTTGGACGAATGTGGCTTTACCACACCGAATTTCAGGCCTTGGAACTGGAAGAAGGGAAATGGAGGAGAAAATAAGTTGAATGCAAAAGACTTGGGGAGGAAGAAAGTAGTATATAACAAAGAGTAGCAAAGATTTAGTAACAGAAAATAATGTCCATATATGCACATAAGGCACCAAATTAGCTGTGGAGGGAGGAGGAAGGATGACTTGTTTATCTTTAGTGTAAGAACAGCTCTCTTTAACTAGAATCATTCCTTTAATGAAATATTAAGCAAACAAGCCTGTGTTTAAATGGCAGGAGGAAGAGATGGCAAGGTCTGAAAATTCCAGAGAAATTGTTTGCAAGGTCTCATCCCTTACTTGTGTCGTGATGTGAATTAAAAGGTTTGCACTGGAGACAGAGGCATTTTAGAAACTGGTGGAAAGCTAGAGCTGTAATTTTGGTGTATTTCTATCTTATAGGAATAGAAATAAAGCAGCCGTAGAAGTCTGAAAGAAGTGCCCTCTGCTCATGAAGAGATTGGGTTGTGGCTGTGCAGCCCTCAAAACTGGAATTTGTTTTTTTCAGTGCTGTACTATTTAGAAATGGTGTACTCCTGTGGTGACCTTCAATCTGCTGTACATTTTAGGAATGAGGTTTGGGAGGCAAACTGTTGCTTAGCTGTAGGCCATGAAAGAACGTGTGTGTCTAGGGACTGGAGCTTAGACAATCCGAGCAATATTCAGTGGCGGGTTCAAGGCAGTCAAACGGTATCATTGCTTCTAATGCCTGTTACATTATTTTTCCAACCTGTCCGCTAGGAAGAATAGGTTTCCCACTGATTCTTCTGAGTTTGTGTTTCAAAGACAGGTAATAGCGCAGCTGATTTTGGAAGTGGATCTGTTTCTAAGATTGTGTGGTTTTACACTGAGAGAGGATCTTAGAAGAGGGACCTTGCTGTGCTAGGAGATGTTCATGCGCTCCTCCAGCGGCAGTCTGTGTCCTGAAGAACTTACATCTTAAACAGGCAAGATGGACAAAGAGTAGAAGGAAGGAAGTGGTATTAGCCTTGGTTTGTGGATGAGGCGCACAGAGATTAAAGGCGTTTTTACTTTTAACATGTTTGTTAATAGAGGTGTACTAGGAAACTTTCCTACTAGAAGCTTGGCTTAGGGGAGCAAAAATTTTTTATAGCTTAAAACAGTTCTTTAAAGAGAGCAAACTATACTGATGTAAGAGCTAGCAACAGAAATACAAACCGTCCAGCCATATCCCCTGCACTTCTCATAGGTGACTTATCCAAAGCCACAACCTGAATCCATATAATTGCCCCAAAGCAACCCATGTCTTGCTTATATTTGGAAATACCATAATTGCCATAAGGACATTTTGTTCTTTGAAGGATCGTAGCCCAGATTAAGAACTTCAGATGATTTAGATGTTGCTTTGCAAGTTCATGAAACTCAAAATCATACGGATATGTTTCACTTGGAGGTTTTGGGAACAAAACCAGAGCAAGTCAAAACAATTCTCTAAATCATAATGCTCACACAGCTGTAACTCTTGGCAACTAAATGCAAACGTTTGAAGTCTTGTATCACTAGCAAAGCACGGTATCCACGAAGTCACTGGACTGGGCTGCTGCCTGTTAGGAATATTACGGAAAGTAGAACTGAAGGCAGGAAAAAAATCTTGATGAAATTGAGGCATTGATTCATGCTCCTGCCAGCGCAGGACAGTTGTCAGTTTTGTCTTTATTAATGGTTACTTAATGCTGTTTATAAACATGACAAGTGAATGGGTTTATATCACTTCTGTCATGCTCTTGACTGCAAGGATTTGACTTCAGCCTAGTTTCACCCCTCAATGTAGTATAATCATATTGCTCGTTGTTGTAAAACCTTTTAATAGAGCTTCTCTTTCTCTTTGGTATTTACATTCTTCAAATATTTGTTGACCACTTCACTTTGTTTACCCTTCAAGTTTCTTTTCATAAATGAGCCTCATTAATATTGTGATTTTTTTGTTGCTTTGAACTTATTGCTGTATAAGAATATCTTTCTGGTTATATGGCACCCTTATAATGAAGTTCCTGGTAGAGATTAACTGATCATACAGAGCAAATATTTCATCAGCTTCCATGAGATATGATTGATCAGACTGTGCAGCTCTGCATCACATTAGTCTTTCCTACTCCTGTGTCACGTTGCAAGAACATGTCTAATTTGCTTTGTGCTCTTACCCAGTACGCTGTCAAGCTGCGCAGCTTTCTTGCTTTCTCAGTTCTTTCTGTTTCCTCCGTTACGCCTGTTTGGAGTAGGTGCAAGGTCAAGGACAGTGGCAGGGTAGTGTTCTTCATGCTTTGCCCAGAAGAGAATCGGCCATGGTCTCTGTTTATTTTTCTTGTGAGACAGGTTTTTGCATGTGTGTTTATATACACCTCCAATATGAGTCACATTATTACCTTCTGCATTTTATAACCTCTCTGTAGAAGATGGCCTTTCAAAGATTTGATATCTGAAAGTATCCGTGTGTTGAAGATGAACATTTCTCCTGGTGCTGGCTGTGCTGCCTGCTGTGGTATCAGGGAAGTATATGGTTTGTGCTGTGCATAGTCAGTCCCTCTAGCTCAGCAAGATGAAGAACCAGCATGTCTGTAGAAATGAATAAGTAGTCAGAGAAGGGTGCTTTGGGGGAGTAAGGAAGTTGAGTTCAGAGGTAAGTGGGATGCTTAGGTCCATGCTGACTGCTCTGCTCCTTATTTCTCACAGAAGTACTCCCTGGTGTGGTTTTTGTAGCGGGGAGTACAGGGATATTTAATAAAGCTCTGCTAAAGTGCTCAAGCACAAATGTTTGGGCTGTCAGGGTTGTGCAACAACATGGGGAAGCTGTGCCAGGGTGGTAGAACAGGTAGGTAGGAGCAGGAGAAGTCAAGTCCTGAAATTTCATAGCTGTCATCAGTGAGTGGCGTGAGGAGCAGCCAGGGTTAACGGAGCTCTAGTGATGTGGGCTACAGGGCATTCTTAAAGAGACAGTGGGTGCTTTTCTTCTAGTGGGCAGCAGCTAGTTCAGATGCCAGAGCTGGGCAGCAAGTTGCAAAGGCGGCTTTGTTTCAGCCATGCCAAGCTGTTATCAGAGCAGGGCATCTTTTTGTCAACTACTTTTGAGAGCATAAAATGCATCGGAGCAGAAAGATTCTTGAATGGTTTCGTGATCTCTCCCCCCGCAGAATTGCTTCAGTCTGCAGTTTAAATGGTGGTTTCAGAATCGGAGAGCAGAGGAGCAGGGAAGACACGCAGCTGCGCCCCAGGAAATGTGATGTGGTAACAGGTGGCGATGCAATCATTGAGCTCTTCATTTTTCTTCTCCCAGGCAGGCAGGAGGACTCCTTCCTGTGGATGCAGGTTCCTTTGTGTCTGTGCGTGCGTTCTGAGGTCAGGCAGTTCCTCAGGAAAAAGGATGCCTGATGCAGCCTGGGGCTGGGAGGGAGATACAGAGGGTTTGACTGAGAAATCTAAGTCGGGGTGGAAGGGATGGGGGTTTGTGGGGAGCCGTAGAGCCATGTTCTGTCTTCGTGGGAGTAGTGGCTGCACTGAGCAGCTGTTCAGTGTGGTGAGATTCTGCAGCGGAAAGATTACAGGAAGCTGAGACCATCCTGGGAGAAAGGGTCGAGCAAGGTTAAGTCAGTCAGTGAGAGTGGAGGTGAATCCGATGTGTGTGAATGGGTATTGGGTTGAAAATCAGAGGTGGCTCAGGAGTCGTCTGACAGCAGAGATTGGGGTAGTGCTTTTGGGGGAAGGTTGATTTTGGTTGGGATAAACAGATTGGAACAGTCTGGAGAAATGGAGAAGCTGACATAACTGTAACCATTATATGACCTAGAATCGCACACTGCACCAGCCAGTGCTAAAGAACGTTGCACTCTTTTGGGGCCCTTTTTCTTTTCCTTCTCTTTGTAAATCTACTCATGGGTCTGAGCTGTTCAGCTCAGTGCATCATGGAATAGGGAGTGGAGGGGTGGTGGTGGTGGAAGGGATTGAAGGAGTGGGGCATGTCTGTACCAGGAGACCGGGTGTAGCCCAGCCCCTGGCACGGAACAGCTGATGTGCATTTTGCTCTCTCCAATGGCAGCTATTGAGGCTTTATCCAGATGTCAGGGAATTCTCTCTATGTGCAGAGCTTGCATAGGAACAGCATGTATGAGGGTTGCTGCCCAATTAGTGGAGCAGAGGTGGATGTGGCTTTCTCATATTCAGAGTGGTACCCAAAGAATGTAATTTATGTTGGATTTGAGATGAAATTTTGTTGCTGCTTGTCCCCTGGTGGCTACCTGTGCAATTTACCTGAAAGTTCAATGACACAATTTTTAATTCTGGGATAAGAAAAGAAGAATACATAGATAATGAAGGAAATACTGTAAGGATTCCACAGGGACCTGTAATTAATGGGTGTTCTCCAGTTTCTGTTGTTATTTTTCTTTGTGCGTATCATAGTCTTCCCCTGGTCAACCTGCTGTTCTGTTTTTTCTTCATCCTCTCTTAAACTGGGTGCTGATCTTGCCCCTGGGACCCTCAGACCCTGGTGCTCAGAGGTGGTTGCCTTGATCGCAGTAGGGTTTGAAATCAGTGCAGCCTCTTGTCTTCGTGCCTTTCACTGCACAGCTGAAGTCTGTTTGTTTGAACTGCTCAGGGTTTTTGCAGACAGACAGAGCCCTGTCTGTCTGCAAGCGACCCAGCCCTCAGCACGGAGCTATAAAACAAATAAATACCGGGAGTATTTACTTTTATTAGTGCTCTACCTCAGAGATGTCTGTTAGTGTTATTGGTGTGCTTGTTAATCTTTGTTTTCGAGCACACTGACTGCTGTATACATTATGTCAGCGCAGCACAAGCGCTTCTGTGGTAAAATATGCACCAGCCTATCCTCAGTGCGCTAGAACAGAACATAGAATGTTTCAGGTTTCAGCGGAAGAAAGAGATGGATTTAGTATCAAGTGGAAGTTGGCAGGGGACTTGAGGATATGGAAGTGTCTTTGTAATACACGATTAGGCATTCAAGACAAAGAATTTGTGGGAGGTCAGCTCAGCCAGCCTTTCCCACTGCATCATCCTGAAGTGGTGGTTTCCAGGCTGGGAGCTGTTACCTGTCCATGATTCATGATGCATTTGCTTTGTGCCGTCCATTTATCCTGACCAGGATGCAATGTCTACTCATGTTGGGATCTAAACTTCTTGATGTTAATCTACAGGGCTGAGTTGGGCCTACAGGGAAAAATTGACTGGTTCCTCTTGTGCTATCCTTCCTCCTCGCTTTCAGAGATCGCACTGAGTCAGAGAGGCCTAAAACTGCATTAAATATCTGCATGGATAATGCTGTTTATGAAAGTGACTGCTGTGGTTACCATAGGGATCTTGGGCTGTTCCATATGTCATGGCAGTGGTTGCTGAAGAAACTGTCTAGAAAGATACTGGCCATGCTGCAAATGCTTGTCCGGTGTGATGGAGGCTCCAGATCTCACTCAAACACTTCACTTGCTGACGCTGAGCCTAGCTCCCCACAGGCTCTTTCCTAGCATCGTTTCACCTTTTCTGGTTCTGGCTTTCCACGTGCTTATTGTTTGTGCATGGTGTTGAGGACGACAGGTAGGACTCTGTTTCCTAGGTGAGGTGGGATCTGCAACTTGTGAATGTCTTTAATTCTGTGTGGTTTCTTTTGTGCAATTAAGGAGAGCTAATTAGCTCCTTTTAGTGCAGTCTCCTTGCAGAGGTAGCTGACCTCTTGTTAATCCTGGATTAAGTTCTTACTAAGAACTGGCTCTTTGTGTGTCCCAGTTAAGATGTTGACACTTTGTTCTCGCTCTCCTTGTTCTCCTCCTCCCCCTCTTCCTCCCCATGCCTTTGAGCACATGATTGCCTGCCTCCTCCATCCCCCACTACTGTAGGAATCCATGTACTCGTAGCAGCCACGGTATCTTGCTACATGAAAATGCCATTGTCAGTTCAGAGTACTCTAAAAAGATTTTTGCTTGTTCTGGTACCTGCCTAGGACCATTTTCTGCAAGGGAGAAGGGAGAGCTTTGGCAGTGCTCCTTATTGCTTAATAGGGTGAGAACACTGTGGGGTTTGAAGCGTAGCACCCGTTTTGTACTCTGAAGGCTGTAAGGATGTTCCGTGATCTGAACAGAAGCTAGCAAACAGGACCACGCACCCAGTTGGTGAACTCAGCCTGTACAATGCTGTGCATTCAAAAGCAGAGTCCATACATTCAGAGTAAAACAGGATGTCTAGGAGAAAAGCAGCTTCTGTGCTCCAACAGTGTGTGCAAAACACCAGTTACTACCCAGATGCATCAGTTTCCCCCTAATGCTAGTCCTACGTGCAGATCTTGAGGTTGTAGCACTACAGTGAGTTTTCTCTGAGGACACGCTTTCTTGACATTTCTGGTATGTCTTTTTGAAGAGAAGGCCAGAAGTACTGTGAAAGTGTCAGTGATCCTGGTTCTGTTCTGAACTTTGCTGAAAAGTAGAGATGTTGGGGAATAACTCTCTGATTGGCTTTAAGTTTTCAAAATGGATGTATTAAAAGTGGACAAAGAGTTGCTGGGGAAGGGGAAATGAGAAATCTTACATGTTTTCAATTCCAGGTGCTCGTTATTCCCAGGCATTTTACAGACAAACTTTTAAAGACCGCTGTTTGTTTCTGTATCACTGGTGTGGCTTACAGGGAGGGTAAGATTGCTCTAGCTGGATATAGAGTTTATCTCAAACCCACTTGTTGCTCTGTAGGCCTGGATGTTCAGGCACTGGACTGTCTCGTGTGTATCTATTGTCAGCCCCAGGCTTTAGTTACTTGGACAGTGCATCATTTCCTCTCACCTGAGAGATGCAATATGTATGAGTGTGCTTGTGTTACGGCGCGGTCTGAGACAGTAGAGCAAAAACCAGCCGTGCCACTCAATCCAGCAGGCAGTAAAGGTACAGCCCATCCTGTCTGCATGAGCTCTGAAGAGCCTGCCAGAGATAAGGCATGCTCTGAATTAGAGCCTCCTTGAAGGGAGCGCTCTTGATCCATGACTTTTTGCCTTTCTCTAGGGCTTGGTAGTTGTGTGATATTTGGGGTGTGGTGTGTGACCATGTCATGCCATGCCTTTGCGTGTTCTCCATGGTTCCAGAGCTGAAGTAGCCATTGTGCTGAATTTCATGAGATCCATTGGGTCAGTGTAGCTCTCATGTGACTATTGAAAAATACTGTCTTGTTCAATCTTAATAGTCATTCAGACAAAACATACCAAAAGTTGTAGAGGCTGGGAATCACACTTCCAACTATTTTCATACAGTTTTGAATGCCATAAGGAAAAAACACTGAAAGATTCATAGACTGTAAAATGAAATGGGACCATTCAGAGATTTCTTCTAAGTCCTGTTGAATGTAAGGTACAAGACTTGCCTTGAATTGATTCTAGTTGAGGAATAGAAGAATATTTAGGACAACATAAAACCTTGCATAATACTGTTTGTCACAGATGGATAATCTAGCCTTGAATTAGTTACAGTGGTTAGTTTTGTTTACTTCCAAAAATGTGACTCCCTTATCTAGTCAGAACTGGCCTTGCTTCAGCTTTCTGCATGTGGTACTGTTGCACTTTCATCTGTCACCCAGTATTATCAAACTTGTGTTCCAGGTGATCATTTAAAGCTTGTCATTCCTTGACCTTCAGTCTGCATTGAATGGATTCAATGCCGCTATCTTTTATCGTTCATTGCTCTTATCTGAACCCTATCCAGTTTCTCCACATTGTTCACACGTTGAAACTAGATATGGTCCTAGACATAGCGTTTCAGTAGGAATCACACCATCCTTGGATATGGAGGTGCCATTGCATTGCACACAGGGAATAGGAAGGTTTCTATGTTATACACCATTTTCTTTAAACGTGTTTGTAAATTCACCAGTTCACAAACTTTGGTAAGCATTTGAAACTTTTAATGGTCACATCTGAAAATGAAAAGTCAAGGTGCAATTTATAGTGGCTCTGCTTATCACCTTGGTTTTTCTGCTGAATAATGAGATTTTGCTGTGTTCTTGTTCATACTTCGGTTCGTATTGGAGAAATACTTCAGTGTTTGGTGAGGATCACAAGATTGCTCCATGTGCATTTCTCCAGCTGCAAAACACACCAGATTTACCTATAAACACTGAAACATGGTTCAATGAATTGGAGATTGAAGTCTTGCGAAGAAGACATTGCAAAATTAGTAAGTGTTCTGTGTTGGCAGAAGGTCAGTGTGTGTGAGGACAAGATGGAGTGGACTTTGGCCCTAACTCTTCATTGCCAGTTGTCACTTAGCCTTACAACTTCTCCTTTCAGAGATGGTGCATTTCCACATGGGTAGAAAGCTCCATCCTTATGGGCACCTGCTGATTTAAAGCCTGAAGTCAGACGTTACTGGGTGAAATGACAAATACTGTTGTCAGCTCTTGTCGTTATGTTTTGGATTCATTTTGTTTGGCACTCTTTGTAAATTTCCAGCGCTTGTAAACATGTAGTTATATGAGAAACTTTCTCATTTTAGCATAAGTTTCTCCCATGACTGCAGAGAAAACCCTTGAGAACACAACCTGAACAAATGTGTGCTAATGGAATTAGAGGAATAAAAACCTGGTTTGCTTTTATGAAATTCGATTTTATGTGCCAAATTTACGTTTGGGGTGAAAGTTGATGTGTTTTAGGTGCTTGTGATTGGTAGCACTGTAAATGGAGAAGGTGAGGAAAGAAGCTTGGTCACAAGAAGGATGTCAGAAAATTGACGTCAAGCCAATGGATCTCTTAATGGGGCAGTGCATGTGTTAAAATGGTGGCATGTACACAGTGAACTTGTGCATCTGTGTGTCTTCTTTGAGTAATATGTAAAAGGTGACGGTACTGTTGCGCTATCCTGATAAAGGCCTGTATAGTGATACTGTTTTCAATGTAAAATCACGTGCAGCATTTGAATTGCACAGTGCCATGAGTCTGCTGGCGCAGAGCTTTGATTCTGCAGAGCAGAGCACCTCCTGCTCGCATTGATTTTGATTATAGCGAAATGATGGATAATCAGCCATTTGGACAGATGCTCTTTTGCGGCATTAGCACTGCACGCTGTCACTGATTCTAAAGAGAAGAGAAAATGGTCAACCTTGTGCATGAAATGGTTAGAATGGAACAAAAGGAAGCGAAGGGCAGAGTGATGAGTATTTACATCACTTAAGGCACAGCTTCTGTTATTGGGGGGAGCGGTAAGTCCCTGAGGGGGTCGTTCAAAGCATCTCAGTTCGGCTGTAGCCAGATTCCTGACTTTGGTACTCTGAATCACACCCTGGAGTTGCCTGCCTGGCTCGGTTGACACCACAGGGAAATGTGAAAATAGTTACCTTAAGGTGGGTGATGTGAACGTAGACTGGAGAGACTGATGAGGAATAGAAGTGATGTAAGGCGTAAATTTTTAAACTACTGTAGCCACTCTGGTACAGGAGCTTCTCTGGATACTCTTGAAGGCTTGTCTACGCCGGAAAGTTATTCCACATTTAAAGCCCTGTAATGACCCAAAGTACTTCCTCACATGGACACTTGTGTTTCAAATCATGGGTGTTCATACAGGAAGCTGTTCCAGATCAGTTCTACACTATTTCCTTGCACAGACAAGGCCTGATTTCATATACTGGCAGGAAAAACACAAGCTAGTCGATTGCTTTACGCTCTTTCATCCTTCAGCCTGTGCAATATGTATTGTACTGTGAGGGCCCTTGAGAGGGACTGAAATGCTTCTCCTTATTCTGGCATAAAGGTGTCCATGAGCAGGTTTTTAGGGATACAGTGTTGTGTACATCCCCCAAAGAAACACCATGTACTAATACTGCTGTAGAGTTGTAAACTTTGCTTGACAATGTTTCTTTAAAAATCCCAGGCCTGTTTACATATGGATAGGCATGAAAAAATGAAACCAAATTAGCTTCCTAGATGAAGTAGGCTAAACTGTGTTGAGGTCACCCAAATTCTGAATGAGTGTGTCCTCACAGTGTTTGATTCAGGTTAGATAATCCATTTTAACAGTTAATTAGGGTTTAATTTTCCTGACTGTTCTTGTATTGACATGCTTACAGGTTTCGAAACTTTCTCCCACGTGTGAATGGTTTAGTGTGTACACGGGGAGGATGAATATGATTTTTTCAGCCTGCAGGCTCTTAACCTGTAGGCTTTGCCAAACTTTATGAACGGCATCTAACAGTGACAGGTACAATCAGGGAACCTTGGGAAAAAATCCCAGGAGCTCCCCCTCCCCCCTTTTCCTCTGGCAGACATGAATAATGAAGGCATTAAGGGGGTTGCATTATGTAAAGCGGCAGCCCACAGGCTGCGTGCATGCGCGCGCACGCGTGTGTGTTTGTGTGCGCGTGCAGGAGTGTGTGTGAAAGAACTGGCAGCGAGGGGGAGAGGCGCACCGACCTCAGTTGAGCCGCACAATCATAACCACAAAGACCGGGGCGGGGGGAGAAGAGAGGCTGAGCCATGGCGGGAGCCGGAGCAGTATGCAAGGCAGCTGAGAGAGGGGGCTCTGGGTGCCCGTGAGGAGCCTCAGGCACCCCCTACTCCCTCTTCCCTTCGGGAAGGGCTCTGAGATGGTGCAGGAGGTGAGTACCCTCCCACCTCACCGCTGGCCCACCCTCGCACTCCCCCCACCACACACAAGTGCATGAATGAATGAATTCCTAGCTGCTCCGCGCTGCACTACGGTCCCTAATGGCTACCAGGTTAGTGTTACTCTCCTGTTCCTTCTGCTGATGCCTCTCTTCCTCTCCCCTCTGCGTGTGTACGTGCTGTCTGCGGTCTCTGAATGTGTGTGCACACGCGTGCATGTGTGTGTGTGAAAGAGCCGAAGGGCTGTATGTGCTGTGCTCAGCACAGGTTTGCCGAGCAAATCTACCATCTGAGACATACGCTCTCAAGGCAGATTAAATCTGGAGTCCATGTTGGTTGCTGCTGCTGCTCCTTTCTGTTTGGGGGACTTGAAAGCAGGCAGCGTGACATCATGTTGCAGAGATGCTTCGTTTCTTTTCCTTTCCACAGGCTGATGCGTTTTTCCTTGTTCTCCCCCATGCACGCGCCCTACCTCTCCTGCAGTCGAATTGCTAAAGCAGCCTTTTCGATTGTTTGAAACAACCGATGAGCAAATCTGATTGTTTTTTCAGCTTTCGTTCCCCTCACCCCTCCTCCTTTTTCCTTTATGCCTACTGCCTCCCCCATCCCCCAGCCCCGAAGGGGCAGTTAGTACTCTCATAACATCTGGGTATATGGAGGGAGGCAGGAGGGGGTTGAAGTTGGATGAACTGGCAATGCGTCACAGGAGGGCAGCTGGAGCTGCTGCAGAAATATGGTGTGTTTGTTTGCCCATGTGCTCCCTTGCTCTTAAAAGGTCTCAGAGCATGCACACTGATGTCTTGGTTCTGTTTTGCATTCCTCCCTGTGTTTATATATTTGCAGTGATGGGGAGAGACAGAATTTGTTTTGTGGCTTTTCCAGGCTGTGCTCTGGAGACTATGCAGTGAGAATCTGACGAATCCCCGTTCACTAAAAAATTGCTTTTTCTTAGATTACCGGTGACAAGCATTGTCCTGTCCATCACAGAAATCACTGTTTCAGTAAAGAGGATATATTCCTTTTTCCTTGTTTCATTAAGTCGTATGTATCTGCAGGAGAACTCAGTAGATTTAGGATGGAGCTTGTGATTTTGGTCAGTAGGATAGAAGGGAACTTCAAATCCAAATCTCAGACATGTATTTTACAGCAGTTCGATAACTTTGGATGCCCAACGTTCTGTCAAGGGAAGACCCCAACTGCCCACACCACTGGGAACCAGAAAGCTGGATAAAGCAAGAGAGAACATTTCATGTGGGGGGACAAGCCTGAGCCAGGTCCTCAGGACAAAGGACTGTGTGTGACACACGGAGGATCGCTGATGCTTCTCAGTTTCGGCTGTGGCCCTTGGCCCTCTCTATTTTTTACTTGCAGCTGCACAGTTAGAGGAAAGGAGAGAGATTGCATGGAGGATATCTGGGTGAGGGGACATGGAATTGTTGTAGTGTTGTTTTCAGAATGATAAAGGGATGAAACATCAAGAGGGAACAAAAGAAAAATCTATTCGATCCCAGCTTTGAAGATCACAGTATCATCCATTAACTTATGAAAGCTGATGCTGATGAGCAGCAGGAGTGAGTGGGAAGATGCAAAGCTCTAGCTTTGTCTTCTGAGATACACAATACCCCTGTCCACCCCCACTTTGTCGCTGATAAGATGTGGTGTGAGGCTTCATTAGACGTTCAATCAAAACCCCTGCCACAAAATTGGAATGTATTTGGTGGGACGCTACCTGTGCTGGGGATAAAGTCCCGGGATGCTCGTGGCCTTGCTGAAGTTATAGCAGCAGATGGACAGAAAGGAAGAATGCTTGTGCCCTTCTTGAGGTAATCTAGAAGCTGTATCACATCTATGTCCCCATCCACAAATGAGCACGGATCTTCATCACCAGCTATTTAGTGCTATTTAGCATTTTTCTCACTCTCCCTTGAAACAATGCACTGCGATTGATGTATGACTGTAATGCTGTGTCTCCAAAGCACTGAAAGATTTTGAGGTTAGCTTGGAAATAGTGAGGTTTAAAATAGACATGCTTGGATTTATTTTAATTTTATTTTTTATTCTTTGAGCTGTCAAGTTTTCAAACTTTTTTTCACATCAGAGATGGCTTAACAGTGTCCTTTATTATGTTTATTTTTAAACGTGACTTGCGAGCTTTGTTCTGTGCCAAGTTCTAGATTCTGAGATTTTGTAGACAGCATCAGATATTGCAATTGTTGCTGTTAATTACAAGAGCCATTGGCATTGCGATGGGGAGGAGGGGAAACAAAGCCCATATTTGTTCCTCCTTTGGAAGCACAGCCATCGACAGAGTGACCTGCAGGTGACCATGTTGGGGCTGTGTCTGAAACAGACATACTGTCAGCTTCAGAGGGATGTGAAATTCTTATTTTGCATGATTTCCTCTTTCTTTGTTCCCAGTTTTCATTGTATTATTCATCATACTTTGTGGTTTGTCTTCCTTGGGAGCAAATGGATTTATATGAATTTGTGAATGATGGAGGGGTTTGCTGCCTGATTCATAACACGTGTTGGTTCTCTGCAGATTAACAATCCTTTCTAAATTATGACTGTTGCATTATTGGACAGTATTATTAAGATCTGTCTTGTTTGGTTTTTTTTAAACATTTTCCAGCTTTTTCTTGGGATTTTTGCAATAACTCCGAGTAAGAAGGGAAAGGTGGAGGGATTGTTTCCAACCAGCACAGTGGAAGTTTCTGTAAGATACCAGACCGTTTGTCCATCAGAGTTGATAGTCTGTCTTCAGTGGCAAACCAGGATCAGATGATTCAGAAAAAGACAATGACATTGTTAGCAATACATTTCACCAACCTTGCAGTGCTGTGTATGGGCAGAAGGCAAATGCCTTCCTAATGCTTGCAGTGATTCACTAATCTCTTGAAGCATAATAATTACATTAATTTTATCTCATGAATATGTAAACATGCTATTGAATGTCATAGGAGGAGGACACCCTTCTGTGAAACGTCAAAATAATCAAAGTAAATCTTTGTCAAGGGTAGACTTTTCTGTTTAAAAATAGTTGATTAATGAACATGCAGAAAGTACACTTTTCTTACGATTCTTTTTAAAGCAGTTGCCATGAAACACTGCTCAGTTTCTGTGCAGCCCTACAGGTGTCATTGCTTTTAAATTTAATACTTGCTTTTTTGGTCTTTTTTTTCCTAGGAGCTGTAGAAGTATAGTGTTTTGTTACTGCATGGGCAAGCCCATGGAATTGCTTGAGGATATATGGAGGTTTTCATTCTTGGATTATCAATTTGAAGTGAGTGTAGGTTGGTGATGACCAAAAGTTGTTACCATCTGCTTGCTGTTTGGTAGACTGCATAATGAGTTTCTGAATTTCATCTTTTTCCACTGATGTCAGACTGTATCACAGAAAAGTATCTTTGTAGGCGTCTAATTAACCCTCTTACTAGCTGTTTCTGAGGAGAATTAACTCTTTTTGTACTGCAGCCAGGCTTGAGGTGCCTTCTTGACCTTGTAGCTTTTTCTGCTCTGTTCAAGACTTTATCAGTAGAGTTCTGTTTTATGCTTGAAGATCTCCTTCATTCTTGTTTAGGAAAGCGTGTAAGCACAGGCTTGACTTTGTTTGTACAGCCCATATACTTCAGTGGGTGTACATACAGAGTTAAGTGTGTGCTTAAGTTCTTTGCTGGTTTGGGGACATAGTGCCCAGCACTTTCCAGAATTGAGCCCGACATTTGCAATGCTGTCGGTAACCCCAGTTTTGGGCCGTGAAGAGCTTACTATCATGTCGGTGCTATGGTTTGCAGGGAGACGAGAGCGACTTCGGCAATTTAGTCTTGTAAAGCAAGTTCTTCTGAGAGCTGTGGTGGACTTGGAGGCTGCCGATGAGCTTTCCAGATCAGGGCTTTCTTGAGGAAGTTCATGGGGGTCGGCAATACGCTGCAGGAAATGGTGTCATTGATCTGTTTCTGCCCGCCGAGAAGCTGGTGATCTTGATGATCTCGGAGATCCTTTCCAATCTTAGTGATTCGGTGATTCTAAGAAGGGGAGGGAGCGTTGTGTGCCTGAAGCTGCCGCTTGTCTAGATGAGCTGCCCTGGTTGTTATAAATCCTTTGGTACTCTTGGTAACATAGCGATTACTTCCGGCTAAATTCTAATTCACATCCTGCAACAGGCAGATTCAAATGGATTTGCTCTGTGTGTTCTTAATCTGCATGTATCACCACCTGAGAGGAGAACAACAAGCCACTATGGTACAGTGTAGCCGCAGGTGCCGTGACACTGCTCTTGCTGCAAGCTGTTGTGTCTGGAGGATGGCTGCTAGCTATTGGAGCATGGGTGCTTTGGGAAAGGACTGTTGCAGGGCGATTAAGCCCAGGGATGGCTGTGTTGTAACGGCAGGCAGAGTGATTATTTCAGAGGATCTGGTAGGATGGACAGACTTTCATGTTGATTCAGGACTGCTCGAGTGTCATTCATGCAGAATTTATTTAACAGCCTTGAACAAAGTCAGGTTTCTTGTTGAGTCCTCCATTAGAGCGTTGCAAAGAGGCCCTGGGGTTCTTCTACAGAATCCCAAGCTTGGCTGTAGCCTTTCCCAAAAGCTACTGCTTGCTGAAGTCTGTTTACTGCCTGGTCCAAATCTTTGCTGGAAACGCTCTGTTGGAGGAGGAGGTTTGGCGTTTTTGTGTCTTGCCTTGCATTCTTGCTTTTTGGAGCATCCAGGGTAGGGTGTGACCAGGTAGCTTCTCTGTGCATTGTCTAATGTTTATTCTTTTTTCCACCACCTAAAGAATAACTCACTTCTTCACTACGCTGCTCCGGGTATCAAGGCTTGTTCTCCATGTGACTGAATAGAGTTTGGCCTCTTCCTAGCCACATCAGACTTGCTCATGTTATTTTTACCGCAGCTCCAGCCATGAAACGAGGTGTTTCTCTTAGGCACAGTATGAAGATAAACCAAGACGACGTACTCTGCTGTCTGTGCTTTCATATACTCCACACAGGGGTTTCACCTAGGAGCAAGGGGCTGCTGCTTAGGTGGGCTTGTTTGTGTTCTGTCCCTGACTTAATCTGTTGCATCTACTAAAGGCTACACTGAAGGGGTATGTGAGGCCCTGAATGCGCTCCGGTCAATTAGATCTGTAAAGCATTATTTATTACTATTATATTTTTTCAAAGTGGGTCAAGCCGTTTTGGCATTTCAGGCGTTGATTCCTGGTTCAATTGCAGGCCTTGGTCACTATGGCAACTGCAGAAAGCGTTCGTCATGGCTGTGCCTTGGGTCAGATTCAAACTTCAGGGACTGAGCAGGAGCAGCGAGAGTTTTGAGGGGCTCAGGGTGAGGGGAGGCAAGTGGGACGGAACTGCAGGCTTGTGGGTTTTGTGCCCATCCTCGCTGTAGTAGAGATGAAAGGCTGAATTGCAGACTCTGTGTTCTTCCTTGGTGCACACGTGTGGAGTCCGTCATTTGAGAAATATTCATCAGGTAGTGTGAGGTGGATTCAGACCTCCAAAATTTGATCAGATGTCTACCACTGACTTAAGGGAGAGCCTAAGAAGGTGCCCTCAAAGCCGTCTTTTTTTCCCTATCTTTGCAAAGGTGATAATCCATACATACCTAACACAATATGTATGGATGGATTTAAATTTTTAAAGCATGCCAGAGATGCTAAGTGACTGGAAAACAAGCTTGGAGGCCAGAATCTGCCTGAGATTGTGCTTGGCAGAGCTGGTACCAAAGCGTGTGGCTGTGGTGGTGTGAACTGAGCCTGGACAAACATATACGTTCCAGCTTTAAGCTAGTTAGTGCTGATGCTGCTCCTGTGTACCTGCAGCAGCAAGGGTTACTCAGCTGTGACTGCAAAACCTACCTGAGGAGTTTTGTAAGACCTTGGGTGATTAGCATGAGTTGGCCTCCATAGCTGCATGCTGCTTAGCAGTATCTGTGCTAGGTGCGTTAAGCCAGTTTCGGAGCACGCGTGTGCTCAAAGTGTGAAAACCAAGAATGTATCTTCCACGCCTGCGTGTGAGTGAGGGTACACTGGAGCTGTTATTAACGTATTCATTGCAGTTCACAAAAGGTGAAATTTGTCTCATTTCTCATTTGATTACAATCTGAGTAAAAGAGTGCCAAACTTTTTAGTGGGTTTTATCTGAGTTTCACATACACACGGTGCAGCTGTACCCTGGTTTTGAACTGGTTGTTTTGTGCTTTACTTTAGAAGCAGTAAAAACTCTGTGCTCCTTCATAACTGTTACCTGAAAGCAAGCAGAACCTTGACTGAATCTGACTTGGTCTTTACAGAGTTGCTTGAAGCTGAAACTCAAAGTGAAACTTGTGAGTATGAACTCATACAAACTGAAAATGAGAAGAAGGTTGTGCATGATAAACTCGGGTTTCGTAGAGCTGTAGAAGAAAAATGAGTCTGTCCAAACAAATTTAGTGCAGTGATAGGTGACTCAGAAACATTAGTTTCAAATTCTTGCCTTGTATTTCTGGGGGACCTCTCAAATAAACCAGTTTATGTTGAGTCAAGCATGCTGGGAGCAAGACTTAGGAAATTTGATGTAATGCCAGGTCAGCAATAAGACAGCACGAGCAGGAGCAATATGGCCTCAGAATTTAGAGGTTGTAACTGTAGGAATGGCAATTCAAACCCATTTCCATCTCGGGAAGCATTGCTGATGAACTTCAAGCCTTAGCGCCATTTGCACGGCACCTTCTGCACATGTACGGAGTTGCTGATTGCAGTTGGTACAGTAGATGCAGCTGTGATGGGTTGTTAAAAAAAGCATGTGCATCTTGAGTTTAGCCAGTAGAAGTAGCATCAGGAGGACAGAAAAGATGAAATACCCATTTTAACTGGATCAGCTGAAAGTCTGTGAAGAAACCTGATACTTTTGTACATTTCAATAGGCTAAGAAAACCCCTGATAATTTTACTTCATGATACACCTAAACTATTGCAGGCAGTGCTGCTGGGAGAGTGGTCCAGATCATCATCTCAGTCTTTGTTTTGTTTCAAATATGATTTGGAGGGATTAAAGTTTGAATATTGCTACAGTTGTGCTGTACATGGTGTTAGTATTCAGTGTTCCTGTGTCTTGACCGGGGAAAGGGAGGATACAGTATGCTGTTGGCATATTGCACTCACAAGATGTGCCAGCGTTAGGGGTGAACTGTGAAGAAACAAGCTGAGGCGGGGCGGGAATTGTCCTACTGGACTTCACACTGGAGCTGACTTGGAGTTTGGGTGACATTTGAACAAGCAGCTTTTTATTATTCTGCGTCTATATGATTCTCAGTCTATTAAGTAGAAATAGGTAACAATGGAGTGTATAATTTAATCCATCTTTCCTCCTGCTTACAGAACATTTTGCAAACCCGTTTTCTTTAGCTTGTTCATTATTTATATGAAGTTCCACACTTTATATTCTTGAAAATATTTCCTAAGGGTTTTCTATGAGGTGCCATTCTACTGTTCTTGGCAATTGCAAGCTCCTTGTGTGTATGAGTGTTAAATCTGATTCTGTTAATGTCTGCATAAGCAACTTTGTCGTATGCTGTCTGCAAATTGTTCAGGGAAAGTTTCATCACTTGTGCGTTAACACCAGCAGTGAGCATACAGAGGATAATTTATGAGACCAGTTCATCCAGTACTAAACCAAACAAAACTAAACCTGCTAACTACCGGAGGGAGTGTGTTGCATTATCTACCTGTATCTGCTGACTAACGTTTGTAAAGTGGTTTTGGCATCTTCGGAGGTAGTAAGAGGTGGTTATGATTTTTATCTGAGAATTAATGAAACCTCAGGCATGTATTCAACTTCTTTAGTTTTCAGAAAGGAAACAATCCGTTTTAACGATCCCATTGTGAGAAGCAGACTTCAGTTTGCTACATATAATTGGCCTTAAATTACAGCCCTCAAGAGTTTGATTGTACTCGCTTCTTTAATTCAATCCCTTACAGTTGTAGTTCCCTCATCCTTATTATATTGTCTGCTCTTCTGTCGCTCTGTTGTGGCTTGCTTTCTAGTGCTCAGAAGATAACAGGGTACCATAACAACTCAGCTGGCAGAGTTAGCACAAAGTTCATCCTTGGATCAGCCCAGGTTCCACTGTAACCTGCAGGTTGCAGAGTTGAACAGTACCAGCTGGAAAGGCCTCAAAGATATTTGCGCTGGTCATAAATAGATTTGACTGCTGAAGGAAATGAGTTACACAGGGGAAAAATGGATGTAGTGTGTGGTGTTTTGAAGAGTCTGGCAGGAAGAAGAGGCATCAGAAAAGAAGGAACAGTGAGGAAATTGGAGTTTTCCTGTTCTGTATAAGTTTGTATGTAACTGCCTTTCTGATTTAGGTGTTAGAGCATTTGCTGAAGATACGGGATGAGAAGTTCTGTTCCCCTAAATGATTCATAATTTCTATAAAACTCTGAAAGGTTTTGCTTTTCCCCATTATGAAAGGGGAATGTTTGGGGTTTTTAAATCATGAAAGCTTTCATGTTATAGTGAAACATTTTCATGCCCAACTCTAACTGGTGTGGGAAAGGATGATTTGATACAGGAGATCATGACTGCGTTGTCTGTCATCATGACTCCCCTCCCAGTGCCCCATCGTTTTTGATGATCTTTAATGGAGTGTTTTCTAAAAGATACGATTCCATTTTTGTGCATCCTGTTGAAAATAGTTACACTTGCCAAAAAGAAAGTAAAGGAGGGACAGAGTGGAACTGTATTGAGAACACACTGACATCTCCCTTATTCTTGAGTGCAAGTTTAGGTTTTCTAAGCTCAGAACATAATTTTAAACTCTCAGAGCCAACAGGAGAGAATGAGTTCATTCTTGCAGGCATTCATCTGTGGTCAGATGAATTGAAGAGTTGGTGGAGAAACACTGGTGGGCTGTTGTAGTTCCCTCTGCCACTGGTAAATGATAACTGTCTACAGCCTAATTTTACTGGGGACCTAAGTCCTAAGCGTGGCATTGGGTGTATTGCTTTGGGAAGCCAGATTTTTCTGCTGTGCTAGTGGAGAAATCTGTGGGTAATGCTCCACCTCAAGGCATGGGTGCAGCTGCTTTCTGTTTGAGCTGAAGATTGGTAACCCTGCTCTTTGTTTCTTTCTTTCCACAGTACTGCCAGTAACTCAAACCGCAGCACGCCTGCCTGCTCCCCGATCCTGCGCAAACGCTCCCGGTCCCCGGCACCGCAGGACTCCCAAGGAGACGCCATGGTGGAAAAAGGCTCAGACCACTCGTCAGACAAATCCCCTTCCACGCCGGAGCAGGGTGTACAGCGTAGCTGTTCCACTCAGTCAGGCCGCAGTGGGGCCAAGAATTCCAAGGTGAGGAGTGAGCAAATGACTTTGATCAAGATGTGCATGTGTCTCCAGTTCTAAACTCTCTCATGCAGCACACTGGCTTTGTCCTGTGCCTTTTTTAGTCTGGCTAACTTTTCTCCTTCACCCCCCACCATACTTCTGATAATTCTCCTAATTGGGAGCCATTTGCGTACATCGGACTCCAACACAACTCTATCATCCTTTCAGTGACCTGAGTCCATGAGTTGCTGACGGCTTGTACTGCAGTTCTATATCGGCTTATATAGGCTAATCTTTTTGCAGCCAAGGCCCTGTTTTGTTGGGAGGCTGTATGGTTTTGAGAAGGACCTTGAAAATCAGCTGTTGCAATTACTTTTTATCATCTGGATCATGAAGAGCCATGGAACAAATACAGGTTCCTCTGTGCAGACCCTGTGAAGGGCCCATGCATTTCTCCAGTCCTGTCTAAGCCCGGTGTTGAGATGAGGTTCAAGTTGGACAGAATCAGTTTGCCAATCCTCTGCACATGGCCTCCTGTCGGTGCAGTATTATGGCTGTCTTGGCCAGGGTAGATGATATTTTCCCTAGAAGCGTATTACGTCTTTTGACCCTATTAGAAACAGCCTTGTCTTGGGGAATCTTGATTTTCTGTGAGCAGTGGGACCTGGTGAAACACATGTGAGGCCCTCTGAGCCAAACATAACCTTTGGTTGTAAACCTACTGCCAGTGGCATGTTGTAAGACAGCTGTCAGGAGCACTTGTGTTTTTCCAGATTTTTGAACTGAAGTATTTCAGCCTGAATAACTTCACGGTATCACAGGCATAACTCTGAAGGCTTGTGTGAATTGAGTTGTTAGATCTTTGCCCCATTTATTGCTGGATTGTGTCACACACACAAGCCTTCATCCACTCTCCTTCGTGGTCACTGTCAGCAGAGGAAACAGGATTCGCTGGCCCACATCCGTTGGGCTGAACTGATCTCTCCCCACTAAGGGGGAAGTATGTGAGTTCAAAAAGAGGGGCGAAGGGTTTTTTCAAGCTGAGTCATTTGTGACCTGTCAGTTCTGAGGTCGGACTTGCTTCCTGTGCACACAGTGACCTACAAACACTGCCCCAGGACAGCAAGGCTGGGTGACACCATCATGCATGTTGGTGCCAGCAGTCTGCAGTCTGTCCCCAAAAGCAAGCCATGCGGACAGGAGGCAGGCAGAAGGCAGGGCACGCTGTGTTTATAGCCACGCTTGGGGTATGCTCTGACAGGGAACTGGCATCCTTGGTAAGGGGGAATTGCAGAGGTGAGTTGCATTGCCCTGGCCTATGAAGTGCTGTGATTTAAGGCCATGGGAGTACAACTTTTACCAATACAGTGACTACTAAAGGCTGACTTTAATTCATGGTGCTTTTCACAAGGAAAGGGGGGGATATAATGCTTTCTGATGGGTTTGTGGGTTTTCCTTCTCTTGATTTGTGAGGTAATTTTTCTTCTTTCCTTAATTTCTTTCTTTTCATTCCTGCATGCTTTCTCTCCGATTAAGTCACACAAGCGCCTCTCCAAAGTAAGCCTTCTTTTTTCTTTCCTGTCCCCCACTGTAGAATTGTCTCATCACTCAGAAACCCTCCCCGTGGTGCTGAGTGGCGAACCCCAGTAAGGCATTCTCCTGGTGCGGCTGTGAGAATGTCAGCAAGAGCTCAGCCCAATGCTTGTAGCCAAGAAGCTGGTTTCACTTATATCACTGGGATCTCATTAATATTTGCTCACATGGTGTGAGAACTGGCCTGTTCATCACACTCCTTCAATTACTTCTAAGTAATTTTAGCCTTTGTTTTAAGGTTTGCTTTCCCTGTCCTTTGAAGTGAGCTGCTGTCTTTGCCAGGGAGAAATCTGCTGGCTTTGGTAGGCTGAACAGTACCATAATCCATTCTCTTTCCTCTCTTCTTACTTTATGGCTTTCAGAAACAAGAGTTCATCTCCATAACTTCTTGTCTGCTTTTTATGATGAATAGTAGCTTTGTGGCCAGTGATGTCAGCTTACTGCCCTTGCACACTTTCCTGTGTGATGTAAATATTAAAGATCAGTGATTTCAAATGAACCCAGCTTAAACCTGTTAGAACAGACCTGTCCCAAATGAATTGTGAGAATTCATGGGCTCGCTCTGAAAGGTAATAAGTAGAAGATCCCTCTGTGGGTGCTTGGATTAGAGATAAGCTCATCTGAGATTTGATCTCACATCTTCTCAGAAGAAGAATGTAAAAATCAGAAATGCAGATGGGATGCTTATTGGTCAAAGTGGCAAGCTGGTGGCATTTCCACGTATACAAGTGACATTAAACCGAGTGGTTTGAGTGGCTTAATGATCCACAAAATCAGTGCCTTGGCCTTTCCCTGGTTTATGGCTTAGGTTTAATTCTAGGCAAGTTCTCAGACAGCAGTGAAGTCTACACTGTGGCTTACTGTTTTTCCTTGGTCATAATGCCTCTTGTAATCAGCCTGACCTTGCATGATTGCTGGTGTCTGTTGGAAGCTTCTGTCTTTTTTTTAGACACATTGTCTTTTGCTTGGTAACTGTAGCTTGGATAACTAGAAATAAGGACTATGGGACTAATGTCTCAGGTGAGGTGTGAAAGAAGTTCTATGGAAAATGCACGTCTGGAGTAGCAGACAGTACTGAAAGGATTGCTGGTGTGTAGAGGTGTGTGGGTCAGGACAGGTCATGGCTAGGCTATGGTGAGCTGGAGGTGCTTTGCCTGAGCTGTGGAGAGCTTTGTTAGCAGAGGGGCTGGTGAGAAGAACACTGGGAGAGAGCAATGTGTGTGTAAAATGTATGTATAGTGGTACTGCGCTGTGCTTGCAGCCAGCTCCTTGCGTTTCTGAGAGGAAAAAACCAACAACTTCAAGACAATTACAGAAACAAGAGGGAAATGGATCTCCAGTGAGTGAGTTCAGTGCAAGGAAGCTGATGCACAGAAGGAGATCTGGGGCATGACCTCCACCAGCCTGTGTCAGAGCCTCCTGACCACGCTGCTCACCCACGGTCTGTGTATAGGGTGAGCCTAAAGCCATGTGAAGGCTGAATCTCTTTTCTGTGCTCCACAAGGAGACTTGCTCTGGTACAAGTGAGGAATCTCAGGGATAATAACCCCCTGATTCTCCTGACATAGATGATGATGGTGTCTGTTCAAGACAGGGAGAGGGGTAGGAACAAAGAACTTAAAGATTTTAAAATTTCCTTCCTCAGCCTCTTCTTCTCTTCCCACACATCTTCTGCAAGAATAATGGTCTGATTTTCCAACCTGTCTCGCTAATGAAATGAAACAGCTTGAGCCCATGAGTTTGATGCTGTGTTTATACAATTGCTGACAGATCTGCTTGAAGTCCCTTGCCCTCTTTTGTCTGTTGTGTTAATTGTCGTGCTGCAGTGCTGCCATCAGAGGGAGTACTTCACCAGGAGATTTAAGCACTGGATGACATCTGTAGGAAATCTTTTCTGGAGCTTGCTTTTCCGTGCTGTCCATCAGCGTGGCATGGACCAAACCACCTACAGGCGTGAGTCAGCTTTAGGTTTTTACTGGCAAACACTGCTGCTTCCAGAACAGCTTTCTGAACTCAGCACACACCCCCCCCCCCCTTTATGCTAGCAGCCAACAATGAAATACATATTTTTAACTCTTTTGCTTTTGCTTACGGATAAAAGTGATTTCCTCTGTGCTGCAAATTCTTCGGATTCTTCCCACTGTCTATAGTTAATAATGAATTCTAAGGATAAATACCAGATTAGGGGAAGGCATGAATTTGGATGTAGACCCTGGAGATTGTAGAACAGTTTAGGTTAGAAGGAGTCTTAGAAGGTCTCTAGTCCAAGCCCCTGCTCCAGGCAGGGCTGATGTGGTTAGATCAGGTTGGTTGAGTCTTGGCCAGCCGCATTTTGCAAACCTCCAAGACTGGAGATTCCACAGCCTTGCCGGGCCCCTGCTCCAGTGCTTAACTACTCTTGTTGTGAACAGGCTTTTTTCCTTCTATTTGAGTAAAATTTCCCTTACTGCAGCTTATGACCGTTGCACCTTAACCTTTCAGTGTGCGATTATGAGAAGAGTTTGGCTGTGTCTTCTCATATACCCCTCCTATTTGGTGGTTTGATCCCCTTTTAGGTAGTAGGTCATGAAATTCCGGTTGTTTTGACCTGGGGTGTCGGATTTGGGAATAAATGCCATCAATTTCTTTGAGTTATTTGACCGTGAACATTTAGAAGCCAGGTGAATAGCATAGATTTTGGAAGTAACGTAGGAATCTGTTCCGAGCTCTGCCTTCACCCTGGTTCTGTGCCTCTGTTTCCCCAGTTGTAAAATGGACTCAGGGATACTTCTAGAGCTCTACGGCACGTCATTCACTTGGCAAAAGGTTTTGGTTCCCCTGGAAGCAGCAGTATATAGGAGTGAGTTGTGATCCTGCTCCCAGTAATGCTAAAAGGTGGAAAATTGTGTTGGCATCAGGATAGCAGGCTGAACTTCATATGCGTGATTCGCTACTTCCCATCTGCACTGTAAAGCTGTAATCTTCCATAGCAGTACATGCAAATATGAGATCATTAAGCCAGGAAGATTTAGAGGAAACACTGTATTAATTAAAAGCCCAGGGAAAATACCCCATTTTTTGCCTTCCTTATTTTCTCCCAGGTTCTTCCTGGTTACAGCCACCATGTAACTATGAACTCTGGTATCTGCTCCTGTAGCTTTGTCTCTGCAAATGAGTGACATCTTTTCCACTTCTGTGTGCAACTCCATTCCTCTGTTACTTATTTATTTTCTCTTTTCAGTTCTAATGCTTATGGTTTCTTTTTCCAGTATGACAGACTTAACCTGCTCAAAGTAAGAATATGTGTTTCCTTTTTCTTTCTTTTTTCCCCTCCATTATACTGTCCCTTGATTTTCACAGTTCACATCCCCTTGTATTCTGACTCTCGGTAAGTTTAAAAAAAAGGTAAATAAAATTGAGGATAGATTTAAGGACGCAGTCTCCCTTCTCTTTGGACTTCCGGTAGTCCATTGTACCTGCAAAACATAGGGGTAAGGGGAAGGAATCTTGTCATGTTAAGAACACGTGGTGGAGGCAAAAGATGAGGCTTGGATGTCAGTATAATTATGTGGAAGAGTTTAGGAAAGGAGGAGCTGCAGAGCTCCTTTACAGAGGAGCCGTGGGTTGGGAAAATTCAAGTGTAAAGGGAGAAAAAAGAGTTACTGCAATTAATGCAGCAGAGGGGAATGAAATCCTGTTGCAGTGTGCTGACACCAGAACATGTGCATCCTGATTTAGAAGACACAGGGACAGCCGTGTCTCTGTTTTCTCTTTGCCAGCTATAGTTTGATTATGATTTTTTCCCCCCAGAAATTTCTGAGTTACGTCTTTTGCTTATTAGGGCGGACAGATGGCAAAACAAATCTGCAGGAAAATCACTCCATCTTAGAGCCTGTGCTCCTGAGGACAAGGTGGTGTGTACATGGATTAAGATTAATTCCCCTGATTTTTTTTTTCCTAGTGTAGGCTGAATTGCATAAGGCCTTTTTCCGTGTCCTACTTGCAGAGAAAGATTACTTCATCCAAACCATTTATGAATGAAGGGTATGGCCAAGTATGGAGAAGTGTAGAAAGTAAGAGAAAATTCCACTGATTAGTTCATGAGGCATACTGTGTATTTAAGTTCTTCAGTCCACAGTCTTTCCCCCATGGGATTTGGGGAAAGGCCTTAGGGATGTTTCTCTTTTTAACGTCAAACTTTTGTATATTGGCCTGTGACATATTCTGTATTACTGTGGGGTTTTTAATTAAGAGGCCAGTGCAGTGAAACTGGAAGAAATGCCCAAGGTTGCAAGGGATCCTTCAGAAATGTTGGCTCCATGAATGAGGTCCAGACGCCAGTAAGGCTGGTCTGCTGGAGAGGCATATAGGGAGCACAGGAGCTGGAAAGCAGGGAGGTGTAGGGAAAGAGCAGTGTAAGCAACCCCCTGTCTTCATAGAAATCTCTGGTCCAATCTGATCTCATTAACATTTTGCGCTTACTTTCCTATGGTGTACATCCTGTATGTCCTGTTGTGGGCTATCCCAGTGCAGGTAGTTTGTGTGTTTCTGTGAATATGAACTTAACTCTCAGAGTGAAACTTCCACAAGCTCTGTTAAAAGTCAGAGAACAATATGTTTTCCTTCATATTCCAGGCTGGGTACAAAGCTGTGAAAAATACTCCCAGTCCAAGGTCAGAAGCAAGATGACTTCAAAGAAAAAAATGCAGTGAAATATTGCTTCTGTCCTTGTATATTAGACTCGGCTCCCCCAGGCGTAATGTAGACATGCCATTGCTGGTTGGGAGAGGGGGACAGGCACAGCTGTGTGCCCGCTGACACACAACCTGCCTGGCAATACAGTGCCCCCAAGCTTCATCACCCCGAGGTAAATCCGCCCTATCGTGGGGGATGCCTGTGCTTTCTGTCAGTTCTGCTCAGAGTCCTGACTTTGGAAAGCCAGCCTGACTGGAGTGTGAAGCTCATTTCTTCCTCTCTGCAGATAAATCTCACCTCCAGCTGAAAATTGCCAAGTGTGACTTTCCAAGTTGACCTAGCTTTTTCATATGCTCCAGTGTGACATGTGGCGTGTCCTCTCAGACCATCTGAAATGCCATAAAGGACAAAAAAAATCACATGTGCAGATGCTGCAAAACACTGTGCACTGAAATTCTGAAAAAAAAAACAACCCAACAGCCTTTCTTTTTATCCTTAGCTTTTCTAGTGATTTTCTTCAGCAGTTTTCCTGGCTCTGTATGTGTCTCCCTTTTAAAATTTAAAATACTATTGAAAGTTTTGCCTGGTGGCTTTTGTGATTGAAATTGTGCCCCTGCCTCCTGGTAGTTCTTCGAGGGCTGATTTGCACAGGGTCCGTTGAACACAATGTGATTTTTGCAGCCTAGCCAGCAGACGTGGAAGAAGCCTTCAGAAGAAATGGCTGGCAATGACTGGGAGTAGCTCCTCTGTTGCTAGTGGGCGCTGCTGTCCTGCAGAACTGATTACAGCATGCGCGCCTGAGTGTGTGTGTGTGCGTGCATGCGGACATGCACACATGAGCCTGAATTGTTTCCTATTATGGACTCGTGCTTATGGATTTGTTCTTTGTTCCTGTAACTGGAAATAACTGTGTTAGACTGCACTGTGAAATCCATTGAAATATTCTGTTTAATCCCACTTTCACTTTACTAATTATACAAACCAGATTGGACCTAGTTTCTCTGTCCATCTTTCTGTTGGATCCTAAGATCTCTGTGCTAACTAATGCTTCTCTTTTATTTTTCCTTACAGAAAAGCCAGAGTTGGTATAATGTAAGTACTCCAGTTTCTCTTGTCCCTGGGTGAATACGGGCTGGGTACCAGGGCAGGGGGAAGGTGCAAAGGGGCTTTGAAGTGGCACTGGGGCATACTGACCATTTCCAAAAAGAGGAGATGGAAATGGCTCAGACCTGGCAAAGGAGGACTGACATCCGGAGGGAAAGGATGCCAGAGATAGCAAAAGCTTTGTCCTTTCAGTCACTCTTCCGATGATGTCCACATCCTGTACCTTCCGGTTTCTCAGCAGAGTTGGTTTTGATGTGGTGACAGAGCTGCCACCGTGCAAACCCTTTGCATCTCTCAGAGTGGCGCGGGCCGAGAGAGGAATTATTTTCTATTGACCTCACAGAAACACAAGCCATCTTTTGCTTCTGCCTTGACTGCATTTTCGTTCTGCAAAGCACAAGTGGCAGTGTTTTCAGTACAAAGCTGGTGGTGTGCAAATTTCCACAATCGGTATGACCTTTACATAGTTGAACACCCCCTCCCCCCCCACACCTTGACCGCTCTAAAGTAGATACCAGCAGTACCGTGCTTTTGTAGGCAAATGCAGCAGCTATTGCATGTTCAGCAACAGTTCCCACCTTCCGGCAGCCTGAGACGTTAGAACCAGTGATTCTGGCTGATACAGTGTGGTCAGATTTGACAGAGGCACGAAAGGCAGACTGACTGACTTGCTGTATGTAATCAGCACCAGGACAGTAGCAAGGACAGGAAAAGACGTGATCTCAGAAGCATAGAAGCAGTGGCATTAAGAATGAAGTATAAACCACAGGAGGCCAAACTGGTGGAGAAGTGGCAGATAAAGGAACGCGGAGTGAGGCGGTTTGGGCAGATGCACAGGCCCACCAGGCTGCTGCAAAAATGTGCATCTGTGGCCAAGGCTGAAGGTGACTTTTGCTTTTACGCAAGGGCTGCTTCTGACTGTAGCTGCTGAGATCCATACCTGCTGCATGATGCTTTGCTGTGGTCTGCTTCTGTGGGTCTCTTGTGTTTCCATGTCCTCTCTATCTTATCTTTCTGTTCTCTTGTTTTTCCTCCATATATTTTCAGCATGAGAGACAGTACATCCGGAGAGTAAGCACTGGCTGCATTTTTTGTGGTTTCCCCCCCAATTATTTTCCTTTAGAAAACAAAAAACCCACCCATGTTCTAATTAGTTGAGACATTTTGGCCAGATAAAAGCAGCTATGTGGAAATACGGGTGGGCGGTGAACTCCAGGAAGGCAGTCAATCCTGCTTGTCAGTATTACTACTGTTAAAATTTTGCTAATGTGTCTCCTTGATATAGTTTATTTTCTTTGCCAGCTTGTTCCAGGCAGGATTTTTTCTGGCATTTGGACCATTCTGATTCTTCTATTCCTTTCCGGAGAGCAGCTCTAGAAATGAATTTGTGGAGGCTACCCCTTCACAGAGCCTTACAGTTTCCTTTACTCAACTTTTCTTCATTTTCATTTACCATAAACTTTACTATCCCTACAGCAAATGTGCTCCACGTTGTTCTTGGTGCCAGTTCAGCAGCCCCAGGTGCCTGTACAAACATAAACCACAAATATAGTCCTTACCTCAAAGAGCACATGGTCTTCAAAGATCCTCAGAGCATCTGTGGTCAGAATGCCAGTTTTCTAAGATGACTTCATTTTTTGCTGCTTTTAACTGGTCTTTTTGTCTTTGTAGCACTGTACCCCTCTTTGCCAGTTGGAACCCTTCCTTTTGCCTCTCCTGGATACCTTTTTCTCTACTTCTTCCTTAAGATGCTACCAACTTGTCTCGCCTTGTGTGCTCTCCTTCTGATCCTACCAGTGTTTTTTGGGTTTGACATCCTTACCAGATCGAGAAGTGAGAGAAAAGGGGTGAACCAAGGTCATGGATTGGTTTGGCAGACCTGCCTTTTCTTGGTTTTGGTGTGCTTTCTCTGCTTTGTTTTCCAGTGGACAAATGCATACTGGTCCAGCTGCAGTGTGAGGTTTAGAAAAGAGCACCAGTTTGAGAATAAATATACTCAACCTTATGGAGTTGGCTTTGTGGTCATGTCCTCGTGGTGGAAGAGCAGACCATCACTGGGCTGGCTCAGTTCACTAGCGGCTGAAAGGAAATGTCCCTGGGGTGTTTCTCATGCCTTTAGTGAAGAACCACAGAGATGGAGACTCTGGTTTGGAGGAACTTTATTCTTACGGAGTAAAACGCAGTTTGTTGGTCAGCTGTGGTTTAGGCCCCACCCGTCTGTGCTTTAGCCATCAGGATGCAGTTTGCGTGTGTCTGCATGTTGAATTATTGTTAATTGATATATTATTTTAAAAACAAATGTTCTCTGTAATTTTGTTTACTGAAACAGAGATGCGACTTACTCTGCAGATCTGATGTGCTTAGGGAGGTGGGAAATTTGTGTTTTGCTTCTCTGATGGCACGAAGGATGAGGCCACACTGGCTGTGGGGGTGGCAGGAACTCCGCAAGTTGGTAGAACGAATTTGTCGCCCAACGGATGTCGTTAAAATTAGAGACGAACTGGAGATACGTTGCTGCCAGGGACAAAAGCTATCTCCTTTTTTCTCCTTCTCTCTGGGCTTTGGGTGAAGGGCCCTGTTTTCTGAGTAGCTCTCAGTTTTCCTGTCTGGAGGTCAGCGTACAGTTGAGGCACTGAGCCTAGCAAGGCTGCCACAGTTTTTTCTGCCTACTTCTCTCTCAGTTGGACTGCTGATCTTTCTGTTTCACTGACTATTCCTAAATTAGGCTTTGTGTCTCCAATATTCTACAGCATTTCTAGCTGCCGCTCTATAGCAAGGCTTACTTCTCTAAATTGTCTGCTGTAGTCCCTGTGCTGATGGACAACAGGCATCAGGAGAATCTGCAGAGTATACTCCTGGGAAAGAGAGTAAGATGATCTTGAAAAGTTACAGGAAATACAGTTGACACCAGCGAAGAGGTCAGATTTATATCTGTCCACGAGGTTTTCAGTTTACTATGTAGATCCCAAGGTCTGCCCTACTCTGTACTCTTTGTTTATCCATGCACGTTCCTTTCACCTGCCTTCTCTTTTGCAACCACGTTTGGATTTGGTTTTTTTCTTAAAGCTTCTTCCTACACCTACCTGAATATCCTCTCCACCCATGTGCAGGATAGCCCCAGTCTGGTTACTGGGGTGCAAAAATTAAAGTGAAAAGACACTAATTGTCTCTTTCAGATGTTCTGAAACACTATTAGAAATGTTTGCTGTCCTAGTAAGTCTGAACAGATCAAGAGGAGCACAGTTCTACCCACTTGTCTTTGGGAGAGCAAAGTCTGCACCGAGTGGGACAGGAGCCCTGCACCTGCGGTTCTGCAAACAAATGCTATGCACACAGGGCAACTTTCAGCCTGGCTTGCGAGAGGTGAAAGCCTCAATAAGAAATGCAGTCAAATCCAAGTAGGCAGCCATGTGTAGGAGAGAGCCCTAGGTTTTCCTTTGGGGAAACTGCGGCAAAAGCCTGTGCGCTAGGAGTTAGGAGGTTCGAAGGACCTTTCTTTGTGGAGACTTGTGAGCAGTGCTTGAGCTCATGAAGAACAATGTCAAGCAAGGACAGGACTGAACGCCGTAAGAAACTAGCCTTTGCTGGTCTCGATGTGCTGTCCTTTTTGTGCAGTAATCTCCTGGATACCCTTCTAGATAGAGTGGAGGGGAAACTCAACTGCTGGAATGAGTAAAATGTTCCCTATGAAGACAAAGCAAGAGAGAATATTCATGATTTTAGGGAAAACATCAGAAACAGCTTTCCAGTGGATGGCAGCCTGAGTCTGCCTCAGCAACAGCAGTCATGCAAACAGGGTTTGTTGCAAAAATCCAGGCCTGATGGTGAGTTAGCAAGGTGCAGAACAAACAGCCTTTTTCTCTGTAAATCAGTGCAATCATCTTTTAAGTTCCGGTGGCTATTTTGCCAAACTGTTTCTGGAGCGCAGTGTCTTTCAGGTGTTTTTCATAGGCAATTCCCTTCAGATTTTCCATGATTTTAGGTATATGGATTACCAGGCCTGGCACGGTTAGTGTGGTGTAGAGGCAATAAACTAGAAGTGAGCTTTTGGTGCAAGCTCACGTGGTGATGAATTCAGATCCACTTTCCACACCAAACGGCCAGTGATAACTTTGAAGCTTCTTCCTCTGCTGTTCATTCACTTATAAAAGGGGGGAGGGAAGAAGAAAAAAACCTGAGACACCAAGACCAGGTTTGAAAGAAATGCTGCGGGGCAGGTGGCCAGTTTCTTTGCTGGCATTAATCAACATAGCAGTCCTGCTGTCAGTGGGGTCTAAATGCTCCCGCACAAGCAGGGAATGTATTCTGTTCTTTACCAATAGTTTCCCTGTTCTGTCCAGAAGCAATGTAAATCTTCTCTAAAGACTTAAGAGCAAATATATCAGTAACACAAATCGGGTAAGATTTTCCTTCCCCCTTTTCTCTCTGCCTCTTGACATCTCTCCTCCTCACCTGTTTTCTGTGACGTGTGTTGTACAAGGCTACACCTTTCTCAGTTCTTACGTTATCAGACTTCCCAGTCCTGTCCCATGCCCCAGCAACAGTTGCTTTAAATTTCCTGTCAGAGGGTTTGTTTATTAACAGGGAGATCGTACCACGGGGAGTCACCCTTTTCTCCCCATTTCCCCCACCGAACCTCTTCTCTCCACCCTTCGCTGTGCCATCCTGTCCCATCTCTCTCTGTTTGCAGTAGAGTTAATGTTTGCTGTCTCCACCTCCAGGTTAGCTCTTCCCATCACTTGTGCCGTTCATCTCTGCAAAGGGAGGTGGGTAGGTGTGTAGACAGAAGCATCCTGTGGGATTTTTTTTGCATAAATCCCATAAACAGTTTCCAGCACAGAGGGCCATTCAGTAAAGCAATGTAGGTGCCCTGCAGATGTCTGTAATCCTAACTCCTTGTCCTTGCCAGGCTACAGTAATTTTGTTTACTGTCCCCTCATCTTGGGGCAGCAGATGGATGCACTGCTTCCTTCCAACAGGGCTAAATGGAGAAACGGGGGTGCTGTGTCACACCAGCAATGCTTTCGTGGTGCATCTGAGCAGACAGAGCGCTTGTCAGCTCTTCCTGTGAATGAGCAAACTGCGGCCACAGCCCTGCAATGAAACTGCAGCTTGTTCGGGGGTTTTGGGGGTTTGTTTTTCTGAGATGTGTGTGCCCAGTTTGTTAGGAAGAATGAGGATTTTACATCAGAGTACTTGTTCCCACAGACTCAGCATCATGGCTGAGCGGCACTGGTGTCATCGTGTGTTACGTGTGCATTTCAGCACTGCAGCGGAGAGATGGAGAGGCTGGGAGGGAAGAGGGGTACAGGGAGTTCCAGCGTGCCAGGCAATCTTCCTGGGACCTGCAGGGAGTTCATTTGCTGGAGCCTGAAGTAGCCCTTGCTCTTCACGGCCGAAGTGACCCGTCTGATGAATGAAACCTCGCAAAACCTATGCTTTTTGGGGGAGCTCAGAGACGCATGTAGGAGGAGCAGAGCCCTTAAGATTTCTAGCTCTTCGGGTCTCACATGGCTGATTTCTTGCAGCTATGTTCTTTAGGCTGGTCTCTCCTTACTCCCCTCACGCCTCCCCCAGCACACTCTGTCCAACAACTTTCCATTACAGGAAACATCTGCTGGGAGGCAGGGCTGTGCCTGGGTTATTGCAGGGCATTGGCCGGCAGAATTACCCTGCTACAGTAACTTAAAGCATGTGCGAGTCATTTTGGTATCTTCCCCACCCGCTCCTTCCATGAGAAACGTTAACAAAGACTGAAACCGCCTTTAGGAGCAGAGCGGGACTAAGGGGAGAGCGAGGCGGGCACTGAAGGAGTAAGAATAACTGCTTTTCTGGTTTCAAAGGGGGAAAAAAGCAGCTGAAGTCTCTGAGCTGTTTAGCATCCTGTTCAGCCCTGGAAACTGCAGCTAGATCTGTGAATTACAGCTGGTCCGGTGTGGTCCCGGTGGTCGGAGCTATTTCAGTTGCTGGCTCTGGCAGTCCTGGGCGCTGGCCCTCGGTCGGGAGTTGCAGGTGCCTTGCACTGGGACTGCTCGGGCTGTCGGCACTTTTGCGGTGCTTTTTGAAGGGATGCCCGCAGCAAGAAGCTGGCGAGACTAAGCAGAAGAGCACAAAGGTTGCCCACCAGCACGCTTACCCTAATGAGCCACTTTTTCAAAGTCCTCTGGAGGGCAAATCTTCTCCCGGATCTGCAGAGGCCGCTAGGGCAGATGACCTGAATGTGAGCAGGAAAGTAGGGGAAGGCACGTAAACTCCTGCCAAGCTGCTGTATCTCTTTCGACTTTGAATCTAAACAAGAAGCGGTGACAGCAGGAACAGGAAAAGCAGAGTTTGAGAACACGGGGAGCTGCAGAAGTGCTGAGGGAACGCTATGGATTCCTTGCTGGAGTGCGGGGCTCTCTGCGATCTTATGCGGGATGGAGAACTGCCGTGTCCGCTGTGGGACCTGGAGGGGCTTGTTGACTTATCGCAAGAAAATGTCAGCCGTGGATCAGATGAAATTCCAGCCGTGAGTGTCTCTAAACAGAACTGTTTGTTACTGTAACAGAAGTTCTGGTGCTAAGGAGAAGCGTCTGCTGTAGTACAGTTTTTAGACAGCTCAGAACATCCCTTTCTGCGAGGAAGGGAGGGGAGTGCTCCTCCACGTGGAAACTGTACTGCTAAGTTAGGTTGCTGTAATGCACTGAACACAAAACTCAGAGCTGATCTTAATCTCTATTCCTCCCTTCCTTTCCCATCCTATCTGCATGGATGGAAATGTTGGGCTCGGGCTCTTGCTGGAGCCCATCTTTGTCCAAGATCTTTTCCAGATGTTCAGGCTAGAAGTTTGGTAAGGAAAATCCATATTTCTGTCACCTGATGGTCAGCAAGTTTTATTCAGAAGTAAGATACTTTCCTTTGGGTCCACAGGACTAGAGCAAACATCTGAAGTGCTGACTTGGTGTTAAAAAATACTGTTTATAGTTCGTTGAATTGGTGTGAGGAAGAGGGAATGCTTTTGGGAGGTGGGGGGTCGTCTGTGTTTCCTTTTTTGCTTTGACAGCATTTGACAATTTTGTAAGGCTAATGCTAAATACCCTTCATATTCCTCCCACCTCTGTGACCCCACCACTTCTCAAACAGAAGCTGCCTTGTATTGTCACTTTGATTTTCGGGGCCCTTGCTGGGAAGCGCTGAGGTGTGCCCACCTTGCTGCTGTGGGAATTTGTATTGCGCAGCTGGAGGAGGTAGGAGAGGGTTGTTGAGAGGAAAAGGAGACAGGGAGGGAAGAGGTGGTACCCCAGGTCTTCCCTACATTTGTGGGAGAAAGAACATGATAGGTTAGATGGCAGATACGGGCCTTCCGAATTTGCACCCGTCTCTATTTTTGTCAACTCTGCCTTCAAAAGATGTTCTGGCTATTACGAGCAGCTGTCAGCATGGGCATGGTGTGTAGGAGGTGGTCTAGTGTGAACAGAGTCACGTTATAGTTTAGTAAACACCAGGGGGAAGTCAGCTCCTGGTCTCCCTCCAGCCAACAGCACCCTTTTCTCTGAGGCCTTCCATGAGGCCAAGCATCTGCAGAATAAGCACAAACATGGATGAGTCCCTGCGAGAGCCCCTTCTGAACCCCACAAAAGTGTTCTCACTGTACCAGTGGGTAGTTAGTTGTGTGTTCACTGACTGCCAGGTGGAGCATTTGATGGGGAAAGGCACAGGGATAACTGCATTATTCCTGAGCTCTTGATGACAGTGATCCTCTGGCAGGGCTGCAGATGAGCTAAAGCACCTATTTTATGGCATTGCTGCGCTGTTACTGGGAGAGCTGGGGACTGGCAGCTAACTGATGGGTTGCAAACAGGGCATGTGTCATACCTTGTACAGTCTAGGATTGCAGGAAGAGAGATTTCTCCTGCAGCCACAGCTTCCATGCAATTCCATTTTGCTACCTAGCAGATACGGGTATAGCCCTTTCACTCTGTACCTGCTCTTCCAAGTCAGGTTCTCCTCTTCTTCTCACTTAATGCACTAAATCCCAAATCCTCCCATCTGTCTGTCTGCTGTGATGGGAGCTCCTAGCCTCATGCTTTGTAAGTGAACCTGATCCCCCTTCTCCTTACCAAGGTGTTCCTGTTTTCCCACTCCGTTTCTCTGTACTCATGCCTGCCCCTCTCTTTAACAGGCACTCTGTTATTTGCAGGTGTTGAGTCCAACATACAAACAACGGAATGAAGATTTCAGGAAACTCTTCAAGCAGCTTCCTGACACGGAGCGCCTCATCGTAGGTAAGGTCAGCCTTGACACCTTGATGTGGTGCTCTGTTATACTGGCCCCTGGTTGGGGAGGAAATCCAGCACAAGTGCATGCAGCTTTTTCTTCTTCAAAGAGATTGCCACCAAGGAACAAGCCCATTGTGTCTGTCTTGTGCACAGACTGAACCCCTCCTCACCATTTCTAACAGGTTTCATTCGTTTTGCATTAGGGACATCAACACTGATTTGTATTGGCCACAGCTCTGTTTCCTCATGATTTGAGGAGCGTGTTTTCCTCCACAGTGCTCCCCCAAACCTGACTGTGTGTTAGTGTTTGAGCTCTTTCCTCGTTTGGTCAGGGCTGAATGCCTCAACATGCATACCACTGAGCTTCCCTTGTGTCTAACATCCCTGGTGCTCTCTGCTCACACATGACTGCCCTTCCCATATCCATTTAGGCTCTGGCCGTGCAGCTGATTAGTAACTGCCTAGCGCATTGCATCTGTTCTTTTATCTTATGTAACTGGTGATCTCATACCATGTCTCATACTGTTGAAAGATGCACGTCCTAGCAGAGGAACAGAAATTGTTTAGGGTGCTTAAACTGGGAGTTAAATGAGCAATGGCACTAGAAGGCAAAAAAGAAAAGACAGATTAAAATCTGGAAATAGTACATATACTGCAGAATGACCAGCTAATAAGGCAAGATCATCAGTCAGGAAGAGAGATTGTCTGTGACGTGCCCTTGGGAGGAATCGTAACCTAGTGGACAGAGCAGCAGCTGTGGCTCAGTTCCTTCTGGCTCTGCCTTCGTCTTTCTGTGGAGTTGTGTCGAGTAGCTTCTCTTTTCTTGATGTTGCTGCTTATTCTCACCTTTTGGCTGTCCTGTCTTCTGGTTTTGGTGCTCCTAAGTTATCATCTGTTGTCTACCCACAGATTACTCATGTGCGCTCCAAAGAGACATTCTCCTGCAGGGCCGCCTCTACCTCTCTGAAAACTGGATCTGCTTTTACAGCAACATCTTCCGTTGGGAGACACTGGTAAGGCTGCCAGACTGCGGCATTGAGCGTGTGTTTTATGTCAGCATGTTTGCTGGCGTTGCTTTAAAAGCACTCTTCTCGTTGTCTTTCTCATCAGTGTCTCTCTTTACCTGTGTTCTTTTTCTGCCTTCCCTTTCCCGCATGGCTCTGACTGTAGCTGACAGTTCGCTTGAAGGATGTCTGCTCGATGACCAAGGAAAAAACAGCACGGCTCATTCCTAATGCCATCCAAGTTTGCACTGACACTGAAAAGGTACATCCTTGAAGCTTCCACTTACGGGGCCACCCCTTATGGCTGTCAGGGGCAGGGGAACTGTGTTGCGGGATCTTTCCAGACTGACTGCTTGTGCTACTTGGGGCCTGGGAGGAAGCACCAAGGGAAAAGGGTGCAGAGCTGCTGCGGACCTCGGGCTTGAGCCTGGAACACATGTAGCTCATACGTGGGGTGTGGGGCCAGGTAGAAGGTCCAGGTTATGTAGCAGCACATCTATAACAGAACTGTTTCTGTGCTCAGACCTGCTCCCTTGGGTAAGAGGCACCCAGCTTCTCTGCGAGGCCTCCATGAGCTTCAGTTTGTGCCCCAGCACTGAGCAGCTGTGCTGTGTGGCTTGCTCAGTCCCTCTGTGAACTGTAGCTGGAAAGTGACCCAAACAGGCTTGACTCTTCTTCTTCTTCCCTTTTTTGGTCCTTTTCTGAACTGTTTTTTTCTCTCCATCTCTTCCCATTCAGCACTTTTTTACTTCCTTTGGGGCTCGAGACAGGACATACATGATGATGTTCAGACTCTGGCAGAATGCTCTCCTTGACAAGGTACAGAGACCAGCTCCTCAGTGGTGGGGTGGGATGAAAGGGGGGTGATGAATACATGCAGAAACATAATACCTGTGACTAATGTGTGGGCATAAAAGGACATAGGGACAGTAAGCACATGTTTTTAGGCAGAGCAGGTACATAACAACAGGTGCAATTCTCTCTTTCCACATGGAATTCTGTCTAGGTACAGGCATGTCTCGCACACGCAGTAGATATCCCTTTGCCTCTACTGAGGTGCGGAAGCGTGTATCTCGCAAAGAACGTTTTTTGAGGTCTCTAATTCAAGTGAAACAGCCCAGAATAAAGCAGTTCAAAATGCGACAGAAACAGCTCACTGCACAGGCAAAGCTCTTAGTAAGTCTGTGCTTCAGAAGCGTAGGGTTCAAGATAGGACAGAAAAAGAGCACGTGTTCAGGGCATCCCAAAACCCAACGAGAACAGTGGTGGGTGCGGGGTGCACTGGACCAGGGCTCAGTGGGTTGTATTTTAAAATAAAGCAGGGGTGTGCACCTGCTATGCCAGAGGCCCCATATATCCTATATATGATCTGAGTATCTGTTGCCCAGTCCACTGCAGGAGTGAGACTCACGATCTGATCTGACAGTGCTACCAGCATTTCGAGATGTTGTGGCGTGAGTTCATACCATACTGGAAGGTTTAAGTAATCAAGCACCCAGAATACCCTGTCCTGAAAATCGGGGTAGTATTTAGTATTCAAAAGGATCGCTTTGCATTGGGCAGCTTGTTGTTGCTACCCTATGTTGTAATTTGATCAGCCTTTTGAAGTTCCTAACAAAATTCAGTGCCCTTGGTTTCAAGGTCAAAGCAAATGGGAACAGAGACATGGTGTGATAAAGGCAGGAAACCCTTCCAGAGCTCTGGGAGGGAAAGAGCCGAACCCATTTTTCCTGATAAGACATGTGGATTAGAGTGCATGTGTGAAGAAGGTGAAATGGAGTTAGATGTTTTTCTGGATAAAAGTTTCTTATTAAGTTTTTTTCCCCATTATTTGGTTGCTACTTTTGGGAGCTAGAATAAAAATTTCCTGCCTTGGTCATCAATTTCTGTTGGTTAAAAATCCATCCCCTTTCATCCCTGCCCCACATATTTAAATCACAAGCTCTCCTGCCCCATTCCTTAAGGACCTCAGAACCCAGTCGTACAGTGATCTTGCACGCCTGAAAAGCTGGGCTTTTGTGAACGGTCGTGATAATTCATTTTGTCTTTTCAGCTGGAAGTATATATGAGCTTTTCACAGTAGTATCTGGTGAGAAAAACTCTTTTTGATTTTAAACTGCAACAGGAAATGTTTTTCTCTGTTACTGTTTTAGATCATTTTCCCTGCAGCTATAATTCTTTAGGCAGCTTTAATTTAAACAAACTTGGAGGGGAAAAACCTCGTAAGGCATTAGGGTTTCGTGTGGTAGGAGACATGAAATGGAGGCACAGCAGAAGAGGTGGGGAAAACGTGTGTGGAGGGAAATGCAGGTTTACTGCTTACATTATTACACACACAGCGTTGTAGTAGCAGAAAATCTCATTTCATGTGCTGCTCTGGGTGTGGCCTCATGTTGGCTTTCTGGTAGACTTAAGTAACATGAGATTGTGGCATGTAAAAATAGCAAAGTCAGATTTTAGGGCAGAACCTGGACTGATGGAGAAGGCTTACTTGGTGAAAGGGCCTCTCACTGCTTGATGGGGGCAATCTGTAAGCCAGCTTGGCCTAGCAATCTAAGGATACGTACGCCCGCAGCCTTAGCCAGCACGGAGCTGTGCTAGCCTGCCAGTAACACGCAATCCACCGGAATTCAGAAGATGTGAGCCTGTCAGAATCTCTCACTTCTTTCAGGGCAAGCAATGTATTACTCCTGACAATGGCAGTTCCAAAAATTCATTGCATTCTGGTATTCTCAGGTGAAAATGTATGCTGTTCTCTGTTCCTCTTTTAGCCTCTCTGTCCAAAGGAGCTCTGGCACTTTGTCCACCAGTGTTACGGGAACGAGCTGGGTCTGACCAGTGATGATGAAGACTATGTGCCTCCTGATGATGACTTCAACACAATGGGGTGAGTGCAGAGGAGTAAAATCTGCCTGTGATGAAGAAAAGATGGCCTCAGGAGAGCCGGAGTCCTGATATAGTGCATACCTCAAACTGGTTATTGTCCCTGGTGAGAGATTCTGGGTTCTGGCCAAAGGTTTGCCCTTAAATGTGTAATGCCTAAAAAGCTTGATCTTCCCTGCACTGAGCCATTTCTGCTTCTGGTCAGACTGGAAACTTCATAGAAGTATTCTTACTTGCTCTGTGTGTCCAGTTGTAGCTGTACTGAGAGGGGTAAACATAAAAACCTGTGTTCTCTGTGGTGTCTCAGCTACTGTGAAGAAATCCCCGTGGAGGAGAATGAAGTCAACGACAGCTCCTCAAAAAGCAGCATGGAGGCCAAGCCAGAAGCTAGCCCTCAGCTGCCGAAGAAATCTGTCACTGCCAGCACGTTGACATCTACGGGAAGCAGTGAAGTGCCAGCCTCGGTAAGTGTTCTTCCTCCGCTGCAGTGGCAGCAGTAATCCCTTTCTCTGGGATCCAGCTGTTAATCCATGGATGTATGAGGTAACCGTTTACCCTGCAGCTCCTCTTCCACTGCAGCTGACCTCAGTCCTCGAGTCAGTGATATCTGTGAGCGTTTGGCCAAGAAAAAGTGAGCAAAGCCTGTCTGTCCTAAAAGCCAGTAAACTGGGACTCTCAGCAGCCAGGGCATCTTCCTTTTTATGCTTTTAGGTGAAAAGAAATGGGGTGTTGGAGATAAAAGTTTCCCGGCCTTCAGTTATTCCCTAGGAAACAGCGTGTGCCCTCATAGTATTATGGCAGAGCAGACCTTGTTCAGATCTAACCTCAGATTTTCCTAGCTGTGTAGGGCTTGTTGGGGAGCAAAACCAGTATTGTTTGTATGCTTGTCTGAACAGACAAAAAGCCTTGTTGTGTATGTCCCAGCATGTGGTTTTTTGAGAGGAGGTGATCCAATGTGTCTATGTGTTTTACAAACATCGTACGGTCACCTTCCTCCTCTCTGTATTACTTCATTCCCAAACATGCTGAGGCCAAATGTTCAAAGGTTTGAAAATTGGCCCACAGATGTAAAGTTCTCAGAGGTGACCCCCAGTTTCCAAGTGCTGATCTTGCCCTCATTGTGCTCTTTCCTGGCTGCAGTTTGATGGAGTGCTACCAGAAGCGGAGGAGGCCGTGGCAGAGAGTCCTGTGGAGAAAGATCTTGGCATTGCAAATATCATGGGAGAGAAGATAGAGGTCATCGGGCCCGTGAACTCCCCTTCCCTAGACCTCAATGACAATGAAGACATTCCCACCGAGCTTAGTGACTCCTCAGAAACCCATGATGAAGGTATGCGGGAAAGGGCCATGCCATTGGTGTCGTTCCCAGCCTTCTCTGGTCCTTTCCAGTGAGGGACCAGAGCGGCAAATACCAGTGAGGGACCAGAGCGGCAAATACCAAATTCCTTTTCTGGACCCTAAGAGTTCAGGGGATGCAGGGAATTCCCATCCTGGGCTGCAGAAGGTGACTGTGGGGGTATTTGGAAGAATGTCCCTAAAATAACCTATGTAGTTAATTACCCCTTCTCATGTTTCCCCACAGGGGAAGTCCAGGCCTTTTACGAGGATCTGAACGGCCGTCAGTATGTGAATGAAGTGTTCAACTTCAGCGTGGACAAGCTGTATGACTTGCTTTTCACGGACTCCCAGTTCCAGAGGGACTTCATGGAACAGCGACGGTTCTCTGGTAAGCTACTGCTGGCAAAGCCCGGTCACTGATGGAGTCTGCCTTCCCTGCCAGGTACAGAGACCTGTACAGAAGGAAGGTCACAGCACGTGCCTTGGAGGCGTAACTACCCCGATGATAGAGGGATTGGGTGATATTCTGAGCAGATCTTGCAGGCCTTTATTTTTTAATGTCAGCTAAGGCCCAATCCTGTGTTCAAGGCTTAGCAGTGTGAGGAAGACTCTCTTCTAGCTCCACAGCAGACACCGGCATGGACTGCACAGTTAACAGAGCAAAGAGAGTGTCCCTTGGCATGCTGTAGTCCTCCTTTCCCTGTAACTGTAGGTTTGCTGAAGGAGATACGTCCCCAGCCTCTCCCCTTACCCTTGAAAGAGGGGAAAGTATTCACGTTTAGTACAGGAGACTTTTCTTTCACGCTCAGTTGAGCAGACAAGCTCTCCAAGGGGAAGGAAAGCCTGTCCTGAGCCTGGGGATACAGCTGTGCCTTTCCCTAGGGACCTGACCCGAGATCCCTCTCCAATTACTTGAATGGAATATTGTTTTGTCCTCTCAGATATTATCTTTCATCCCTGGAAGAAGGAAGAAAATGGCAATCAGACCAGAGTGATCTTGTACACCATTACCCTCAACAACCCTCTGGCCCCCAAAACTGCCACTGTCACTGAGACGCAGGTACGTGAAAGGGGAGCTGGCGTGTAATGCTTTGTAGCAACACTTCTGTGATTAATTCTTTTGACTTGGGCATGCTGCTTTGCATGTTTTCATTCTCCCTGTCCATTTTCCTTTACACATTTTTCACGTATTAACTAGCTACCCAGTATCACCGCACATACGAATAGCTAATGTTACACTCGCGCTCGATTGCATTGCCAGGAAAGGACCATAAATTTTCCTGCAAAAGCAGATGAGTTTGTAAACGAGCCAGCACATTCTAACAACTGCGTCTGTCACCCGTACTGCTGGTTTTTGAGCTGCGGTCAGTCCAGCAGATATTAGTCATGAGCAGGGCACAAGAAAGTCAGATACTACCTGACCAGTTCTCCCAGCTCTACAGAGAGATGTCCAGGCTTTTTTATTACTGGTGAGGACAATTAGATGACCTGTTTAAAAAGGTAAAATACGGGAGCATCTGCAGGGCACTGGGAAGAGCCAGACTAGCTGTGTCTAGTGGGTGCTGCAGCTGGAGAGGGAGAAAAGGCCTCCTTCTGTGTCCAGTAAATACTGAGATTCAGTGCTCGGTAAATACTTGGTGAATACTGAGAGTTAGCTTGAGGGAATCCTAAGAGGAAGTCAAGAAAAAATGGGGTGCCTGAGCATTACATTTCCTGGAGAGGAGAATCCCACCGGCAAGGTGTACCTTGTAAGGAGGGGATGAAGCGTGCTGTCCAGAAGCAAAGACTCTGTGCAAGGGAAGATAAGAGGAAAAAAAAGGGGAGAGCAAAGTGATGGGCGAAGGAACGGTACGCTTTCAGGCAAGCAAGGACAGGGCCTATTTTATTCTGAGTTTGAGGCCAGCCACTGAGGCCTGCTTTGCTGTGTCCTCACTGCAGGGGTAAGTGGAATAGTCTGTAAGACAAGCTAGGCTTCTGCATACAGATCTGCAGTTAACTGTGTCCGTCCCCGTTGTGAGATTTGTTCTGGGCAAAAGAAGGAAGCGGATCTGAGGAGCGTTTGACGTGTTACGGTGTTTAGAATCGCAGAATAATTTATGCCGGAAAGGACCTGTGCTCCAAGCAGGGCCATCTCTGATTTTAGATCATGTTGCTCCCTGACAAGCCAGACATGAGTTTAGTGAGAGGATGTAACGCTTGCAGAGATCCCAAAGAACCGGTCCTGACGGGGCACTGTACGTAACTACGTCTGTGATACAAAGTGCTGGAGTGCTGCTGGCACTGAATGCCCTTTTGAAATACGCTCCCAGGAAACATCTGAGCGAAACGCTTGGTTTCCGTGAGCACGCCTTGCCTTAAAGGTGAGCTTTCACAGACAGGCTGCAGAGGTGGGGCTTGGGCGTGGGTACGGTCTCTTACCTGCGGTAGAGCTTCATCGAGGGCAAGTGAAGGTGCCCGTGGCACAAAGCCGTGTTCTAACCAGACTAATAGTTGCCTTGCATGCTGTCTTTTATGCAGACAATGTACAAAGCCAGCCAAGAAAGCGAGTGCTATGTCATAGATGCAGAGGTGCTAACTCACGACGTCCCCTACCATGATTATTTCTACACCATTAACCGCTACACGTTGACTCGTGTTGCCAGAAACAAAAGCCGACTCAGGTACACTTCTTGTGGGGTGAAGAGCTTTACTGATTACCAGAAGTCACCGTTGGGTGGGAGTTGTGCTGTTTGTGTCTTAGGGGGAACTTAGCCGTTATTTTTTTGTCCCGTTGCCAGAACGCTGCTATCACAAAGCGTTACCGCAGGGGCAGCTGCCTACTGTGGTGACACTCAGGAAACAATAGACACGATGCAGAGGGGTTACAGCTGGGTCAGGATTTACAGGCTTTTCTTGCCCCCTTCTGGGAAGCAGTGGTGTGCGGGGAGGGACCCATTGTCATACACTATCATGTGATAAACATGGGATAATACACGTGATAAACAACAGGACATACTTCCAGGGACTATGCCCCTGAGACGCGCTTGGGGGGGGACAAGCAGAGGAATTTGGTACCAGGCAAAGCGATAGGCTTTTGTGTTTGACCTTGATAAGTCATCTAAATGTCGGCCTGCCACGTGGCCGAAGGGCTGGGGAGGCCTCTTGAGGGAGCCTCTCTTGAGGCCCTCCTGCCGCTGCCTTTGGAAGGACTTTTCATGCAGTGCTTCCCCTCCAGAAACGCAAAGGGCTGAGACCACTCCAGAAATAACAGTGCGCGTGATTATTTCTCATGCTTACCTTGACAAAGGATTGTGAGTTGATGTGGCCCCCAGGAGGCAAAACTGGGAGAATGACTTTCCCTTCTTCTCGTAGGGTTTCCACAGAGTTACGGTATAGGAAACAGCCTTGGGGGCTGGTGAAATCCTTCATCGAGAAGAATTTTTGGAGCGGCCTAGAAGATTATTTCCGTCATTTGGGTAAGAGCGGCAATGACCAGAGCTGTGGTAATGACCCGCAACAGGGGCACCTCCCATAATTTGTGCCTCCCTGCAAGCGGGCCACAATACAGCGTGATACCCGCTGCCACCCTACTGGGGATCAGACCTCGGAGCAGCTTACAGAAGGGCCCAGCCAAAGTTATTCCCACAGTGCTGGCAGCACTTGCTGGAATTAATGAGGTCATCAAATCCTGCTCTCTGGCAGGAGCGCGGGCCGTCTGGGGTCAGAGTTTGGCAAAAGGTGTAAGGGATGTGTGGCGTGTCCTCTGGCACGGGCCTCTCAGACCCTGCCAACTTCTTTGTCCCAGCAGCTGCGCCCTTTGAGGGCTTAAGTCTGTCTCGCTGCAAGGCCAGTGCCACTTCTATGAAATGCTTTCCCTTGCTGTCTCTGCAGAGAGTGAACTGACCAAAACCGAGAGAATGTACTTGGCTGAGGTCCACAGACAATCCCCCAAAGAGAAAGTGAGCAAGCAATCGACCGTACGCCGTAGGAAACGGGCCCATTCCCATCTGCGGGTGCCACACTTGGAGGAGATGCTGAGTTCCGTCACCACCCCCACGGATGAGGAGGCTGCACGTAGGATCAAGCATGTGGCAGGTAAGGAACTGCAGACTCTCACGCCTGGGGGGTGGAGAGCTGGATACCTCTGGAGGAAAACTGGAGCTTTGCCCACTGAGGTTTGATGGGAAAAGGGGCCAGGGCTTTCCAGCGCAGGGAGGATGCATGCTGATTGTTTGAGTGAGATGGAGGGGTGGGTGGAGGGAAAAGGGTTGCCCTCCGCGTCAGACAGCACTGCCTAGCCTAAACACATCCATTTCCTCAGGTTCCACTCAGACACGGCACATCCCTGAGGAGAGCCCCAGTGGCTTCCACCTGCAGAATGTCTCCAAGCTGCTCCTTGTCGTCAGTTTTGTGTAAGTGATTTTTGTGCTTTCCTTCAGCCTTTACGAACTTTGGTCCTTTCATTTTTGTGGTGTTCCCTGCTCCCCTGTGCCGGGTTTTCCCCTCTCTGGTCCCAAACTTTGCACAGCACGGAGGAGAGAAAGCAATGACAAGCAGAAAAGAATTAATTAGAAGTTCCCCCAAATGCCCTATCAGCTGTTTTGTCTGGTTTGATCCCAGCTTCTGCCAGTTCAACTGGCCACTGACCTGCCTCTGCAGGTGCTGGATCTTATTTTACCAAAGTCTCCTTCCCCTCCGTTTTGACCTTGTTTTAACCGAACGTGGGCTTTGCAGACCTGTGTGTTTCTGGGAGTCCTAAATGCAGATCAGCTATAGCGTCTGGGACACAGGCAGCGTTGGTAATGGCAGGCAGGGTGAGGGGCAGCTGTGCAAGGAGAGGGGAGTCAATACTTAAAAGAGAAGAAACGCCAAAAAGTAGAAAGTGTCTTTTATTTCAGAGACTCAGATTAGAGATTTTCAATGACTTCTAGAAACTAGCTTCTTTTGGTTTTTAATTTAAAGTAAGTTATTGAATGTAATCCGCCGACACGCTAGCTGTTACCATCAAAGAGGGCCGTGGAGAGCTCTCAGGGAGTTACTGCGCCATCACAGCAGGGCTCAGGGTTTGTGAGGAGTCTGTTGGTTACTTCTTTCCTCTGGTCTGGCAAAACCTATTTGGATCTGGTCCTGGTGGTGATTTTGACGAGAGACACCATGTCGGGCAGAAACGGGACCATTCAGACAGAGATGATTTCTGCAAAATAAGGGTAGAAACACATGAAGCAAGAGAGAGCGGCATGATTTCACTAGTTCAGCAAGAACTACGTTTGCTTTGGGTCCCTTTTCTGCCACCACCTTTCACAGCTGCTACTCTTGGCCTTGGCTGGATGTGTGCTCAGAGCGAGCTGGATATGGCCCCTCGTACCCCTGTGGCTCAGTCTTTATGCCTAAACCCAGGCGCATTAACTGTTTCTCTGCCTCTTGGGCTGACAGTAGCTCTTACGTGTTAGTGCTGCAGCAGTTGCTGGGCTGGTGCTGTGGAGTGGCAGAGTCTAAAGAAGCCATCCCAATACCTAGGGCAATGGAAGCTCACGGTTAACCTCTGGGGAACAGCAGAACGTGGGCTTACTCTTTTCTTAAGCTCTTAGTGAGGTGGGAAGAAGCTGAGATTTGTAGACTGAGGTTACTTTTCAAGTTGAGCTCCTTTCTGCATTTCCTTTTCCCAGCGGGGATAAAGGCTGCAGAGGTTTGCAGCAGTGGCCCAGCTCATGGCTGTCATGACAAGTAAAGTAACGTGAAGTCATGTAGTGATGAGAAGATAGCCCTGTGCTCTCTTCTGCAGCTGGACAGGTGAGAGGTAGGGTAGGAAGGCACGAAGGCTTTACCACTGTCTCTGCTGACAGGCTGCCAGCGTAGCTTAGAGCGGTCAGAGAGCTCTCCGTAGGGTTTTCAGAATACTCTTCTGGCCAGTTGCCATCCGCCTGACTGAACTGGGCGATAGTGGGCCATTCTTCGGCAAAATAGCTGCCCTAGTCAGAGACAGGCACGAGCATGTTATTTTGGAATCTGTCCCCTGAGTGTGGCTGACGGGAGGAGCGGAAATGCCCATGCGCAGCGGTGGGGGGCGAGAGGAGCGGTACAGTGTCTGGTAAAGCCCTGGCCTGCGGTGGTGTTCCCATGGTGGGCGCGGTACAAGCGGGTAAGGCTGGATGCACACAGGCTGCAACGTGCATTTATGTGTCGGAGAGTGTCCTGCATGGGCGCGCTTTGGGCTTGTCCGCAAAAGCCGCACACAGCCCATCTTTTGCTGAGCAAATTTCACCTTTAATTGCAGGCACAAGGTTGTCTGTCCTTCTTGCCTCTCTTCCCATTGTTCCTTTCTTCCCTCCTGCCCCCCATATATCTTCTGCACTATGAGCCTTCTCTGCTCAGCCGTTTCTCCTGTTCTGTGTCAGTCCGTTTCTAACCTGCAGCGACTCCGTCTTTTCTCTTCCCTGCTCCCATTAGGATCTGTTTCAGGTACTGTCTCTCTCTTTTTTTACCTCTTACTCTCCCATTTCCCTCCCTTTCTCTGCATTCGGCACATCTGCTCATCTGACCTGTTCTGTCTGACCCGTCATCCCTGGCTTCCTGTCTGTCCATCCTCTTTGCTCACACATTTCTCCCACGAGGTGAAGTCTTGGGCTCTGATCACCTGGCCCTTGCTCAGATTAAATTCCCACTCGCATACAGCGTGGACCTGGGCCCAGACACCTTCCTAAAGCCTTGGGCGTTTCCCCAGGTGTGACTGCCAGGCAAAGGGCTACGGAGTGCTCCCAGTGAACTGACTCTTCTCTTTATTTCCAGCCTGGTGCTGCTGGTCATTCTCAACATGATGCTGTTCTACAAACTCTGGATGTTGGAATATACCACGCAGACGCTCACGGCATGGCAGGGCTTGCGGCTACAGGAAAGGTACTGTCACGCCTGCTTTGTCTCTGCCTTTTCTTGCATGTTTCCCATAGGCGTTAGAGCCTTTCCCAGACCGCCGAAGCCCTGGGCTCTCTTGTAGCTTGTGCAGTACAGATGAAGCAGGTAGTTAGCTGAAGCTGTGGGGCCACCAGCGTTTCTAGATCGGACACTGCTGCACAGTTGCAGCAAAAGACAGTGAATTAAGGCTCTGCTGCTTCTCAGCATCCCATGTAACAGAGGATGCTGTAGGAATACATGTTTTGCAGTCTTGGGCCAAGCTTGTCCCCTGCCCTCCTTTCATGGCTCCATATGAACAGCAGTGACTTAGAAAGAACCCTTTATACTTGGAGAAGAATTTGACCCTGTGACAATCACCTGTTTGGTGCCTGTTCTGAGCGGCATGGGTCCAGATACCAGCAAGCCGTTGGAGCGTGGAAGAGAGAGATCACTAGGAGGAGACAGGGTGCTTCTTACCGACCTAAGCGGTCCCTGGTAGTACTGGACAGTGAGCAGTGAAGTGCGATTGTAGATTGGCTTAGTTTAACAGTTGGTAGCTGTAACCTTGTCCAAGGCTTGTGGGACACCCTACTGCAGCACAGCGTCCGCCCGCTGTGTGCTGTGCAGAGCTCCAGGCTGTATGGTGGCGCTTCCTTTAGCAGGAAGCACGCTGACAGCTGCCAACCAGCTTGCGTTTATTGCTGGGGTCAGTCTGTATTACACGGCTCCCCCCACGTTGTGTCGCGTCAAAGGCGGGCCGGCCAGCCGGCATTTCCCAGCGTGCGCTCCAGAGCGGCTTCCTGTGGATGGCTTTGGCAGTGGTGCCCTGACGGCCCGGCCTTGTTTGTTTGTAATGATAGCCAGCAATTCCGTGTTTTGAAATCTTTCCGGCATTTTTAGGTGAATGCTTTTTTAATGTACATAAATGCTAGGTATCCTGCCTGAGGATAGTCTCTGCTCTGTTTTCAGAGGTTGAGAACATCCCAAGTCCACTTTGCTAGGGTGGTTTTGTCCCCTTTCTGGCTGTACTGTTGGGCGCTCACATTTATTCCCTTGCTAAGTTGGGTTTGACTTGAAGAAGCATCCATAGCCACGTGCTACTGTGGTGATAAATTTCTTGCATGATCTGTCTCATGTTATGGGTTTTCTCGTTTTTCCCTCATTAGGGAAGAGAATTATTATTTTATTTTCCCCATATTAGCCCTGCTACTTTCCCAGGGATAGATACAGTAAGTGATTATGCTCAGTCTTCCTCAGGCATTCTCAGTATTTACCTGGAGCACTAATATATAGTATTTAAGTATAGGACTTACATATAAGTGTTTGTGTGCTTCTTGTGATGTGTGTGTAGCTCTATTGCCCCCCTCCCTGCACAGGTAACTTCCTTGTGTAGCAGGCGTGCTTGCTGTGGAAGCAGACGGAACCCATCTGCTGGCACAAAGGCCGGGTGTGCTCAGCAGCATTCCAGTTTTGTCCGTATCTGGTTCCTCAGAGAACTTGAGTTCTCTGTGGACAGGAGCAGTCTGCAGACCCCCAAACTAAGTGTGCCCATCCTCAGCATGGAGCCTCTCCACTTAGCCAAGGAGAGCAGTCTTTATTAGTAACAGAGTTATTTATTAGAGACTGGGATTATTGACCAGGAGGAGTGGGGCCGTTTTTTAAAAGTGCGTTGGTTTGTAGTGTCATGTGTAATTAACATTTCTCTGTTTTACCTCCAGGTCTGGAGCCAGCTGAGCAGGGCAGATGCAAGCACTGGAGGTGCTGATGGGAGGATGGCTGTGACTGGCTGCCCAGGGCAGGTGCCAGTGGTGAGCCTGGGGAGGAGGTGGAGCTTGGCTGGGCCCAGGGCAGGATAAATCTCAGTCAGGCAAAGCAATGTAAGGAGCAGAGCGACAAGGAGCAGAGTCAAGGCAGTTAGTGTGGCAAAGCGGCACCCCACTCTGCCCTTTTGCTAAGGTAAGAGGGGAACAAGTTAGACTATTATGCTGCATTGCCAGGGAGAAAGGAGGAACTTACCCAAGAAGTGAGTTCTGGCTGTAGATGAGCTCTCACTAACATAGAGGCTGGAAAATCTCCACTGCAGCCTGAGAGGAGGGACTTGGCTGTCTTACAAACCAGCAGAGCCCAAAGAGGTAAGCAGAAGACTAAGCAAGAAAGACTTTTGGCTTAGAAAGTAGCAAAGCCCAAGAAGGCAAAGCAGGGAAGGGTTTTAGCTATGTCAGAAAGTAGCAGAGCTCAAAGAGGTAAAGCAGAAGACAAAGCAGGGAAGACTTTTTCGCTATGCTAGAAAGTACCAGAGCCCAAGAAGTAAGCAGGGAAGGCTTCTTAGCTATCTTAACTGGGGGCATGCAAATGTTAAGAGCCATACCTCTCAGGAGAGATGGGCAGAGCGGGGTGCTGCTGTGCCGCGCCTTCCTGCTGACGCCAACTGCTGCACTCACTGCCTTGACTGTGCTCCTCACCGCTCCGCTGGACTGAGCTTTATCCTGCCCTGGGCCCAGCCAAGCTCCTCCTCCTCGCCAGGCTCACCGCTGGCACCTGCCCGGGCCCCGGGTGGCACCCCCAGGCAGCCAGTCACGGCGATCTTCCCATCAGCGCTTGCATCTGCCCCGATTCTGCTCCACTCAGCAGCCTCCAGCCTTGTTCCAGAGGGTTAATTGGGCCTGAAGGGAGGGATTGATACCTGCGCATACCTGCCACTGAAAAGAGAGCTAGTGCTGCTGTCACTCTAAAGAGAAAGCCTTGTATTAAATAAAGGCTGACAGAGCACATCTAGTAAAAACAAAACACAGAAACCGTACAGGGTTATGTGTCCCACAGGATTATGGTGCATTTGTATCCAATTGAGGAAAATACTGAGCATGTTTAAATGCACGTTTGCTCAAGAAAACCTGGCCCTTTAGGGTGAAATGATGAGGCAGTAACTAATGCAATCTACGCACTCCCCAATCTACTTTGCTCCCCCTTGACTTCAGTTTCCCTAGATTCACTCTCGCTCGTATTCTGCCCGACAGGTTACCCCAGTCTCAGACAGAATGGGCCCAGTTACTGGAATCTCAGCAGAAGTATCATGACTCAGAGCTACAAAAATGGCGCGAGATCATCAAGTCCTCAGTGATGCTTCTAGACCAGGTGAGACCGCACGGACAGTTAGCGCTCGGACTAGAGGGTCACTGTGTCCTCCCAGCCACCCGCTCGCGCTCCTTCAGCCTAACCTGGTTCCACTGTAGTCCAGCGGGTGTGTCACCTCCGCTACCATCTTCCTTTAGATCCGTCTTCTGGCACAATGGCGGGCGGCAGGTCCCGAGGGCTATTCGCAGGATACCACAGCTTCTCTGCCACCTCACAGGGGTCCAGGCACATCAGGGAGAGAATTCTGCAGGGCCAAAGACCTTGTATTAGCACGTCTTGCATCTAGTCTCTGGCATCCCAGTTTGGAAAGCAGAGCCCGGATTCACACGTAGCCCGTGCGGAGGAGGGCGATGCGCTCTGTCTGGCCCTTAAATAGCACAAAGCCAGGGGTTTCAGTGTCCGCTGCCTAAAGAGCCGGTTGTACACCAGGCTGCTGAGAACAGAGTTTGTAAATGAAAGCCGCTCTCCCCTCTGGAGAGCTGCTCGCCCTGTACTTCATTCTGCTTGCGCCTTCGCTGTTCTCTTGGAGAATGGTCTCTGCAGGGCTCCCATCTTCTCAGTCCCCATTGGTACATCCCAGCCCTGACGTGCTGCTCCTGAAAAAAATGTGATTATGGTATCAACGCTTTGTATGGAAGCTGGAGGCACCGATGGGGTAGGAAATCCCGAAGCGCTCACACCTCTAGGGTAGCATCACAGCGGAGAAATTTCTTGTCTTGCAGATGAAGGATTCACTAATAAATCTTCAGAGTGGCATCCGGTCCCAGGACTTCGGGTCAGATCCAGAGGAGAAACGGAAACGTTTCCACTAACAGGCAGGAATGCAGGAGGCCTGAGGACGGTGTGCAATGTGTAAATAGGTTATTAAAATATATATATAAATATATATATATACAGAATATAAATATTTATATTATATACAGATTTTAAGAGAAAAAAAGCTTATGTATCGAGAGGAAGGATTGACCTCCAACACTGGCTGAAATGGAGCGTCTCGGTGGAGCGTGGTGTGTGCGTGTGTGGGAGGGCTGTGCTCTCCCGGCACTGAGGTGCGCTTAGGGGTGCACCTGAGCGTGCTCCCCTGGGCCCGTGCACCGCTCTTCTGTAATATTCCTGTCTGTCTGTCCTGTTTTTGTTGTTCCAAAGGGAAGCATCAGAGTGAGTGCCCCCGCCCCTTCCCTGCGCATGAAGGTCTCTGATTGACTATGTTTATGTACACGTAACAAAGGGGACACTGTCAACTTTCTTACCTTGCTGGCTTCAGGGCAGAGAGGTTTTGGCAATCGCAGTCAATCCCTTACAAAATTATTCCTCCTTTGGAGAGGAGGCCTCTGGAAGAATTGCTATAGGTCTGTAGAGAGCAGATCTTGCTGGCAATCACCTTCCTTACTTCTCGGAGCAGAAATACAATTTGCTGTCGTGCCAGCCTGCTGTGGAGAGCAAAGCACAGGATGTAAATGGGCTGAGCTGCTTCCTTCCAGCACTGGCTTGCTGCCTCCTGTTACTGATACTGCATTAACAGCCAAGGAGATGGTGGGGAGAGGAGTATCTGCCTACAAGGTGCGTGGGTGGAGGAGAGCCACACCGCAGAAAGCACCCGGTCATCGCTTTGACAGTGTCCCCTTTCCATTTTCTGTAGTTCTCTGCTTTCTATGTGCTTGGCCCCTGCCATTAAGCCATCCCTGTGCTGAAGACCTACATTGGTGCTGAAAGGGCTACTACCTGTGCGACTTCCCACGATAGGGGGAGTGCTCCAACTTAAAAAGCAAGCCAAAATTAGTATTTATTTGCAACCGCTACCCTGCTCAGCAAATTTTCCTCCTGCCCCTGGTCTGCGAGACTGTTTTGCTCATACCACCTAGCCCTTACCTTGCCTCTGAAACTCTGCGGGAGAACATTGGGGGGAAAAAGAACAACTTCCCTTCCTTGACTGGGGAAGGAATGGGTACAGCAACAACTGTCACTCTAGATATTTACAGGACGGCATCTATAGAGCAACAAGGCCTCCAAAAGTCCAGGAGAGGTTAGAAAGGGTCACAGGGGCTAGAAAAGAACAAAGGGGTGGTCAGTGCATGGCAGGATAGTGCTGGAGAGGTGTCTGCGGTGTGAGGCATCGAACTGGTATCTCTCAAGCTGGACAGTGAAGCATTTGCTCTGTGAGCAAGTCAAGTGGAGCTGCATTAAAATAGGTGGTTTTACTTGTTCTGGGGGCTAATTCCTGCTAGCAGCCAAACAAGGAAGAGGGGCAGCGAGGCTGCACTGTGCCACTTGGGATGCAGGGCGCTTGTCTGAATGTTCAGTCGATGCCTTCTCACCTTAGTCAGCCAGGAAGATGAGGTGACATGTGAGGCCCTCAGTCTCCACCTTGTTCAACACCGGGATTTTTCCACCTTCTGAATGGCAGGAGGGAGTCAGCTGTATATTCCCTGTATGTGAGCGGTGCAGCCGTAGCTTGTCTGCGGTCCCCAGCTCCAGTGGGCACTGAAAGAACAGAGGACAGAAGGGTGAGGAACTGGTCTTCGTATGCTGTACCAGAAACTCTCCTCACACAGCTGGGTGACAAAGAGGAGTCTAAAGAAAACCCTGACAAGCTCCCGCTCGTGCATTCCCATTAGGGAAAGGTGACATACATAGAAGTAACTCACTGATTTCTCCTGACCTGCCTACAATTTTCATGACCAAGTGCTAAATACAACATGTCCTGCAGAAGACGACTCACATTTGAAGGAGTGTGGGTGAACGCAGGCTATCAAAAAGATATTTAAGAGTGTGAAAGCAAGGTAGAAGTGGGAAAAACATGCCTTGGGAACTAGAGAATAACGTGTATTTATAACTATTTATTTAATTTAATGCTGCTGACTACTGTACGGCTCCCTGACTTTTTTCCAGGGAGGCTGCTGACATAGCTACTGTACAATGAAACTGAGGTGCTAGTGCCTGGGAGGGGCATCCTGCGGCTTACCTCGGGACAGGAGGGCCCTGACTCCCTGCTGTGACTTGCCACACTGGCCAAGAGCCCTGTTTCCCTATTACTCTCTCCCACAATTACTAAGCACAGAAAAATCCCCTGCTCCCCATCTTGCCCTTCTCTAGAATTGAATTCCAGGCACCAAGACAGACAGGAAGCCCTGTGCTTGCCACCTTGCCCGTACCAGAAAAGAAAAAGGCCACATCTTGAGGGAGAAACCTGGACTACGGGGTCTCTGCCACCCGGCCGGGAGGGTTTTGTACATAGATGGACATAACCCATCCAGAGGCAGAGAAACCCACCTGTCTGAGAGGGTCAAAAGTAAATGCTAGTGGATCAGAGCTGCTTTCTTACCAATCTCACAGTCTCTCGCTAGTTATGGAGGCCAAAAATCCATGCGCTCGTTTTTCCAGATTGCCATTGCATTAGGGTCGGGATGTTGGTGCTGACACGGCTTCCTCGGGCTCGGCCCTAGAGACAGAATTGCACAAGCTCCGTTAAAACTAATACGGCGCCATGCACAGGCGGCTAGAACAATCTCAAGCACTAATTATTCGTTCTGCCCGCACATTACTTTAAACTGGGTTTAACATCTTTGACATATATCCTGAACACACAGGTACGTTAAATCCTTCAATAAAGATCGTAAGGGTGGTGGTCACCAAGCAGAAGCTCAGTATATGCAGTGCCCTCCAGACCGAGGAAGGTTTCTCGCTGAGGCCTTGGGTTTCTTTTGCTCAGATTCCTAGTTATTTGCTTTGCTTCTGCCATTTGGCAGCAAGTCTGGCTTGGAGTTGGATAGGATTCATTATTTTTTATTGCCTCTTAATTTATCACAGTAGTAATACAAGAGAAAAAAGCAAGGTTGTTTTTTCTTAAGGCAAAACCAACAATGGCACTAAGGGTGAGGGCTTAAACAAAACCTCAGCGTGTTTTCCCCTAGATGCTTTCCTCTAGCGAGCTGCGGTAGGAATCCCTTGCTTCTGCAGCTGAGTCCCAGTCGACAGATTAATTCCTTTTGCAGCCATAGACAATTTTGGACCTGTCAGTTTAGGATTGTGTTTCCTGGAGAAATTAGCCGTGCTTTCTAGGTGCAAGGCCGAGCAACCTAAATAATGTTACAGGGGGTGGTACTTCTGCCTTCCCTAAGCAGTCCCCGCCAAGGCGGAGCTTGGCTCTGTTGTCAGGGTTTCTCTGCTTTACTGGCTTGCCTTGCTTACCTGTGCCAGAAGTCCCACGGTACTGGTAGGGCTTTTACAGCACCTCGCAGACGCGTCTCCCTGCCAAGTCCTCCCTCTGACCCTTCTGCTGCTGCAGTCTGCCAGGTGAACGCAGCTGGGTTCTGATTTGCAGAATCTGAACAACTACAAAAGAGAGATTTTAAGAAAGCATTTTTCCAGCCAAAGGTGCAAACGCACACCAACCGTTAGTGGTCTAATTCTTGCCAAGTAAGATGCGACCTATTGGCAGGGGGGACGAGGGACAGCAGGCTCGGATTTGCCGTCGTGTGTATCTGACCTTTTTGTACGGGAGAAGAGTATTACGCCCTAACCCTGGCTTGATACAATCGCGCCTCTGATAAATACGTGCTGACGCTTACCTTAAAGGAGGTGTTGGGTTATGGCATCTGGGACAAGCTCAGAGGGAATCTGAGACCTGGATAACTGCTACGCAATCACGTGTTCATAAAGTAAACACCAAATGTATCTAGTGCGGCACCTGCACGTCAAGCCTAAGAAAAGACCAAAAGACACAGGTTATTTGATCTCCCCTGACATATCTTAATTATGCTGCTGACACAGAGTATGCATTTACTCAGCTTATAGGCTGCTGGGGCAGCAGTCTGCCATGGTACCACCTGACCCCACGCGTCTGCTTTAGAGCCAACAAAGGGAAAAACCCGAGAGATACGCAGCACGCCTTTACTGTAAGTACGCCCCTGTACTGAAAGAGGCAAGGCTGCAGAGCATGATGGTTGCTGGATTTGAGGCCCCGGCACAAAAACCGCCTCTGAAATAATGACACCTGCACTGCCGTATCCCCTGCTTAACCTGTGTTCTCATCAGAGACCCCGCTAGTTTCAGCAGCTCACCTGGGTGTAGCTGGGGACAGACTGTAGCCTGCCTGTCCCCTCAGCACGAAACCACATAACCTACCTATATGCTTTTTCCTACCTTTGTACAAGAAGGTAGAAAGTCCTTTTCCACATAGTGGCTGGAGACACTCTTGTTCTGGGTACTCGAGACCCTTTGGGTACGCAGATACATTTTCTGTGCAGATACAAAGGCGACAGGACGGCGCCTGCGATACACTGAGACTGAGCAAAAGACACTCTTGCAAACCTCACGCTTTGGGTTTCCTCACGTCAGGAGTGCTAACCAGAAGGGTGTGCACACAGCAGGTTTTGGTGAATACAGCACTTGTGTGTCATGTGGCCTTAACCCCCGGCCCTTCTCTGATCCGTATTTCCACCATCTCTCAGTGATCCCAAGGCACCTGAATAGGAGATGGACTGAGAGGGCAGCCTGCAGCTTTCATGCCATCCTGCTCGAGGACAGAGTGGTGGAGAGGGTCTCCAGCCCTAAAAAGACCAGTGCTGCTTGGGTGGGATTAGCTGCAAAACAGAAGCTAGTGGCAGGTGTTTCGGGGGAGTGAATTGCTCCTGGCTGATTAGAAGGATCTTTCTGTGCTACTAGGAGTGGGAAAACATGTGGGACTCCTCTTCCCCTCTGGGTCATTCACGTGAGCAGTTAGCATTAATTAACATTTACGAAAAACAGCTCTGTGAAGGCTAATCCCCAGGTGTCCGTGGTCTCCAGCCCTGGGAAGAGGCTCTGTCCACAGCGTGGCTCAGTCATAGCTGGTGGCAAACATGCCATGGGTGTGGAGATGCTATGCTCCCGCCAGGACTCCTCCACAGAGCGTCCTGGCAGTGTCTGCGTGATGTTAGTGACTTAGCCATTTTAACCAGGTAGCGCTCCATCATTCGGCCTTTGCTTTTCCCAACCAGGACAGACGTGAGCCTCTTCCTAACTTAGAGGTGGGACAGCGTGTGAAAAAGCACAGTTGGTAACAAACACCTTAAAGCAACAGTGCCTGGCGCAGGGGGGCAATTCTGTCACATTTGTGAAGGCAGCTGCCGCCACCCCGCAGCTCTTGGCAGACCCGTGCTTCCTGCACTACCCGCGAAACTCCAGAGAGATCCTCCCGGCAGGATCCCTGCCAGGCTTGCTGATAGGCTTCATGGCACAGTCACGCAGACTCTGGCATTGTCTTTTCAGACAGTCTCGGCACTAAAGTACTTGGCAGGGGCTCGCTTAAAACAATACTCCAAACAGAGACTCTTAAACCAAAGCACCTGAGGTAAGTGGCTCAACAAAGCAGCGGTGTCGGTCTAGTTTCCCAGACGCGACCATGCTGATGTTCCGGGCCGTCCCCCCCGAGCCTGGCACGCTCCGCTCGCTCTCTGCTTTGCAGTCTCTGAGTCTCTCTGTGCCATAATACCTTTCTTTTTCTGGATGTGCACACTGGCCAAATAATCTCGTGTCTTGATCGACTGCCGAGTGAGATTATTTCCCGATCTAGCCAGACAGCATGGGCTTACCTCTGAGCATGGCTACACGGCCGCCTCTCCCACACACGTTTTGCAGAGCTTGCTACGTGGCTTGTCCCTCTCCCCTCACACCTTGGCTGCCGGACAATCATTCCCTGTGTCACAGATGGACTGAGCTGGTGCTGTCCCTGCTTGCCTTCCCTTGCCGCAGTCTGTATGCTCTTCAAGTGAATGTGTTTTATTTTTTTTTCAGTAGGGAAAAGGACTTCCTTCTGCTGAAGGAATTATATTTGCACATGGCTCAGGGAGGAAACTCCTCTGGCCGTTTCTGTTACCTCACTCATTTAGGCCAATTCCATTGCTAACGTTAAATGGCCACCTTCCCCAACCCAAACTCCGAAAATAGGGAATAAATCCAACGTGCAGCTCAGGTTCTAGAGCCATTCGGTCGCGTCTCAGTTTCGGCCCAAACCGGCCCAGCGGCACTAGGATTTGGGAGAGCGGCTCTTACCAAACAGCAACTTTATCCAGCAAAGAGTGGAGCCTGTGCCGCACGCGCGTTGTTCCCCGCCGTCGCAAGCCCACCTCCCTTGCAGTAGCACTTAGCGGAGACAGAAGCACTAACCTGGCTCTTGGCCCGACTGGTCGGGGGGGAGGAGTGGCAGAACCGTTGCAGCCACGACCGCCCAGGACTGGCATCGCGTGGCGGTGGCACCTCTGGGACGCTGCCGTTCCCGCGGCGGTTCATCTCCCGTCGCGTGCACCAGGGCTGGATAAAGCTGCTAAAAACCTGGAGCGTGTTCTCCCCACCCGAGGTCCTGGATCCTGCAAGCCCGATTGCTGTGCGCAACTGCAAATTAACGGGGATCGCCGCAGGTCAGCAGGGAGCGGGAGCGGGCCGGACAGTCACTCGCAGGCGAGCGCCTCCCTTCTGGATTTCCCCCGCAGCCCGGGAAGCGGGGGGCTGCCGGCCGAGGCCGATGCGCCTGTAGAGCTAACGCGAACTCTAGGGTGGGGTGGGGGAGGAACGCGGTTTTGTTTTAGGAGTTGTCTAACTGTCATAAACTTTGCGCTGTGCGCAAAATGCGATAAAATGGTAACGAAACTTACCTGCTAGAACCTAGGAACTGTAAAGGCTATGCAGCCAAAACTTAATGTAAAGTAGCTAGTACAATGGAAGTACGGTATAAATTAAATGATCCATCAAACAAACAGCGTGACTCGTGAGTGCTTTGTTCTTTTTATTATCCTGCCTGTTCTAAAGTCTCTTCTGCCATTTTCAAATACAGAGAGAGTCTTTTCAGAGCCCAACCAGGACCGTCTCTTCCAGGACACAGCCTGCCTTTAACACCATCCTTCAAAACCCCCCAGTTTTGTTTTTAATTTTTTTTTTTGCTGTGAGAATCTTGAGCCAAATTTAGACACCATTCTCCTGCCTAGAACAACCCAGGGCAATAGTCATATCTGTCTGCAGAAACTGGAAAAGTGAAAGGTAGGTCCAAAAAAAAGCATCTTAAGAAGATGCGTGCAAGATACCGTAAGGTGCAGGACTAGAGGACGGCCCTTCTTTACCACCTGAGGTAGCTCTCAAGAAGTTCTCAGTTTACTCCTTTTTTGACTTAACATTACGACACCGGAGGGTTATCACTACCTCACAGGGACTGAGGAGCAGGGTCGAAGTGGGAGAGGGGTTACATGACCTTACCTAAAACTCACCGCGGGTGTCAATGCCATGGTCAGTGATGGAAACTCTGGAGTTACAATTTAGTCCCTCCTCTGTTGCTGTGGTTTTAGAGTTAGGATTATGCCCAAAATTGCCCCGAGGCCAGGCAAGTCGGCCTAGGGAAGATGAAGACAACCAGCTGAATCAGAAGAGGAGCTGCTTTTTCCCCTTTTGTACATTAGGCTTTGAGGAACCGGTGCCCAGACTACCAGTGTGCTTCATCTGGACAACATGCTCAGGTTGCCAGACTCGGCTCTGGACGTGAGCGCGATCCTGCTGCGCAGACTGCACTGTAGTACTTTACTACAGGTGACACCAACTCTAAAATAGGAATTTTGAACAACTGCCAGTCAGAAATCTGGCCTGGGCCTGACTTATGGATGGAGTAATTTCTCTGGTTGTAGCAACACATAGAAAGCAGCAGAACAAAGCAGGGGAAATTCCGTAGGTGGGAAGCATGCCTGGATTCACAAGCACGTTGTAACTATTTAGAAGCAATCAGTGTAGCATTGTCAACTCTCGCAAGCAGTATCGGCTCCATTGCAGCGGGGATGTAACAGCTGCTGTAGGAAAAACCAAACCTCCCCCCTTTTGTCTTAGGGTACAATTCTACCCCGGCCAACGCTTCTGCCTTTTTTCCTCCTCTTAATCCTAATTGTTGAGCTCAACTGATGCACATTTGAGGCCAGAAAACAAATTTTACTCTGCTTAATCCTCTACAGTTGAAAAGGTAAGGAAACACTGCACGTGCAGCGTGCTCCGGTGCAGCAGCACACCATTTACACTGAATGCTGGCTAGCCAAACCAGTGACCGATTAGTGCAAGAGGAAACAATAAGCGTTTCCTATCTAATGCCTCCAGGTGGTGCTACACTATAGCATGAGAAGACCGATACCACAGTCACAAAACCTACTACCATTTTACAGAGCTCCCTGTCCCTTTCCGGTGGGGGCTGTGCAGCCTATTTGCTTTGCCTCTTGCATCAGGCTGCCTTCCTTTCAGGGGTTCCCCCAGACACAGGTTGGCTTCGTACCTGCCCCTACTGGCTCGCCTGTTGCTGCAGAACGCGGCTCCGCAGGTTATTCCTGTCGCCGCGTCTCTGCTACGAGAGGGGTAAATCCGCTGTGCGAGGCCAACGGAAGGAACTGAGAGTTTCGACACTTGCTAAATGGACGGGCGGGTACAGGGGATTCTTATCCTTAGGTCACACCGCCTCCCACAGTAGGAGCACTGGGGGATCTCTAGTCTCAGTTCCCTCCTTCAGAAGCAAGCGTGACCATGGCACAGGGACTCGTCCTGTCTGCTACGCGTTTTCCACAATTCTAATGCATCATAGTCCTCATCCTACTCTGCCTGTGCACGGGCAGCCCAAAGTCCAGAGCAACTCACCAAAGCAACAACTAATTAATTAAATTCTTCCTATTTAACACCAATAAGACTGCTTGGGCTGTAACGTATGGTGGGACGTCACCGTAAGATGAGCACATTCCCAGTCCTGCAGGCCGGAGTAACACGACGTACATACCCTTTACTTCTGCAATGGAGAACTAGCATATTTAGCAAACAAAGGTGGTGGTGACAGCAGCTGAGAAATGACACTTAACATTTACAAAGCCATTAACGTGATGATGGGACTGAAACTTGGGAAGGAGCCGTGCTGCCCACACCCCTGTGCTCTTTGCTCAGCATGCTTCAAAAGAAGAGTCCTTTAGCAAATGGGCTGGCAGCTCAGAATGGAGTCATGAGGCCAAAGTCAAGGCTGTACAGAGTCCAAGGCAAACGGAAGAGAATTTACGCTTCCCCGTATTTCCTCCCGACGGCACAGAGCTCCCCCTCAAACCTGGCTGGCATGACGTGGTCCTTCTGTCTTCAGAGCCCCTGCAAGTGAGAGAATTCCTCTTGGAGCACAAGTCGTTTGACCTTACCGAAATGAGGATCATGCTATATTAGTATGGTAAGTGACAGGACATGAATAAGACTGTAAAAGATCTAGATTTTGGTCTTTTGCTCACAAAGTCCTTCCTAGCAGATGTTTTCCTTTGGAGATAGTGCCCTTATATTCCTCCCGAGCACAGCTCCCCATCTGAGGGGACAGTGACTACTCCCAACCCCACCGGAACGGGCAAAGGAGGAGTTACTACACCACGGCCTGAAAGCGTGTGTGGTTAGGGTACTATTAGTATACCCACCATCTAAAGATATCTATATCACTTCTAAGGTCACTGGGGGAGCTCCAGAGGAGCACAGCCAGGCTCCAGGAGTCTCCCGTCCGCCTTTTCTCCAGCCCCACGCACACCTACCCCACCGTCGCGAGGCCAAAAGGCTGACAGACACAAGCAGTGATTCTCCTCAGCGCCTACCTCGGTGCCGTTCATTCCGCTGACTCTTCTCCGCTATTCCTCCACAGGCACGGCACAGTTTTCCTTGTTTTCTGATGGAATCGCAAGATAGTCTGTCCTGTAGTTGGAGGGAAGGAGGAAAGCATAACCTCAGGTGCTACAGTGCAAAAACCAGTTTGGGTCCATTCCCTCTGATACCAAATGCCTTTAAGTATCTTCTAAGGTGGCAAATGTCACCCGTAGAAGATGCTCGCAGAAGGAAACTCCCCTCAGCACAGTCAGGAGCAGACACCGAGTCTCCCCTACTGTGAAATCCCACGCATACAGCCTTCCTAACCCGTACAAAGAGTGCCCTGGTCCAAGCCAAGTATGGAGAAAGATGGGAACGGGGCAGTATAAAAATCGGAACATCTCTGCTGTGCCAACTGCATCGGTGAGATCTCTGGCAGCCGGCCTTCCAGGGGAGCGTCTCTGCACAGCTCAAACAGGGCCACTTTGAACACAGCGCACCATGGCCACCCTCCCTACCTGGTGCATTGCACAAGTGCCCTGTCCCAGTGCTCCTGAACACTGCAATGATCCCAGCCATGGCAAACATCAGCTGGAGACACGCAATAGCAAAGTTCAGTCTTCTCACCGTCTGACCGGGACATCTGAAGAACCCTTGCAGAACAGCTCGCAGCGGGAGGGATTTCACTTACGCATTTTCCTGGGCAGCCTCCTCTGCCTTGGAGACTTTCCTGTAGCAATAGACCATTTCGATCAGTAGCCACAAGGTGAGGAAGACCAGCAGAATATACATCATAATTTCAGAGATGACCGAGGTGAAGTCTTCTCCAGCTGTTAAGAAAATGAAACAATTTCTGATCATTTACATGCAGCTATCAGAGCACAGCAGCTCCAACTGACACTTTCCACTCTCGTGTCATCCTTCCTAACCCACTTTGCCAGAGATGCCCAGGTGCCACTACACTGTGAGGGGGCAAAAAAGAGAGGGAACAGGCGAGGCCGCCAAGGAGGATATGCCAGCAGTGATCCCACTGTGTGTTTCCAGCAGAGTCAAACGTGCTTAGGCTTGCAGGTGTCTGGCGTTCTCTGCCACCCACACATTCACATGGATTGCTCACCGTTAGCCCGTCTCATCTTCACAGTCCGTTCCCTTTGTGCGCCCTACTCACGGGTGTTACCTGACTGTATTGTGCTGCCAGTGATTTGAGAGGGATCAACACACAGAGATGCTTGTGGGGAAGAAGGGAAGGGAAGACACAGCAGAAAGAGACGAGCGCTAAAAGCTCTGAAAACAACAGCGGAATTCCCACTGATTTCTAACAAGCCAGGATTTCAGCACTGAACCGACCAAAACCAAGAGGAACAGGAAGACTCCGGAGCACTGCAAAGGGAAGGAGGGACTGGGAGAGGGTGGAAGCAAGAGGCTGATAGCAAAATGGAGAATGAGCCGTTCCAAGAGGGAGGGGGCGGAAGCGAGGAAGCAGACGCCGCGGGTACCCTGGCAAAGGCTGTGCTGTAGCATCCTTGCGCCGGCAGGGGAGAGGCGAAGGGTTCTGAGCGGAGACACTGGAAACCTTTGCTTGCTCCTTGTGCCTGCTCAGCTGTTCCCAGCTGTTGCCGCATCCTGCCAACCTTATTATACCTTCCCACATTCACACACAACGACTCTAAGCCTAGAAAGAGGCAGCAGCCAGCAAACAAAATGCAAATCTTTCCTCCAGAACCCTGCACAGTGTTTGTTGCTGGCAAAGACAGACACAATTATCTGGCAGCTCAGTCTCCCCGCTCCTGCAATGCAAGGAAAAACTTATCCCCAGATGATAACACCCACGATGAGTTACGGCGCAACACGCTTTGCCAATCCTTCATACCCTCCTCCACCACGGTGAGGTGGATCAGTCTGGAGCTTGTGAAGAGAGGTCGGTGAATCTCGAACTCAAACTCCCGGGTGATGTTACAGGTGTAGATGCCCGAATCATTCAGGGTCACGTTTAACACAGTGATAGATACATCCTGCATGTCTTTACTCCCATTCCACTGTATCCGACCACTGAAGCGGCTTGGAAATTCATGGTTCTTTTCCCTGTGCTCGTAGATCTGTGAGGAAATGTGAAAGGGTATTCTGGTTAATCACTGCCTCGTATCTCGGACAGCAACGCAGCATACACAAGGAACGACATCACCCTCTAGCTACACACATGTGAGTTCTGGGCTATGGCTTCCTTAGTCACAGCACTTATTCATATTCTATCACCCTTTGCCTCAAAATCTCAGATTACAAAAGACAGAAAAGTGAATTATCTCCATCACAGAGGCAGAAAAAGAAATACATGTGGGCAATGACACGCAACATCAGCAATGGAACTAAAAACTAGCATCCTGAAGTCTTCATGCCTAGCCTTGTCGGTCACTGAACATAAGATCATCTTAAGAAGGAACTGCAGAATAAATACAGCACAGACAAAGAGCCATTTTTGGTAAGCCCTGGGATATTCAGCTGAAATGAAGTGTTGCAGGAGATGTATGACAGTCTGAAAATGGTACATTAGAAGAAGAGAGCTTGGGTACCTTTCACAGGCCTAATCTCTTGCAGGTTTCTGCCTGGGCACAGTCCCCATCATTAAGCTGCCCGCCCCAGCTCACTGTCATTAGCGTTCTTTTGGTTGCCACTGGCAAATAGATCACCAAGGTCACTGAAAGTCAATTCCCATCTCATTCCTTAGCGTGGTCCCTTTAGTCAGACAGTAGAATAGTTATCGTCTTGCCTGGCCCTGTTCAACTGTGATGAAATGCAACCACTGATCCAGTGCTTCAGACTCAGATAAAACAGCCAGACAAAAACATGTGCACTCAGCCTTCATCTTACTGTTTCACCATTCTTTCTTCAGTTCCACTTGCCCCTCATCTGTACCATTCCCATTTTGATTCACTCTGAAAATGAATTTTACCTTTTCCTGACTGGGATCCAAACCACCTCACAGAGATCCTCCCACCACCAGGATACCACTGCTTTCTCTGAGGAAAAAATGACAAACCCTGTCCTGCAAATTTACTGGAGCCCAATTTAACCTCCAAAGAACAGCTCTGGGATTCAGAAATATCCTAAGAAGGGAGAAACTTGGCCAAGTGTACCGGGTCTCACTCCAGACTTCTGTTTCCCTTCTTGATTTCCTTACGTACTAGACTTTATATGTTCAAGGAGTGGAACTGGAAGTTGGCATTCATGTCCGTACGACCCCAAATGTTCGAACTCAGCGACAGATTCTAGCTTTTCCTGCCATGAGTTCATGCTGTACCCAAGTGTGGAAATCAGCGAAGTGAGGAAAACACACTGTAGTTACTGCTCAGAATTAGTGCTGGGGAACCCCTGGGTGAAAATGCTGCAGAAATTGTGAAGATATGCAGCTGAGAGCTGAACCTCCAAGCTCATCTCCCCTCTGTGATATGAAAGCAGCCTGCTGAGAATTTCTATAGCCTTTGAATAAGAATGAGGCAGAAAGCTTTTGTTCGTATTTGGGTCTCTCTCCTTCCCTTATAGTCTCCCTTGGGGATCCTGCCACAGGACAAACTTACGCTCACAGAAATACCTTTTGGCTTCTCCCACATGCGTTCACTGGACTGTGTTTCACAGTAAGACCTATGGGGACAAGGGCTCCGCTCTGAAACATACATACAGGTTCGTCTTTTCCACCCTCTGGCCTGTAAAACCATTCCACCACCGTGCTGGCTGTCACCTCTTCCCTCTTCATGCAGGAGATGCAGAGTAGCTTCATGTCTGTTCCTTGGACAGCCTCTGTCTCTGAGGGGACTTCAACACATACTGCAGAACAGAAACCAGCTAGGGAAAAGGGGCAGCAGAGAAGAAGCGTAAGACAGAATTAGAGAGACATCAGTTGTCCGCATCTTGGCATTTATGATCACATCATCCCCAACGGAAAACCATTTGATTCATTACTAACGCCCTCCGACAACAGATTTAAGTCTCTAATGTCAAATTTTACCAAGCTTCCTTCTTTGAGATATAAATAATTCACAGTAATTAACAGAGGGTGATCACTTCATGTAGATTCACCTCTCCAGCATCTGCTTTACCACAACTTCAGTTTTTCCCATAGTAATTAATGCCACTTCCGAGGCATTGTTCATCCTCTCCCATGCGTGCTGAGCATGCTCCTGTTACAGGAGTCTGGGCTGAGAGAAAGCCCAGAATTCAAGCGTGGAGGAACAGTTCGCTCTTTGTGCTCAGTTAAAAGGTCTGGATGGTTTAATCTGGCAATATGATCACAATAAGCTGGGATCAAAACACCACCTTTCCTGTTTCTAGGTTTCATAAGCAGTACTGGGAACCAAGGGGCTGGGACTCAAGTAAATTTGGCAGTGGGGAGAGTTGTTGATTTTACATGCATTCCTGTTCAAAACGCTTCCAATCAGCTCTGGGCTAACACTGGCAACTATAAAACACTGCTCTCCCAAACAAGACAAAAATCACTGTCTGTGAAGCTAAATGCTTGACAAGAAAGGAATGCTTCAGCATGACATCTCAGACTAAATCCCCACTGACATTTGTCCCCTGGGCTAAACAATACTGGGTTCTATCTGTCCAAACCTGTCTCCAAAGCCTAGAGTTTAGCTCTCTGAAGATGCTGACTCTGCTGGCTGCTCCCTCCTCCTCAGCCTCTGAGACACCATTAACCCACTCTCTCAGCACTGTATTATCCTGGAAATAGCCAGATGCCAATTCTCCCATACTACCAGCTCCGTGGGTAGCACCAGCTTTCTGGGAGAAAGGGAAGAAGCTACTGGATCATGCTTTACTCTGGTTAAATTAGATCCGTACACGCAGATATGCACCCACATGCAGAGCCGTAGGTATATGTGCACATCAAATGTAGCTGGATTGGCAAAACTAACCAAGCTTTTCTCGGTTGCAGAAGAAAAACTGTAATCGCAATAAAATTATTTAGTCCGGTTTATATAGACTGCATGGAAACCTAGCACTGACCGGCACTGCTTAATGGTTTGCACATCCTCCCTGAGGCAACTAAATATTAAATTACATTGCGAATTTCAGAACAACAGGGAACAGGAAACAGTAAAGAACTTGCATGCGTGTTAAAGCACAAGATTGGTGCCATGAGCCTAGTTAGCAGTAACGTATTTTCTGCGCTCACATTAACTCCGTTACATTCACACTAACTCTGCATGAATGCCATTTCCCTCTCCTCTTGCAAACAAAAAACCCCACTTCGAAAGCTGGTCTTCATGACAGCGCTAACAGACCCTTGCTAGGAAAAGCAGGGCATTAAAGCAGCATCCTGCAAGAGGCGATCACCAGATCTGGTGGAGAACCTGGCTGAAGGCAACACGGAACGGCAGCACCTACCCCAGACCACCAACAGGACCGAAGACACACAGACCAGCCTCGGCAGCGCAGCCATTGTTCCGAGCCAGGCGTGCATCTCAACCCGGGCAGAGGCTCTTGCAGGAAACGCCGCTTCTCCGCTCCTCGCTGGGGACCCAGTGCAACAGGATGCCTCGGGCCGCGCCGCGCCTGTTGGTTCGGATCTGCCGGCGAGAAGGGAGCCGCGGGTGGGCGGCAGCTGCGGGCCCACTCGGCTCTGAGGGTGCCGCTTCCCCGCGGCACGGGATCCGCGCCAGGGCTGGGCTGGGCTCCCACCGGCGCGGGCGGCAGCACCACGGACAGGGACG